>QPKB01000010.1:22830501-22897655 GCA_003546025.1 Camphora micrantha
CAATCTCCAAGTAATTCATATAGAAGAAATCCTTTGGTGATACCTATTAGACTGGACCGAATTTATTCAGACTTAAGAAAATTTGAGTTTTTATCAAGTAATGAAAAGAAGTAGAATCCCAGTTCAAAATAAGCAAAGACATGCTCATCCTTCAAGAAATTCTGTTAATTATGCTGTTTGTTGAGAATAGTTGGAAAGAATAAAAGAAGTTGAGAAGAGTTGGAAGGAACACAAGAAAAAATTAAGTGAACATGCAGTGAACAGGTTAAATAACATTTTCAGGATAATGATGGGTTGGTGATTTTTTTAAAAAAAAAAATCACGAAGAGATGTTTATGATAAACTTACAAATGATTTTATGATCTCCTCCACAGAGTCCTTATCAAAGCATTTATTGATTGTTGATTGCCTGCAAGAGAAGCAAAGCGTACTTATTAAATTCAATGTTTATAAGAACATTGGTATTCCTCATACTAAGAAATGGCAAGACTTGCTTCATCCTTACTTATAAGATAGTGATCAGATCTGTTACTTATTCAGGATACTTTCTTCATCAGGTTTAACATCCAAAGAGAATTCCTCAATCACCGACTTGACTGCAATCTCATTCCCAGAGTTCAAACTTATTAAACGCTTCTCAAGTTCGGCCAATTTCTGCAAAGCACATGAAAGTTAGCATTCATGCCGGACTCTAATTAGTATTTTGACAGTAATATTCTTTGTTGCTGTTTAGATAAAACACTTAGAGGTTAGTTTCATGATTTGTTGCAGGGGGTTAACAATAGTTTTGTGTTTACGATGGGCAGAAGTTCACAGAGCCGCAATTTAGTGCAGATCAGCACCAATAAGTTATCAGGTAATCTAATGCAAACTAGGAATGTAGGATAATTATTCTACTTACATCTCAAAGAAACAAAAAGTCAAAAAGAATCCTGTGAAAATCAGCAATTGGGTATGTACTAGACCTGATTGAAAATAATACACACATCTACAGACAACCAACATCATTTTATAATTGAACTTTACCTCAGAAGGGACGAAATGGGTTGCTAGACCAGCAGCAACCATTTCCTTTCCATTCAGTCTTGCACCAGTTAGGGCTAAGTATTCCCCTGTGGAATTTCCCGATCACATTCTCAAGGTCATTTAACTATTTTTGAAGTTGGTATTTCATATCTAAATATATCAATTGCAAGAAAATTTGAATGAGAAAACATCTCTCTCTCTCTCTCTCTCTCTCTCTCTCTCTCTCTCTCTCTCTCTCTCCAGTTGGAGAGATCCGTCCACCTCTGGTTGAGAGGCATAAGCCCTATACTGTTACATCACCATAGGAGTTCCTAAATTTCATGCCATGAATAGGATAAGAAAATTTTAATATTCGTAACAAACAGGGCTCGCTTACTTTACAGGCCATTCCTCTCTACACAACTGCATACTTACCTAAGTGTCCAGGAAGATGAGAGAGAATGTAAGAGAAGCTGCAGTCAATGTGAAATCCAATACTTGCTTCGGGCACCGCAAACACCTACAAGATCAAGTTTAAATCATGACCAACCATTGTGCCTAAGATTTATCCAATTCATCTCAAATATAACTCACTGTCTTCTCCGTGACAACTGAGAACTTCAGTGGAACAGTTAGTGATCCACCCCCACCCATGACAATTCCATGAACGAGAGCAACCTGTCAACAGCTCAATAATTAATTAGCATATTCTACCACAAGGGAAATTCTGTAAAACCAAGCAACTAAAGCAACCGCCATTCTTTTCACAAGATTTTTTTTTCTTTTTCCTTTCTGTTTTTTGGGGTTCATTTTTTCCTTTACGAGGACACAAATTCATGCACCCCCAAGCTACACATGCCACTAACCAGCTGAGCAACAGCCAGGATCAAGACTAAGTTGATTTTGGGAAAGATTTTACGACAATACCTGGGTCTTCTTATAGGTGTGGATGTGATAGCATAGCCAGTACATTCTATACACAACCTCAAGACAGGAATCATCTGCAGAAAGGTAACTGTTCAGATGACGTTTTAAAACATATAGCTATAACTAATAGAAACACTAAATCGAAAATAGGTAATATGACTCCAGAGAAAACTTTAAGCTTCAATTCATGACATATGGATCACTAGTATGAAGTTAAAAATCAGCAAATTGTTTACTCACCTGACCTCCCATCAGAGAACATTTTTAGATCCCCACCAGCAGAAAATCCACGTCCAGCTCCCTAAAGAAAGATTGCAAATGAACTTTAGAGCTGAAAAATAGAATGAAGTAAGATGTAACCGGTTGCCTTTAAGTCAAGATCTGCTTGAAAATGTGGAAGCAATACTGGGCCTTGATTATCACAAGCTCCGCGTCATCTTCCTTCTCCCATTTCTCTAGAAATCCAGCTAATAGGAAAACCTGAACATTGATAAAATGATTTCAAAATCTTAGTTGATAAGTCTCAATAACTTGACGCAGACCATCCTGCCAGTGAAACTGAATTCAGTTAACATACCACTTTGGATGAGATAACATTCAATTGGCGAGGCCAGTTTAAGGTTATAAGCTTCACATGGTCTACCTCTACTGCTAAAACAACCTGAGGAGAGTGCAGACAGTATATTACCATTTAAAATGAAGATCTATCTGATCTAACTGCTCGCTATAGAAATTCATGTCAATTCAGGGAAGAGATTCTTGCATCAATCAACTGAGAAACTCATATGAAAGGCCCAAGAACATATGCCATCACAATAAGGAAGAAAAGATAGAGACAACAAAACTTGAAACAGAGCAAAGTACCTCTTCTAGGTTTATTAAGAACAAAACTTGAAACAGAGCAAATTAACATCCAAATGTATCTGACTCTGAAAATTGAGCACATATCTGGCCGTTTTAGGCCACAACTCACTGAGTGAGAGAGAGAGAGAGAGAGAGAGAGAGAGAGAGAGAGAGATTACATTTGTTATTCTTCCCTCTGTGTGTGGTTTCACTCTTTGTTTGTGCGAGTGCTCTCTTTATTCTTCCCTCTGTGTGTGGTTTCACTCTTTGTTTGTGCGAGTGCTCTCTTTCTACATGTGTGTGTTCTCATGGGTCTCAGTCCCCTGATTGTAATAAAAAAAAATGGCATGTCTCATTTGGTAAAAGTCACTACTGAAATAGAAGAAGAGGTCTTATAAGTTATCAAGTAATCAATTTGATGAGCCGATCCTTCTCTAATTGGAGTGTCAAACACTTCTATTGGTTTTTAGTACCTGCTTTGCCTTATATCAAAATGATCCACATCTAATGCTTTGGCTTAAGATGCATTAATGTGTCCGGCAAAAATCCAGCATCTTATACAAAGAGTGCATAGATAATTTGATCATTCATTTTTGAATGCCACATAATGTAGATGAATATTTATTTGTAATAAGTTGCAGGACAGGAAATGGAGATTATATAGTACTTTATAAATATATATAACTCATAGCTTGTGATGGAATTGATCAACACGTCACCAAAATAATCCGGATATGGAAAAGGAAAAAAAAGAATAGAATTAAGTGCATTGCCTTCATATCATTACTGATCAATGATAAGAATTACATTATTCGAATTCATCAAGTGCATTTGGGTTGAGAATATTTAACAAGTTCATCCATTTGTAACATCAAATCAACCAGGTAATTCTCCAAAGCAGGATGTTTACTTGGACTTTAATAATCAATTCTATTTAAGACAGATGGTAAACATTCAAAATACTAATACATGAATATAAATCAAGCTAACTGAAGGAAAAACCAGGAATACACTTACAAGGGATAAGCTAGAGTCACCAAGGGCCTGCACATCAAACAGAAAACAACAAGCTAGAAAAAAGAAACACAGATAAAATCACCGTCCTGAGAATCAGAAATGTATACCAATATTTATGAAATCCCAAAAATTACATAACATAAGCATTATAAACCTTGAAAAGAAATAAAGGGTGGGGTATATTGGTTTTTTTAATTATTTAACAAATCAGCTTAAAACCAAAATCACAAAAGAACATGTGAAAATGGAATATATAAAGACAGGAACTTTGAGATGAAAATGGCACTTCTCATTGACTTCAGGTCACATATGGTAGAGTTGTAGACACACAGTGACACAGGGCATCTCTCTCTAGCAAAAGAGATTGACGCAATCTCGAGTGTTTGAACTACAATAGCAATTGTCTAATTGAAAAAATAGTCAGTGCAGAGTTTTCCTACAAATCTTGTGTTGTGGATGTAAACTCCCTTCCCAATCCAAATCAAGCAAACACAAACTCCAAACTCTAAATTAGAAATCACCCATAAAAACTCACAACGATACAAGCAAAACAAAACAGAAACAAAGCATGAGACACAAACAAATCATGGAAACAACAAAAGCTTCATATCAACAAGAAACAACCTTGATTTAAGAACTCAACCTAAAGTGAGTGAAGAAGGGAAACAACTTACCCAAAATCCTTGGAGAAAGATACCGTGGATCAAAGCCAGAGAGGCGCAGTGGAGATAGGATTTGGCTGGGATCAGAGTTTGATCGCAGCAGAAGCATGAGTTTCTGGTTCCGCTTCTGCGAGTCTCGATTTCGTTGGCAGCAAGGAGGGTAGAGTGAGAGATGAGAGAAAAAGAAAGAAAGAGAAACAGAGAGAATGAAAGAGAGAAACAGGGAATGAATGAAGAAAGGAAAAGGGGGAAAAAGAGAGAGAGATGGGGCAGGCTGGGTTCGGTGGTGGCCGGCTCAGGTGATCATGGAGGTCGCCAACGGCGACGGTGCTGACGCCGGGACGGTGGGGCAGCGAGGTGTTGGGTGAAGGAGAGATGAATGAGAGATGAGAGAGTAGAGAAGAGAGGGGAGAAAGAGAGCTTGGTGGTGGTGATCGCCGGAGATTGGGGAGCTCGGCGACGATGGCAGCACGCCATGAGGGAGGGAGAACGAGGGAGATGAGATGAGAGAAGAAGAGGGATGAGGGGCTGCTGCTGGGTGTGAAAATGAGGAGAGGAATGGGTTTGCCCTATGAAAGGAAAAAGGGGAAGTGGGTGGGGGAAAAAGGGGAAATGGGTGGGGGGTTTTGCACGTGGGATAGGGGGGAGTGGGGTAGGGTTTGGGGTGGGGTATGATGTGAGTGAGGTGGGGCCCACATGGGATGAGATGGGAATTAATAAAATGGGCTTTGATGGGTACGGGTCAGGTTAGGTTTTCGGTCGGGTTCGAGGGCTCGAATCGAAATGCAACAAAAGGATAAAGTCCGGGAAATTAGATAATCTACCCGATGGTGCCAAAATCTCAAAAAGCAAAAAATGCTAAAAAGCCCTCGGAACTTTCCAGAAATAGCGACACACACCCCTACTGTACCCAAATGTGCTCGGATCTCAACCCAACTTCGCACGCGCGATCCTAATGATTAATCGGACCTATTTGGCTTATAAACGAGCTTAATTATCTAAAAATAAGTAAAGAGTCAACGCAAATGCAAAATAATTGTCTCTAATGAGCTAAAATAATTGGCGCCAATGCAAATGAAGTTGGCGCCTTATTTTTGCAAACGAAATTTTTTTTCCGTCTCCTATACTTTTGAAAAAAATGAAAACAAACGACAAAATTTATATTTCATCCTCTCTTTGGTTGTTCTTTTAAGATAAAAAAAAAATTTCGTCACCAAATTTCGTCACAACAGCCTAGATTTCTTGTAGTGTGTAAATTAAAGGCTAATAGAGCAGATGAGTTTAAAACGATATTAAAAACTCTAAAATATTATATCGGTTTAAATATTTGTGATATAAAATGGTTATCTTAATATATCGGTTTAAGTCCACCCGATATTTGAAAGTAGCAACCGATATTAAAAACTTAAACTGATATAAGATATTTTGGAGCAGCATATTATATTGGTTTTACTAATAACCGATATTAAGGGATTTTTAAAACCGATATAAAATCATTGTTTTTTAGTAGTGAGGGCGGAGGGAGGAAAAAAGTGAGGGGGGAGGGAGGCCGCTGGCTGAAGGGAGAGTGGGAGAGAAAATAGAGGAGGGGGGAGGGAGGGCGCTGGCCGGCCGGCCGGGGATCCCTCCCTGCTGGATACTGGGAGGGTGGGGGAGGGGAAGAGGGAAGGGGAGGAGAGATAGTTTTGGAAATAAATTTTTTCTTTTTTTTTCATTGCGGTGTAGAGAGACAGAACAAAAGTGTGGTGCAAATAGAACTCCCCTTTTCATATTTTGGTATCAATGCTTATAACATTATCAATTTGGTATAATGTAGAAATTCTCTTGGGTCATACTCCAAAATATTCAATATCCAGTAGAAGGCTTAGTTTTGATCAACCACCTTTAGCAAATAAGATTTATTACCATTTTTCTAGAAAGATTTAATACTGGGAGTGGTAATAAGTTACCTTCGCTAATTTGTATTGAGGACATGCTCTCCACCGAAAGGAGAGTGTTAAAAAATATATTATGCTGCCTCTATTAATGTTAGGAGAAACAACTTGGTGCTAAAAAAATATGTGTTGCCAAAAGTGTAATTACCGGGTTGTACCGGTGAGGGATTATTAAGGAGCGGGCTCTATCCAAAGTGGAGTATTAAAATGTATTTATGCTGCCTTCACCAATGCCTCATGGTTTTGGTCATTGGGAATTTAATGATTTGAAAGCGGAATTTCCATTTACCCCTTTTTCCGTTACGTGAGATTAATTACCATCTTCCTTATTATTGGATATTCTAAATAAAGGCCATTTTAGCATAATGGAAAGAAGATTTCCCATCTAGAAATCTTCAACTTTTTTTTGACTAATTGGAAAAAAGTGTTTACGATATAGTCAAATATATCCAATATGTGACCTGATTCGGCTTTTAGGTGCAGCTCAATGCTCGTAAGCAAGTAAAGGAAGTGGTACAAGGGGTATGGCTCTAAATTTGGTTCACTTTCCACACTAAATCAAACCACTACTCATTCTTCTCAGAGAACCAACAAAAAGGCAAATAAAAGGATAAATGGACAGTGCTTGTGTGAAAATATATTGACTATATCTTGCCAAATACCATGTATTCTCTCAAAAAAATAAAATTAAATAGCATGTAGGTTATTTTAGTCAAGAATAGAATACAATACACAAAATATTAGAAAATATAATCATGCTTACAAAAGAAAACTTAATCACATTACAGTAGGAAACCCTAATCACATCATATCTTGTATATAAAATAATCCAAACCTAATCTAATACCAGCAATCTCAAGTGAACTCATTCTATTATTTTTTAGTTTGATTTTCGAGTTCCAACTAATTAACCCAACAACATTAATAAAGGTCCCATTTTTGTAGCTACGGAAAAGATTGTGTCGATTGTGTCACCTTCTTTCTTCAACCACTTGTTACTTGTTAGAGAAGAGTGTTTATATATAGAATTTCAAAATACTTTACATCTACAATAAATTATCCTAACTTTTTATTAACCCAAACTTTTCAAGTTATATAAGAGAAGAGAAGAATTAACCGAGTAAGTTAAAATATAAACCAATCTCTAACAAACTAATCTTATCACTAATTTCTATAACAAAGTAATCCTTATATATCTCTCTTTGTTTTCAATTATTTTGGAAAGTCAAGTACTCACGCACCTATCCACAGCACACTCACCTATGTCCCTCACCAGTGCTAGAGGGATTGATTCCTTGTTGTTTTTGTTGACGGGAGGTGCCTCATCAATGAGCTACAAGTGGATTCCTAATATCTTTAAGAATGCAACTGTTGTGTGCCTCTTCGAGGGTGTGAGGTTCACAGTCGGAGTGTTCTTCAAGTGAGAAATGGGTTCCTCGGCCCCTACCTCTCCAGCCCCTAGCTATTTTGGAAATGAGTTTGAGAATGAAAGGAAAATAATGTGAAAGAAAAATGTGGAGTGTAAAGATTTTTTCGAGGGAAATCAACCTCTCAGATTAGTTCATAAATGACAAACATCTTTTATTGACTATTGTGTACTCACTTATGGGCATCATCTTACAACAGTAATAAAGAGAAGTGGAGAACCGACCACCTATGGACTAGCAACAAATTAACAACTGCCTAGCAAGTAGCAACAAACTAGGAGAGTGGAGATAAGAGAACAGCGAGACCATCAAGATAGTTGAACGTGTCTAAGACTCGTTCAAGAGACTTATTCCACACCTAGAACCAAAGCCATGAAAGCCATGCAGGTTATGTCCACAACAGCAACACCCTAAAATCTAACAGTGTGGCCATAATTTCAAAAAATAAGAACAGTGGGCGGCAACCTATCCAATGATCAGAATTTTTCCAACTCTAAAGTGATATATGACAATCTCCTAATCCACATAATGTACTTCTTCCCTCTTGTGCTTTGATTGGTATATATGCATTCAGGTAGGCCCCCAGAATGGAGGGAGATGACATGCAGAAAGAAGCAAGGATCTTGATCACATGGCCCAGCAGTCGTTAAGTGGCACTCGGACATATGTTTATGAGTCACCAATCACTTCATCAAAGGGCCACGGGTTATGAGACCACTCAGGAAACTCATAAGCCAAATACCGTACATACACTGTGACAATGACAAAGATGGGGTATTCGATTTGTCACCGGAGACATGTGGTGTGGAAATAGCTACGTGTGCATAAAAGGGTCTTTATCATCCCCTGGCCTCCCACACACACACACACACACACACACACACACACACACAGACACACACACACAGAGAGAGAGAGAGAGAGAGAGAGAGAGAGAGAGGATGAAATAAGAGGTGAGAGAAACAAACGTGGAGTGCTTGAGAAAAAACATTTGGCTGGGGCGGACGGTGGTGAGGAATTGTGATATGGGGTTTCTTGGTTAAACCTTTCCTTGGAAAGAAACGAAGAAAAGTCATTGAGTCAAATGTCGACGAATCCGGGATATTCGCATGAATCGGGCACAAGCCTTTTCACATGCCATGCACATAACTATAATGGAGCAGGTCGGATCCATGAATAGGAGGACTAGAACCAAATCCATCTCACACTAGATAGTACCATAATTGACCTGACTTGTGACTCTTTATTAACACCGTATCATAAATATGGAGTGGGAAACGGGTTGGGTCGGACATGGGTGTCTACAAAGTACATCCAAACCTATATTTGATCCCCATCTACTGGTGCTGCCATCCATTTTGGACATGAAATGTTGCTTCAATTACAATTAGATCTAGAATTTGGGTCATTAATTATTTTGAGTGGTTTGTGAATTCTCAACCCTTTTCTATTAAGAGTATAATCTTCTGTTATGAACTAAATGGATTGAAGCAGAAAAAATTATAAACTTTTCACTAAACAAGGAAAAGACCATTACTTAATTATGCATTTGGATGAATCAAATAGATTGAATTAGTTAGATTAGGAACTTCAGGTTCTATTTTTTTTTTTTTTTTTTTTTTTTTTTTTTTTTTTTTTTTTGTGTGTGTGTGTACAGACCCACTTAAAAAGTGATGACAACCACCCATGTTGTGACCTTTGAGTCGAATAATATTTTTGGACGTGTGGATCACGTTGCATTTATTTTTTCCGAGACGTGAATAATGTCACTGTACAGTTCTATACTCTCTAATGTTGGCCAAGCATATAGTCCCGATTCAATCAGGTGCACACCATGTGTTGATAGTACTAGTTGCACCTCCATCGAAAAGAAAGCAACGAGTGGAATCAGGGAAAAGATCAGCCTATGAATGAGTGGCTAAAACTATATAAAGGGGACTCAAGATGTGCTCCCTCCCGCACAAAATTCTGTACCCTGTTTGGTTTTCTCCAGTAGGCTGGAGTCATATTTGTCAACAGTGAGAACATCCATTTCCAACTGGAGATTCGTTTATAGCATTGGGAATCCTTGCAAGTGTGGTGGTTCTTCTGAAGAGGAAATAGAATGCAGAACCACATAATCATAACCTTATTAATTTGCCGACACTATAGAAACATTTGCATTTATTCTCACAATATATCCAACAACTCTTTACAGACTTATTCATTGATAGTGTATAGTCACTATCAGTGTATGCGGCTCTTCTTCTCTATCATCTTTTTTGCTTTTTTAATGTTTGCTTTCAGTTTTTGGCTGTATAATTAAGTACTTGGGGGGCTTTTTTGCACGGAGTTGAAAATCTTAGGAAATAATGATCAAATGGTGTCCAACAAAGGATGGTCGAAAACAGGTAAGAAGTGAAAGATACAAGGTGGAGATGTAGATGAGACCCTGACTATCCTAGGCTGGTAGCTGGGTATTCATTGTCATCAGAGGGGAGATTATCTAATTGTGTTTTCTGGACCTTCACTTTTCTTTCTCCAATCTGAAGTTTTTGACGAGTTTTGGCAATACTTTTCTTAGAATTCCTAGGAATTCAATTTCTTTCAAGCAAATGGGCCCTTTTCATCAAAAAAATGAAGATTCTCAACTCCCACCTAATTGTGGTGGGGGCCACTTCATATTGTGTGGTTGGTTGGATAGTAAAGATCTGGCCTAAATGGCAGTTTTGAATCAAGTACAGAAAATCAATGGTTATAAAACATGGAAAAAAAGAACATGACCTTTAACTGTTCTAGCTGTTTATATATATAGGGGGTCTGTGAATGGATGAGAGTTGCTCGGCAACTTATAGTTTAGTGGTTAGGCTTCTTCGTCTTCACGGAGAATGACTGAGGAATACTCAGTTGTGTTGGTGAGGGATTGGGCAGTATGTATCTGTCAAACTAGGAGGAAGAAGAATTGATGTGAGTTTAGTTGATCATAATTTTACAAATGATTTGAGCAAAATCAGAATTTTTGTAAAATGCAATGATTTTCTTTTATTAAAAAGAAGAAAATATTAACAATTTCTTGTTGAAAAATCACCTAGACTAAAGGCAAACGAATTGTTAAGAGTTTTAGTACTAATTCTCCCTCTTTAAAGTTGGATGTTGGTTGAAAAAAAAAAAAAAAACCCTTAATTCTAGCTTTAGGGGAAGCCGATGTGGGGCCCATTTGTGGATGTGTCTTTTCAAAAACATATAATATGTGCCTTTTCAATAAAAGGTGTCTGTTGTGTTAAATATGTGCCTTTTCAATCAAATGTCTCTTTGGTCCATTTATGTGGACGTAACCCAATTCAAATGGATGCCTTTCAACTCTATCTCTATAAATTAAGGTTATTTAAAAAAAAATAGAATTCAAAATGAGCATATTCTTTCTCTTTAAAGCTGAATGTTGGTTGGAAAAAAAAAACAAAAAAAAAAAAAAAGAAACCCTCAATACTGGCCTTAGGAGAAGCCACATTAGCTTATTGGGGCCCATTTGTGGATGTATCCTTTCAAAAACACTTAATATGTGCTCTTTCAATAAAATGTGTCTCTTGAGCTAAATATGTGCCTTTTCAATAAAATGTCTCTTTGGCCCATTTGTGTGGATGTAACACAATTCAAAGGGATGCCTTCTAACTCTATAAATGTTATTTTTAAAATTTTTATTTATTATTCAAAATAAGCATAAATGCATATGAATAATTGATTTTGTGTATGTTGGCGTGGATTAAGCGATGAAAGGTTTTGGTTTTCGTAATTTTTTGGTTGAATTGAATTTTTTTTAATTAGTTTGTTATGAATAGATTTATAAGAATGAGATATTAGTTTTAATATTCTATCCAAGACTAACCTATGTGAAGCACAGGGGCTTCATGTTAGTATACAATATTAGTAGAGTATTAAAACATGCCATTAAATTTGGAAAGTACATAAAAGTTTTTTTTTTTTTTTTTTTTTTTTTAATTTTTAAGTCATCCTCAATGTAGGTTTGAAATCCCAATCTTTCATCTATTGTTGAAAAGAAAATAACTAACCAATATTTATCGAGAAAATGAAGACATTTATTTTGCTAAGGTCTGTTTAAAGCTATTGATCTTGTTCATGAAAAGTCAGATGACTAAGGTTTGTATCAGGCTTTTGATCTTGCTACTGGAATATTGGTTTTTTTTTTTTCTTTTTTTGCTTAAAAATAACTAAAGAGGGAAGGAAGGCTACAGATGCAGAAATGTGTATTCAACATGAAGGGTGCAAATGATGCCCTAGAAGGGCAGTTGGTTGATAATTGGGAATTATTGGCGAATAGGATGTGTCAGCCTATGATATGAATAATATCCATGTACTGCCAAGCCCAAAACAAAAAAACAAAGAGCTGAATGTTGAGGAAGCCAAAAATAACATCTAGAGAGAGGCTTGGCTTCAAAAGTAGTAAGAAATCTTGCCTAGGGATAGAGAACCTTCAGTTTCAATGAGGTTAGTTGCATAGCTCAAAGAAGTCTTAAGTTTGAATGAGGGATGTTATGATGTGACACTGAAACATTATCATTCCCATCCTCCACAGGTTAAATGGGGGTTGGCAATAATGCCCCATTGTTCCACGGCAACACCTTAATCATGTTAGAGTTTAGGAATGGATGAGGCCAAGGTGAGTTCATCCTCAATAATAGAGGAAGTTGAGTGAGAATGAAAACGAGTTGCTGCATAGCCTATTTGATTTGCAACCAAAGGGAAGACTTAAGTCCTCAAAGCCCTAAGCTGGGTGCCAAGGAAAAAAAAAGGCCGCAAAGAAGTCACTGCTGGATTATTTATCTGATGAACAGACTACATTTAAGGAGCTTCTTGGAAGGTTTAGGGAGCCCTGCATATCAATCCAAAGTGCAATCTTGGAGCTATCAGTAGCTGGAGGCATATGCAGTAGAACATCAAAGTCAGGAATCTGAATTGAGTAAAAAACCAGACCCCTGACTGTGGCGTCTATAACTTTAGGAGATCCTTGAGCTTGGTGGATAGAGAGTAAGGCAACAGGATCAATCAGCTGCTGTTCCTTTATGCTTTCGATTTCATCTTTTCAGAGTAATAAACTGGTTGATTAACTAGAGATCCACGACATGGTGTCTGGGATTTGTAGTTTGTAAGGTAGGATTGTTCAAACAACCAAGATCTAGCAGGTTAAAACCATTATGAAGATGGATGTTATGATGTGTCTTAGCGGTAATGATCTTGAAACTCAAATAATCTTGAAAGTTCTTAATGGATGTATGCTCCTAGTCCTGCAAAAGACTAGAAAGTGGTTTCTTTAATACTTTTAGGATTCATCAATGAAACTTTTCTCGTGATATTACTGACAATTTGATTTCATGAGCTATTGATGGATGATGGTTTGGGGTTTAGGAGAGAACTAGAGGTCAAGCTTAAGAGAGAGGAGTAGAACAATAGTTGTAATTGCCAACTCAGCTGCGTCACCCTTGAAGTGAATTGAGCTTGATATAATTTGAGTTGATTCCGCCCTGAACCTTCATTTTTGACCACTTATGGCATGAATTCTTATGTATTCAGTTGCAATTCATGTGTATTTTAATCCTTAGTCCTTTTTATGTAATATATTTTCCGTTCTGGGTTGTCTGGTTTCTTTTTTATCTATTGATTTTGATGGTACACTTTTTGTTAAAAATGCGGAACTAATGTTAAAAAGAATTTCCAGTAATATTGTTCCATCTAAATAAAGAATTAAGCTAATTCTTATTATCATCATTTTCTACTTTCTCCAGTATAATTCTATTTGTCTATGAAAACAAGAGAACATTCATTTTTTCCATTCATTTACTTTTTAAGTTCATTGTATTTTATTAGAGCAACTTCAATAATTCTTTTGTTTCTTTGTGTTTATTTTTAGTACTGTATCAAGCCTTATTTACATGCTTAGTTTAGATCAGTGTTCAACCTATTTTAAAATGTAAGCATCTTGAGACAAATGGTGCAATTATTAAACGTTTGAATTTGAGAGGTAAACCCTTTTTAATTCATTTACTTTTGAGTTCATCATATTTTATTTGAGCAATTTTAATTATGTCATTTTAATATGATTTATACAAAAGAATCATCATTTTAAAATTTCTATAGATTTGCAATATTTTTATGGTTTGTATTTGTATGGTTTTCATAGATTATGGGTTTCTTTTTTTCCGCTTTTTTGTTTCAACTTTTGGGTATTGGGTTCCCCTTTGTTTTTTTTTTTTTTTTTTTTTTTTTTTTCTTTTAAATCACTTTTTATCGTGGGATTTCCTGTAAATTTTCAATTTTTTTTTTGTTGTATTTTTTTTTATTTTTTCAATGCTTATCATTATGAGTTAATTATTTATTTTACTTCCATTGGGTTTTTTAAGTTCTCTTTGTGAAATCTTTTTATGGATTTTTCTTATTTATTTTGTTGCATTTGATTTCTATTTTTGAGTATTAGATTATCATAAGTCGGTTTGGTTTGGTTCTTCTAAATTTCTTTTATCATTGTATTGTCTATGGATCTTTATTTATATATATTTTTATTGCCTTTTTAATAAAAATTTATTTCATTTTATTTTGTATTTCTTTTATTATAATTTTCACTTGTGATGGGATTTTAGTGTTTTTTTATGATGGTTTTTCATGAATTTGTAGATTCTTTTGTCTTTGCCTTTTTGTGCTCCCATTTTTAGGGTTTTTTTTTTTTTTCTCATGAGTGTTTGATTCTTTTAAATTGCTTACGTCATTGAGTTGATTATAGATTTTCATTTCTATGTGTCTTTCAAATCTCATTGGATTTTATTCATAGTTTATATTGTTTGTTTGTTTTGATTTTGTTTTTTAGTTTTTTTTATCATTAATCTTCAATTTTCATGGGCTTGTGGTTTTTTTTTTTAATTATATGCTATTATGTATTGAATTCTTATGGACTTCTTTTTCTTTCCTCTCTCTCAGACTAAAACCTTTTGCATTTAATTTTAAAGAAACTGATCATAAAGTTTTTATTTTATAAATTTTAATATTATAATTATTTATTGTTTTCTAGTAGTTACTGATGCAGACTAGATTGAGTTTAGGCCTAATTGGCCTAGACATAGATTTAGATCTAAATCCAAACCCACTAGAACTCTGACCAGGCCAAGAAAAGGTAGGTACATGTTTGCCATGGGCATCTAGGTACATGTTTTTATGTGTCAAAATATGTTTATTTGACTTAGAAGTTCATACCTATTGTTTTTCTCCTCTTTATTAGCACGCTAATTCTTTTTTATTTCCAAAATTACCCTGACTAATTTCTTAACAAATCCATTTACAATAGTGCCGCTGTCTCTCAACTTATGATATAAAAGTGGGTCCTATGTACTAAATTCCTAAAAGCTTAAGCCAAATTAAAATCCCTAATGGTGGGGCCATGTTAGAATTTTTAACGGCTGACCCACATTCGATTAGTTTTCCAATGGGTCCAAGTTTATTTGATTTTGAGTCTTCGACTCACATTGAGAAATGACCAATTTTCTAGTAACTAGTAAAGTGGGTTAGAGTAATCATTGAGAAATGACTTATCGACTTTCTCTTTGTAATAGTTTTGAGTAATCATTTTTGTCCTTTTTACCCGTAAAAAAGTTATAATTATTGTTAAAAAAGAAAGGGTAGCTTGGAATAAGATACATATTTTTACGGAGATGTGTTGAGACAACCATTGCCTTGCACACTGAGTCTATTAATCTAATCATTGAGGCCTTTAACCTTTTTTTTTTTCCTGGTAGTCTTTATGCTCTCAACCATGTACCTGCTGGCCTACTTGTTTGAAATTTGGGGCGCTTTGATAACTTTACTGGTAAAGTTAAGTGCAGTGGAGAGTCAAATTAAGTGATAAAAAAAAGTTAGGACAAATAAAAAAAGTTGTGGCCTTTAGTAATTTAGTGAAAAAAGAATATAATCCTTTTACATATTTTTTAAAAAGATTTCTTTTTATCATTTAGTGGCATAGGAAAATAACTTTTTGATTTTTTTTAATTTTTTTTTGCAAAAAGTGTAGGTGTGTTTTGAAATATGATATTCTTTTATTTGACAAACTTTTATTTTATTATCTCCTTAAGTGACCCTTCATCTCATTTCATTGGTAAAGTGAGTTTAGCATCTGTTCTTTTTTTTTTTTTTTTTTTTTTTTTTTTTTTTTTTGAGGACTTTACTGAAAATTTCATATTATATGGGCATTGCACGAAATAGCGCCACTTAACTCAGGCAGCACGAAAGTATTCCTCCCATAGTTTTGCGAAGTGACGCTAGCGTTGCTTAATTAGAGACGAGCGACGCTAGCATCACTCCTCTCGAGTACTCGTTTGTGCTGCCTGACCCATATAAGGAGAAATTTTCAGTAAAATCCTCTGTTTTTTTTCATTCGTAAAAAAAAAAAAAAAAAAAATCTTCATTATGCCACCAAGAAAATCGCTAACAACAAACTATAATGCACGAATACTTTAAAATTGACAACATATCTGGCACTTCACTTTTTGTGTAAAATTCGTATCCCCGCTATGTCCATACTGTATCAATTTCATATTTGAACATCGTAATAGCATACAAACCGTCAGTAGGCATAAAAACTTTGATTCTCTTTTCGTTGCCGGCCAATTTATCAAGGGTGCAACTCAAAAAAGTTTAGCTTGGTATTCAGCCCAAAACACGTGGATTAAAGATCGCATTTTGGTAAATTGAAACTCAAAACTTTCCAAATTATAAATTGTACATTCCTAGGTGGCGAGTCATCTCCCTATCTATGAATAATAGAACCAGGGCTTGATCCCTGGGTCTATTGGACTGTGAAAATTTTTTTTTTTATGGAAAAAATATATCTAAAATGGCAAAGTTTGTAATTAGCAAATTTAGATTGTGTTGGGTTAATGTACTGTATTGTTTCCTAGCCTGTTATTGCTAGAATCCGTTGTTGGGGCCCATATGTGATCCTTTGTGGTGGGCCTCACCAACATATTTGTGACCACTCACAAGAAGCTGCCAAATTGTTGGATCCCATTTCTATATATATTAAAACAAAGGGCTCCTCCAATGTTCCACAAATAAATGAGTAAGAAAGGAAAAGAAAAATTAAGGGCCCAATCTAGAGAAAGAAAAAGGAGTGAGTTGAGGGTCAAAGCACAAAAAATACTCTAGAGCTCCCTTTTTTCTATTTATTTATTATTTTTTGTCACTTTGTGCATTTTAAGTATACCTTTTTTTTATTATTTTGTGATTTTACATCAGTTAACTTGTCATTTTTTCTCTAGATCAGACATTTAATTTTACTTCATTCCAGCCTTCATTTAAACAAACAAACAGACCCTTTGAAATAGATCTATTTCTTTGTGAGAATTTTTGACAAGAATTTGAGGTATTGAGTTTTTTTTTGGACAGGATGTGAAATGCCATGCTTCTATGCAAGAATTTCAAAACCCCACCTATATAAAAGGTCTCAAATACCCTGGCAAAATTTGAAAATTTAAATACCCCCTTTTTTTGTTGGAATTCCTAAATGCTTAATTAAAAATTAGAATTCCCAAAGTTGTGGAATTTATAAATTCTGAGGACAGAAATTTTTTATTTGTAGGTAAAAAAAAGTCACCCTAAAAAGGCAATTTTAAACCTCCACATCATCTAAATTCACATATGATACATGACTTCTTTTCTAAGTTGATAATTTGATTGTTGGGGGCTTGTACTATTCTAGTACTTGGTGAAAGCTATCCTTTAATGCACTAATTGAATGCTGACTGTGACTGGAGGAATTGGTGTCCCTCCTCATGCCAACATATGGGAGGTACTGCACGTTATTTGTGTCGATGTGGGGGACCGTCATTGATTGGTCCACTCACATGCAACCTCCTTGCTGTTCATGATTTTATGCTTCCACTCACATGAATGTGTCCTGACAGCTGAAGTGACACATTTGGAATCAGGATTCAACCCTGTTTGCACCAATCAAGGGTAAATAGCTGATTTGGCATCTAATGTATTAGTCCAAAAGAGTATTTTCCTGTTTCGCCCAAATAAGGATCCTTTTGCACCCATTAACTTGTGCATTCATTGACATTGGAGTAATGGATGTGTGGATTTTAAAAAAAAGAAACTGTGTTGGTTCCATTGACATAGAAATGGGAGGCGCTTGCACATGTTTATACACCTCAAGTCCTGGGGTCATCGGTCAATGTCACGTCGTGGAATCCATGTTGCAGGGATCCATCAACATCTCATCACAGTGTTTTTACAGCAGGTCGGTTTAAATTTATTTATTTTTTTTATTTTTTTTTGTTATATGAGGGTTTCAATATTTTTGGACTGGACTAATTCCTCCGGATCCAAAGAAAAGCTGAGTAAACTCCCCTGTAGTTCTGGTAGTGTAGTTTCGAACCCACAATCTCTGGGTTAAAATCGTAGTCCTTGACCAATTGAACTACCCCTTGGAGTTAGCTCGATTTAAACTTGCAACGAGTAGTTAATAATAGACACAGCCTTCATACAAGCTTTTGTTTTTTCTTTCTTTGATAACTTTCTTATTTCTTATTATTATTATTATTATTTTCTTCTTAAACCACACAAGCTCCATTGCCAATTGCCATTGTTAGTAATCGGATTGGTGTGTAGGTATAAATTTTTACGAAGTTTGACAGGGAGTTCCACGTTCTCAGGCCTATTTTTAGAATATTTTTTTTTGGTAGGCTTGTAAATTTCTAATGCACAATTCACCTTGTTTTGATTTGTAAGCATTCAAGCGGGGGCCACATCCATTGGTGGTTTTAAGGTTTTTTTATTTTATTTTTCAGTTTGGTTGAGAGGGCGGGAGGGAGACTTAGCATCCGCCTCTAAGCGGTCGAATTTTAAGTATTTCCCTTCGAGCTCTTCATGGGATATTTTAAGGGTATTCTATGAACTACTTTGTAGGAAATATTTAAATTTCAATGGTTTCGGGACAAATATGAGGTCTAAGAACAGTCGCATAGCTAGGGAGGGCAAAGGAACCGCCTATTCTTTGCAACTTGGGAGTCGTGGATGTTTCACAGTGGAATATTACTCTCTAGCCTTTATTGAGTGATTTTCTCCTTCTTATGTCTCTGTCCCATCTATGATTGTGTTATGTTCCTCACACGCGCGTGTACTCCCCCCTTTGAAGTTTGAATCCCCATGAGCTTAGGCATCAAAACTCATCTTGTGCGAGTGGGAAAAATCTAAGCCATCTTGAGACATACTCGGATGTCCTGGCGCTCATAGATAATATGATGAATAGGTTATTAGAGTCATGGCTAACTCAAGCACAATTACTAGAGGGGTTGGGCCATTGGTGATTAGTAGTTTAGGTGGCGATTACCCAAGTACGTAATGCTTGTTAGGGTATGTTTGTTAGGAATAGCTCTTGTCTTGATTTGGATAGAGTTGGTTCGTATTTGAATTTGATTTATCTTTAGAAGGTATGTTTGGTTGTTGCCTATAAAATGAAGGCAACTCTTTCTAATAATTAATTTCACTTTTTTTTTTTTTTTTACTATCGAAGGTTCCCAACTTTTTGGGCTGAACTAATCCCTCAAGGTTCAGAGGGAAGTCGGGTAAACACCCTAGAGGGAGGAACCGTGGCCTTGATCACTTGGCCAACTCCTTGGGGTTAATTCCCTTCACAGTCAATGAAGCAAAGAGTTTCTTCCCTAATTCCTTCCTTTCCACCCTATTTCTTTCCCATGAGTGGTATCCAAGCGCCCTTTTCATGAAAGAAATTAGAGGTTTTGATGAGTAACTTACCTCTAAATATGCTTTTTCTCTCTCCTTCCCAAATTTTGAATATTTCTCCACAACTAAAATGATGTCATTTTAGGACTAAAATACCCATATATATTGCGGGAGAAATGCATTTTTGGGAATGGGTCTAGAATTCAGCCAATTAATACGTTCTAATTAGGAAAATGTATATATACAACTTAGTATACATATGGGTTGCACAAACATGTGAAAATACTCAGAATGTTGTATATAAACAGCAGATTATGTTAATAAAATATAAGAAATTATTTAGTTCAACTCAATGCAAAAGAGTTTGTTTTTATGTCTCATAACATAGTAATGATTTTTAGATTTGTTGGACAACACACTACTTGTTTTACACTGCAGTATTCTTAATTTAAAAACTCTTTTCACTTCATCTCACTTGGATTACATTCTCCAAATACCGAACTTAGTTATGAAAAGTCTAGAAGCAAAAGGAAAATCTTAACTTATAGAACTGAACTCTTAAAATTGGAACCTTGATGCAATAGAATTTCACAGTCAGACAGCTCATTTCATAGAGTCACTGTTCCTTTGATATCATCCTAATCAGATGGTTCTAGATTTTTTTGGAAGTAAAAAATCACTTACTTTTAAATTTTCAAAACCCACATCACAATTATTTTCTCAAACCTTATTTTGTAGAGGCCTACACTTCATATAAAAACATTGATTGTGCTAAGTTTTGACATTTGATCTCTCTTTATTAGATTGTTTACAATTTTCTCATTTGGAAACCAAATTGGACAAGTGAATACTTATTGGAAAGATAACAAGATTATAGATCTTTCTTGTGTCATTTCTCCAAAAAAGATTTATAGTCATCCAGGTATAAATACAGTCAAATCCTACTAGTTTATCCATTACTAATTGTATCTCAGTCTGGTTTCTCTCTAAAAATAGTACAAAGAAGAATGGGTTCGTGGGAGGGAATGAACTAAATGTGCCTTTTTAACTTTTTTGCTTTTTTCTTCCTGAATTTTTCCTTCTAAGATAAATGTTGACAGTTTTGTCATTTCCCTTTATATGGAGACGATGCAGGGAAAATCTGAATTTTTGAGAAGGGAGGAGAAAACCAAATCTATAGGTAAGATACTGCACAAAACCTCAACAAATTAAAGTGTCATTGAGGATATAATGTTTGAATAAAAAAAAAGAAAAGGAAAAGACCTAATCAATCACATCATCAGATATATTGATTTAGAGGCCTTAATGTTAAACGAGTCAACCAAGTGTAACTCATTGGAATTGAGTTTCTTACCTGTGCGTCCGGGTAAATCTTATAATAACATCTTTGCACAAAATTCTTACATGGAGTATTGATAAAAAAAAAAAAAAAAAAAAAAAAACACTTAGATTTTAAGCATTTATCTTAGTCAAACCCCTTACATGAAATAACCTCTAAAACAACTTATAACTAAGTTGTTAATATTAGATTACCCTTTCATTTTTTTTATAATAATATGAAAATCTACTGAACCACATTAAATTGATAATTGGTAAACCCATGCATGCATGGAACAACTCACCAACTCTACATATATAACCCTTTCACTTCTAAAGATAATAATTGATGAATTCCATGAAAAAGTTCCTAATTAATGCAGCGGCATGTATTATTGTTTCATTCACTCAGATCCACATTTGTCCGTCCTTTTGGGGACATTAGTTTAAAAAAAAACATAAAAATTAATGACCACTGTATGTTAATATGTCACATCAAGAAAAAGAAATAACCTTAGTATGCTACTTTGTCAGTACAACAGATATTTTATTACTTGATTCCAAAAATCTAACTGAGAAGTGAGAATATTCCACACAGTAGGCAGATTTGAATTTGTGGTGAATATCCCTGTAAAGGTTCTATCTATGTATTCTACTTTCTTGAACTCTTCCCCTTTACCTTTTGTCGATGCCTGGAACATTGTTGTAATTTTTTTGGCTTATCAGTTTCTAAGGTCGAATATGACCATTCCATGATAAAAATGCATTAAAACGCTCTTTGGGTCCGTTTGACACTTTACTGATATAATCAAAGTCAAGTAAAGCCTCCATTCTTCAAACAAGATGTCACATCAAATGCACTTTATTCACAATTCTTCCCATCTTTTTCATACAAAAAGTCAAAAAACAACTACCTTTATCTAATAAAATATAAAAAAAACTACACTTCTTCATATAAAAAGTAAAAAAACTTCAATAACAAACAACTAAAATAAAAAATCATAATAATCCACTCATATTTTATTCTTTCTTTAAAATCAAACTATATTAGTAGAGTTACCAAACTGGCCCTTTCCTATCCTCTTCAAACCTTCTGTTGTCTCCCAGTTCTCCAATTGGTCCAAACAAAGACTGCAAAACAAAGACTGCAGCTTTAGAAGAAGTAGAATCACAGTCCCCAAGGTAGTATTTGTTATAATCACCAAAAGCACCACCACCAAGATGGTGCCTTGGTCTTGTACGTTTTTCTTTTCTATTATTTTGGTTTCTATTAGAAATGGCATGCACATCCGAGTTGAAAAGCAACACACAATAGTGTATTTTTCTCATAGCATTTTCAATGAAAAATGTGAATTATTACAGAGGGGGAATTTTTGGTTGCTGAAGGAGGATTATTCATTATTTTTTTCCTTTTTTGGTTAACATCATCTACAGTTTCATTGTTTAAGGTAAAACTTTTTCAGCATTGTAGTGGAAAACAAAATTGGACTGAAGAGGAAGAAAGCTATAAAATGATTTTTGGACTGATCTTATTAAATGTTTTGGCACACGTACAGTACTATTAACTTACTTTATAGGAAATGAAATCTTTTTTTTTTTCTTCCATTGTGATAAAAAATGAAATCACCATGTAAAAAATGACTCCATGGTAACTGTCCTACGGTTTTACCAAAAGAAAGGTATAGATTTCATATCAAGACTTTCACGATTTAATCCCGCTTAAATTTGAAATCTACGAGATAATAAAAAAACCAATAAGACAGAAGTGTCATTAGACTCTAGTCAATTCTTTTTATTTTTTTATTTTTTGGCTATTTTTCCCTAACTTCCATGATATTATGACTCACAACTCATGATATCATGGGCTTTTCCACCCTTACAATCCCATATTGCTTTTGTTTTATTTTTTGCAGGATTTATAAAAAAAAAACCTTAGAGGTTTATAGCTCCCTTGGATTGATTATCAAATGTGGACTTTGTTTCAAAAATCAAGCTATGGAAAAAGATAAAATGATGTTTTCCTTTTCTTTTCTTTTTTTTTCTGTAGCATCTTTTAAAAATTGAGGAATCTTGTGACATCACTAGTCATGATATCATGAATTTTGGGCAAAATCATTATTCATTTTACCAGAGTTAAGTTGACTTTACTGTTATTTTAGGTTCTTTGTGATTATATCTCATGGAATAAAACTTTATGATGGATACCATAAAACCCCCTTCAAATTTACTGTTATTTTGGGTTTTTTGTCATTATATCTCATGGAATAAAACTTTATGATGGATACCATAAGACCCCTTCAAATTTACAAGTCATGCATACGTTACTTTTTCATATGGGGAGTTCTATTGGCAGTGTCTCTCTACACAGTAAAGAAAAAAAATCCATTTGTTAAACTACCTCTCCCCCCTCCTCCCTGTCCCTTTCTCCGTCCACTACCCTCTTCCTCTCCCCCACCCCACTACCAGTCTCCGGCGGGGAGGGATCCCTGGCTGGTCGGCCTCGCTCCCTCCCCCACCCTCTATTTTCTCTCCCTCTCTCCTTTCCTCTCCTCTATTTTCTCTCCTTAGACCAAACAACTCTCTCTTCTCCCGTCTCTTCAAATACCACGATTTGAAAGAAAGATACAAAGAGAAAAGAGAATGAGGAAACCAATACAGAAAACATACCCCCCACATTTAACTGACACAGATGGGAAACAAGAAGAAAGAAACATAGAAGAAAACCAACCACTCTTGCCGTGCCAACCTTCTTTTCTTGGGTGAAGAGGTTTTTTGCATTTGCTACTTTCTCTCTTTTATTAGAAGGAGAAAAGGAACCGAAAGCTTACATACCCATTTGCTCAAAAGCTGATTTTTTTCATTGATTCCTCTGCTTTTCTTCTTTTTCCTGGTTTTGGGAATATAATGGCAAGTTGGTTGCTATCAAAATCGGGTTTAAAGCCACTTCCGGTCCTTCCTAAAACCAGAGTCACACATCTTTCCAATCCAAGAGAGGAAGAGAAAATAGAGGAGAGGAAGGGAGAGAGGGAGAGAAAATAGAGTAGGGCGGAGGGAGGAAAAAAGAGAGTGGGGAGGGAGGCTGCTGGCTGAAGGGAGAGTGGGAGAGAAAATAGAGGAGGGGGGAGGGAGGAAAAAAGAGAGGGGGGAGGGAGGGCGCCGGCTGGCCGGCTGGGGATCCCTCCCTGCCAGATACTGGGAGGGTGGGGGAGGGGAAGAGGGAAAAGGAGGAGAGGTAGTTTTGGAAATAATTTTTTTCTTTTTTTTTTTTGTTCGCGGTGTAAAGAGACAGAACAGAAGTGTGGTGCAAATAGAACTCCCCTTTTCATATTTAGGTATCAATGCTTATAACATTATCAATTTGGTAGAATGTAGAAATTCTCTTGGGTCATACTCCAAAATATTCAATATCCAGTAGAAGGCTTAGTTTTGATCAACCACCTTTAGCAAATAAGATTTATTACCATTTTGCTAGAAAGATTTAATACTGGGAGTGGTAATAAGTTACCTTCGCTAATTTGTATTGAGGACATGCTCTCCACCGAAAGGAGAGTGTTAAAAAATATATTATGCTGCCTCTATTAATGTTAGGAGAAACAACTTGGTGCTAAAAAAATATGTGTTGCCAAAAGCATACTTACCGGGTTGTACCGGTGAGGGATTATTAAGGAGCGGGCTCTATCCAAAGTGGAGTACTAAAATGTATTTATGCTGCCTTTACCAATGCCTCATGGTTTTGGTCATTGGGAATTTAATAATTTGAAAGCGGAATTTCCATTTACCCCTCTTTCCGTTACGTGAGATTAATTACCATCTTCCTTTATATTGGATATTCTCAATAAAGGCCATTTTAGCATAATGGAAAGAAGATTTCCCATCTAGAAATCTTCAACTTTTTTTTGACTAATTGGAAAAAGGTGTTTATGATATAGTTAAATATATCCAATATGTGACATGATTCGGCTTTTAGGTGCAGCTCAATGCACGTAAGCAAGTAAAGGAAGTGGTACAAGGGTATGGCTCTAAGTTTGGTTCACTTCCCACACTAAATTAAACCACTACTCATTCTTCTCAGGGAACCAACAAAAAGGCAACTAAAAGGATAAATGTACTGTGCTTGTGTGAAAATATATTGACTATATCTTGCAAAATACCATGTATTCTCTCAGAAAAATAAAATAAAATAGCATGTAGGTTATTTTAGTCAAGAATAGAATACAATACACAAAGTAGAAAATATAATCACGCTTACAAAAAGAAAACTTAATCACATTACAATAGGAAACCCTAATCACATCATATCTCGTATATAAAATAATCCAAACCTAATCTAATACCAGCAATCTCAAGTGAACTCATTCTTTTATTTTTTAGTTTGATTTTCGAGTTCCAACTAATTAACCCAACAACATTAATAAAGGTCCCATTTTTGTAACCACGAAAAATATTGTGTCGATTGTGTCGAGTTTCTTTCTTCAACCACTTGTTACTTGTTAGAGGGGAGTGTTTATATATAGAATTTGAAAATACTTTACATCTACAATAAATTATCCTAACTTTTTATTAACCCAAACTTTTCAAGTTATATAAGAGAAGAGAAGAATCAAACGAGTAAGTTAAAATATAAACCAATCTCTAACAAACTAATCTTATCACTAATCTCTCTAACAAAGTAATCCTTATATATCTCTCTTTGTTTTTAATTCCTTTAGAAAGTCAAGTACTCACCCACCTATCCACAGGCACACTCACCTAAGTCCCTCACCAGTGCTAGAGGGATTGATTCCTAGTTGTTTTTGTTGACGAGAGGTGCCTCATCAATGAGCTACAAGTGGATTCCTATCATTTCTAAGAATGCAACTGTTGTGTGCCTCTTCAAGGGTGTGAGGTTCACAGTCGGAGTGTTCTTCAAGTGAGAAATGGGTTCCTCGACCCCTACCTCTCCAGCCCCTAGCTATTTTGGAAATGAGTTTGAGAATGAAAAGAAAATAATGTGAAAGAAAAATGTGGAGTGTAAAGATTTCTTTGAGGGAAACCAACCTTTCAGATTAGTTCATAAATGACAGACACTTATAGGCATCATGCATCTTACAACAGTAATAAAGAGAAGTGGAGAACCCACCACCTATAAACTAGCAACAAAGTAGCAACTGCCTAGCAAATAGCAACAAACTAGGAGAGTGGAGATAAGAGAACAGAGAGACCATCAAGATAGTTGAACGTGTCTAAGACTCGTTCAAGAGACTTGTTCCACACCTAGAACCAAAGCCAGGAAAGCCATGCAGGTTATGTCCACAACAGCAACACCCTAAAATCTAACAGTGTGGTCATAATTTCAAAAAATAAGAACAGTGGGTGGCAACCTATCCAATGATCAGATTTGTTCCAAGTTTAAAGTGATAAATGACAATCTCGTAATCCACATAATGTACTTCTTCCTCTTGTGCTTTGATTGGTATGTATGCATTCAGGTAGGCCCCTACAATGGAGGGAGATGACATGCAGAAAGAAGCAAGGATCTTGATCACATTGCCCGTCAGTCATTAAGTGGCACTTGGACATATGTTTATGAGTCACCGATCACTTGATCAAAGGGCCATGAGTTATGAGACCACTCAGGAAACTAATAAGCCAAATACCGTACATACACTGTGACAATGACAAAGATGGGGTATTCGATTTGTCACCGGAGACATGTGGTGTGGAAATAGCTACGTGTGCATAAAAGGGTTTTTATCATCCCCTGGCCTCCCACACACACAGGCAGAGAGAGAGAGAGAGAGAGAGAGAGAGAGAGAGAGAGGATGAAATAAGAGGTGAGAGAAACAAACGTGGAGTGGTTGAGAAAAAAACGTTTGACCGGGGCGGACGATGGTGAGGAATTGTGACATGGAGTTTCTTGGTTAAAGCTTTCCTTGGAAAGAAATTAAGAAAAGTCACTGAGTCAAATGTCGACGAATCCGGGATATTCGCATGAATCAGGCACAAGCCTTTTCACATGCCATGCACATAACTGCAATGGAGTCGGTCAGATCCATGATTAGGAGGACTAGAACCAAATCCATCTCACACTAGACAGTACCATAATTGACCTGACCTGTGACTCTTTATTAACAGCATATCATAAATTTAGAGGTGGGAAACGGGTTGGGTCGGACATGGGTGTCTACAAAGTATATCCAAACCCGTATTTGATCCCCATCTAAAGGTGCTGCCATCCATTTTGGACATGAAGTGTTGCTTCAATTACAATTAGATCCTGAATATGGGTCATTAATTATTTTGAGTGGTTTGTGAATTCTCAATCCTTTTCTATTAAGAGTATAATCTTCTGTTATTAACTGAATGAATTGAAGAAGAAAAACTTATAAACTTTTCACTAAACAAGAAAAAGACCATTACTTAATTATGCATGTTGGCTCATTGGAGTTAAGTTACTTAATTATGCATTTGGATGAATCAAATAGATTGAATTAGTTAGATTAGGAACTTTAGTTTTTTGTGTGTGTGTGTGTGTGCAGACCCACTTAAAAAGTGATGACAGCCACCCATGTTGTGACCTTTGAGTCGAATAATATCTTTGGACATGTGGATCACGTTGCATTTATTTTTTCCAAAACGTGAATAATGTCACTGTACGATTCTGTACTTTCTAACGTGGGCCATGCATATAGTCCTGATTCAATCACGTGCACACCATGTGTTCATAGTACTAGTTGCACCTCCATCGAAAAGAAAGCAACGAGTGGAATCAGGGAAAAGATCAACCTATGAATGAGTGGCTAAAACTATATAAAGTGTACTCAAGATGTGCTCCCTCCCACACAAAATTCTGTACCCTGTTTTGTTTGGTTTTCTCCAGTAGGCTGTAGTCATATCTGTCAACAGTGAGAACATTCATTTCCAACTCCATGGCCTCCTGTTCTAGAGTCATGGCCTTCTCTAGTTTTCCAATCAATCGGAGCAAAGACCAAAGCTTTGGAAGAAGTAGAATCACAGTCCCCCAAGTAGCAAGTAGCCATTGGCATCGCACCACCCAGGACCCTAACATGGTATCTTAATTTTTTTTTTTTTTTGCCATGCATTGTAGTTCCGTTTCATGAAAAGTGAGAATGGTGATTGAGGTAGGATGATTGTTTTATGTTAATATTCTATGGGGTTTTCATCTTTTTTATGATGAATAGTTTGTATTCTGAATCATTTTTTATGATAAAATAATAAAATGTCTACTATGGACTTTTAAAAATTTATAGTTAGTTACATGTGAAATTACAAAAATACTCATGAGTTTTGATATTACACCTAAGCCTTAGGTGCCTTAGGTGCAGGGGTAGACATAAGTAAAAGGGTCTGTGGGGCTGAAGCCGCCACCCATACTTAAAATAAGTTCAAAATTTTAGGAACCCCCTTCTAATATTGAAATTGAATATGCATATTTTACATTTGCCCCTTTCCCAATGCTTCTTTTACACAGAGCCCTCAAGTTGAATTTTCTAGGTCCTTTCCTACATAGGTTGATATCATATCAGCTTGTTTTACTTTCTATTCTTTGCAAAAACCCTTGCTTTGCAAGGAAATGGATTTCTGTTTTGGACTAAATAGGAAAACCCTGTTTGGTGCAAAAACCCTTGGAAAAAGCAAGGAAATTTGGACTACTACGTGTCACTCCTTGTTTCGACCAAACATGTTTCATCCGGTTCCAAAAAGCAAAGAAAGTATACCAAGAAAGGAGAAGGTGGTACAACTATCATTTCAGAGTCTTTACAACGTTGGAAAGAGTGAAACAGATGGTGATTTGAAACTGTTTTCATTTTTAAGAAAATGATACCATTTTAAAAATTGGATGTTGTGGACAACATTCTTTGACACAACGCGTTCATATCAATAGAAATGTGTAAATATTTCATTTCTATCTAACTACTATAATCAAGTAAAGGGTATGTAATTTTTCATATTTGGCAATAACATGCTTACATTATCAATTTTGTAGGATACCTTAAGCATCAAATGTAGGGAAAAAATCAATCAAGTCAGACATATACTTCAAAATCTTGAAGACCCATCAGGGAGATTGGTCATGATTGATCACCTTCAACGGCTAGGAATTGATCACCATTTCCCAGAAGAGATTGAGTCATTTATAAGTAGTGAGTATGATAACCTTCACACTGGAAATAATGGTGGCAATGGCAATAGTATTTATGATGTTTCTCTTACTTTTCGACTGTTAAGGGAGCATGGGTACTATGTATCCTCAGGTGGGTGCTGGACTTTGTTGTTATTAATCTCAATAACAAGTTCGAAGATCATGAATAGTTACTAACTATTTTGTATGGGACAGACATTTTTAACAACTTCAAGGACAAGGAAGGAAGTTTTGAACCCTCCCTGGGTAAAGATATAATGGGAATGGTGGGTTTGTATGAAGCTTCAGAAGTCGCAATTCAAGGAGAGGACATTCTTGATGAAGCCAATGACTTTGCTAAGAAGAGCCTCTTTGCTTCATTAACCTCTGTAGAATCAAGTCAAACAAGTATACTAAGACATGCGTTGGAGAATCCTTTTCACACGAGCTTGCCAAGGTTCAGCACCAAGCACCACCTGAAAAATCTAAAAGGAAATGATGTGAATACTAAATCCCTTCAGGAATTGGCCAAATTGGACTTCAACATCATTCAATTAATGCACCAAGATGAGCTTAAACAAGTTTCAAAGTAAGTCATCAGGTGCTATTGGTACATATGAATTTTTTTGTTATTTTAATACATCTCTTTTTACTTATTGTTCTTCTTTGTCATGTTAGGTGGTGGAGAGACTTGGGTCTATCACAAGACTTGAAGTTTGCTAGAGATCAACCTCTAAAATGGTTCATGTGGCCGTTGGCAGTCCTATCAAATCCTCAATTTTCAAAATATAGGGTCGAGCTTACAAAACCCATTTCTTTCATCTACATAATTGATGACATCTTCGATGTTTATGGGACACCTGATGAACTCATTCTATTTATTGAAGCTGTAAATAGGTAAGAATCAAGAACACCCTCCTCTCTCCACAAAGTAAATGATGTGTTGAAGTTCTTAAAATTAACATACACACACACACACGCACACAAATACACACACAATCAACATGTTTGTTTGACACAAGTACTCTAGTTCTTAGCAGAATTTTAGAGGAACTTTGAGACGGAATAATTCATTTCAATTTAAAATAAGAAACTGTTTCTGAGAGGCCACATAGATGCTTCCTAATATATACGGTAGGTGGGCAAGCTACATGTGGGTAAAAAGCAGTCCCAACTCATTTTTAAGCTAGGTAAAGAAACGGTCCCAAGAAAATCATTTTAAGCCCTTGATTCAGGGTCTTTGTAAGCATTAAAAAATTTCCATCATATTAGCCCCATGACGGTCAAATGTGTGTGTGGTCAATACATATGGTGTGGTTAGCTGTATGTCAATCTTAGGAGGCCCTTATTGGAAGTTTATTTTTTTCCTTTGATAAAAAGGACCAATTTTCTCTTAAAACTTTTGGTTACTTCAACTCATGAAATGGCGAATCACTAGCTAGTCTATCATATGATTTTTTACCCCTTAAGTATCAGTATGATCTTTTACATAATTGTGGTCTTAGTTTAGATTTCATTTGTTTTTAGATGGGATCCTTCAGACATCGATCAGCTTCCAAGGTACATGAAGCTATGCTTAATGGCGCTCTACAACCTCACCAATGAGATAGCCTTCATGGTCCTCAAGGAACATGGATGGAATCCCATTGACTCATTAAGGAAATCGGTATGGACCATTTACCTCAAACTTTTATGTGATTCCATTTCCACATACTTCAAATCTATCAAACTTACCCTAATTACCCTTCTGTTTCTTGTCAAATAATGCAGTGGACGGATCTATGTAATGCATTCCTTGTTGAGTCAAAATGGTTTGCATCTGGACATTTACCAAAGGCAGATGAGTACTTGAGAAATGGAGTGACTAGTTCCGGAGTGCATATCGTTTTAGTTCACATCTTTTTCCTAGTGGGCCACGGCATCACAAGGAAGGGAATCGATTCAGTGGACAACATTCCAGGACTCATATCTTTCCCAGCGACGATTCTGCGGTTGTGGGATGACTTGGGTAGTGCCAAGGTATGTAGATGTGGTCCCTTTTCTATATGTACCATGATGTGGGCTTATTAATACCATATAAGCACGTAGATGTGGTCGACCCTTTTATATATGTACCATGATGTGAGCTTATCACCCATGAGCATGTAGATGTGGTCCCTTTACTATATGTACCATGATGTGCAGCGGCGAACCTACATTGTATTGACCTCGGGCGGTCGCCCTAGGTCAAAATTGAAATCTATATAGATTTCAATGGTATTTTGGTGCAGGGGCGAACAATTTGGGGCACGATCTAGGGCAGTCGCCCCACGTCAAAATTGAAAACACCATAGAGTTGAATGGGGACTTGGAGCATGCCCCACATGTTTAAATTTGTCACATATGTCTAAAGATAGCCCTACAAATGTAAAGCTTCGTTGGTTAAAAAAAAAAAAAAAAAAAGAAGAAAAAAAAGAAATAAAATATGACATGTTGCGGCAATACGTTGCTCTCCCTCTTCTTCCACCTCTTCTTTTGAAACCTCTTCGCGCCAATTGTCGATCGAGCTCCTCGTCACCGGTTTCCATGTACTTTGTAGATTACTATATTTTTATCTACCAAACATATATAGTATATTCCTTCATAATCACTCTATAGCTAAATTAAGACACTTAATCTCCAAATTCTAATTCCAAAAACTGAACCTCAAAATCCTAATCCATATCCTAAGCCTTAAACCATCAAATCTAAGCATATCTACAAAAACCCAAATATAACCAAATTCATTTATGTTATCGTGTCTTCTTACCCCACTATGATCCAAAGATAGAATTCCACTCCCATTGTCCAAAGATTAGAGGCTTTGAGAAAGTGAAAAGAGAAAGGATGGGTGTCCTCAAAATGTTCTTATATTCAGTTTTTCTCATACACCCACTCACCTTGAATTTGCAGTGACCTCCATTGGGAATTTATTTTGACATATAAATTTACTGAAACGTGATAATGTGAGTCTGAGTATCTAAGATTAGGCTATATTTATATTTTATCCATCTAATACTTTTTGGTACTTCTAATTAATTAACGACCTCTTCATTGCCCAATCATCACTAATTTGATGCATCTATTTGAGTTCCATGAGTTACACATTTTCTAAAGAAAAATGTACAAGTGCTATTTGGTAATGTAAAAAAAAAAAGCCACGCAAAAGTCAAGAAAAAATGTATTTTTTTTCTAATGTAAAGTTTAGCAAAATTTTAGCCCCACCTAAATAAAAATCCTGGTTCCGCCACTCATGATGTGGGCTTATTGCCCATGAGCTTGTACATGTGGTTTCTTTACTATATGTACCATTATGTGGGCTTATAGCCCATGAGCTTGTAGATAAGCTGAGAGAGACCTTGCCTGGGGATCCCACATAGACCACCTCATTATCATTCTATAGTTCTCAACTTTGAACTTCATCAAATTTCTTTGGCTTTGGATCAATTAAGAAAATTTGGCACCCATCTGACCATCCGATAAAATCGAGATTACTTTGGAACTTTTAAAAAACTACTTCCGATGCCGGCAAGGTGGTGGCTCAGTTGGGTTTGTTCCCCAAGGTCTTGAGTTCAACTCCCATCCCTTGGTTATCCAGGTTCTATGTGTGTGGCCATGTATGTACCCCTACGTAATGGTCCTTGCTCGCGCTTGAATGGGGTAACATTACTTCTGGCTCGAGTCGAAAGTAGAAGATCTGTCAGACCCTACACCCTTCCATGATTTCGACTCTTTGAGGTGGATCTGATAGGCTAGAGCCTTGCATTCTTGAAATAGCAATTGAAAACATAAAAAACTGCTCGATATTTCTCTCATCAGTTTATTGTTGTTTTGAAGGATGAGAATCAAGAAGGATATGATGGATCATACATGGATTGCTACATGAAAGAGCATGGGACCTCTTTGGAAAGTGCACGACAACATGTAAGACAAATGATCTCTAATGCATGGAAGGAGCTCAACAAGGAATGCCTTTCGCCCAATCCTTTCTCTCGGTCTTTTGTGAACGCCTCTCTTAATACTGCAAGGATGGTTCAGGTCATGTATAGCTATGACAAAGATCAACGTCTTCCTATCCTTGAGCAGTTCATCAGCACGTTGCTTCAAGAAAGCATTCCTCTCTAAGTATGTGCTTTCATGGTAGATTTTCTGGGGAAATGACAACTGGCTTTAAATATAGAAATGAGTTTTAATTGTTCCCTTTTAACATTACTCAGCATCCGGTTTCACTGCAGTTGGAGTCATGCCCACGGAACACTAGATTCCCTTTGATTTTTTTTTTTTTTTTTTGGTCAGAGATAAGAATTTATTAGACAAGTATAAAACAAAACTACCAGGATGGAATCAATCTAGACAACCAATCTGAAAAGTCTTCATACCACTCAACATAACCATCACAAAAAAATCTCACCTTAGCTAATTCATGAGCAACCATATTGTAGTCTCTACTCGCATGTCTACACTCAAATAGAAAACGCCAAAAGAAAATTCAGTGACAAACAAACTAATAGAATTAATTGTCCAGTTTAATTTCCTATATATGCATTGCTGTAACGACTTTTGAGCACATTAACCAGTGCCCATTTGAATTGATTAATCACTAATAAAACACAGGATTGGATTACGAAAACCAGTAGAGTGAATTAATGATGTGTAAATCACATGTTTGACAAATGAGTGGAGTCAAGTTTGGTCTAATGGCAATACAAGAGAGCACCGAGTTTTGAGCAGTTTGAATTTTGTCAGTGGATCCCATTTATGGATTTATAGGTTTAGCATAGCAGAATTTGGGAACCAGATTATATGAATTCCACCAATCCATTTACATTTTCAGGTTTTACTATGTGAACCCACATGGCCGATAATTTTAAGATGAAACCTTGATTGTGTGAATCTTCTAAATGATAAGATCTTACGATAAATCATAAAAACAAGTGATGGCACTCAAATCATCCAGTGATCAGTGTTGAAGTTATATATACAAATCAAGAGCCGCTATGTTAAACAATTCATAAGTCTTGAGTGTTTTCTTTCTACCAAAAAAAAAAAAAGAAAGAAGTGTTTTCCTAATAAACCTCTTTGGGAGGCAGGTGCTAAGAAAGGGAACCGGTGTGTGTGGAAGGGCATTTTTGAGGCCTTGGGAATCATTAAGGATAATATTTGGTGGATTATTAATGTAACAGTAATAAACTTTCGATGTGGACGTGCAATTGGATATCATGTGATAAAAGTTTTTGAAAAACGGGAATTACATAGTGTCACTGTGGTGTGTACACTCGCTCCCATACCACCACTCAAGGATCAATCCCTCGGTTGGCACAGGTTATTTCCCCACCTTTTGGCCATTGGGCCAACTAGGAAAAAAAAAGTTTTCAAAAAACCATGTCCCCTATCTCCAATCCAAATTTGGTTGTGAATGATCTTTTTCAACAAGAACATGTAAGATCTTATATGATTTGCAATATAAATCAAACATATGTATCTAGATTTATGCATTAAACAATATATAATCTCAAATAATAAAGCGTACCTTGTGCCATGATCTTGATGATGAGCGGAACTCTTTTTTGAAATAGGGTTTTCTCCTTTCTCCCTTATCACCCACTCCAATATGCGTGAAGTTGATGGTTACTTTTCAGATCTCGTGGGTTGAGTGAGAGGACCGGAAAACCATATATATATAGATAAGCCCTAGAGAGATTTCTTACCATCCAAGAAATTTAATAAAAGTAAGTTTCGTTAATTCCCTCAAATTTGCCAACAAGAGTCCTATTTGATTTGAGCTTACTAAAATTGAATCCAAGATAAACTTAGTAAAACCAAAAACCAAAAGGGGAAAGTAACTGAAATTAGTAGGATCAAACTGTGGGTCCCAACAATATTGCACATGTGGACATGAGGACCACTCATGTCTAACAATCTCCCACTTGGTTTGAATGACCACACATATGTGATCTCCCACTTGGTCATGATAACCACCAATATTCAATTCACCTTCTATTTTATTTTTATTTTGAAAACTATGTTTTAGAAAATGACTTAACTTGGATTCAACAGATTTTAAAATCCCAATGAGTGGCCACTCATTTGTAAAAACAGCCCAATCATTCTTGTTTATGCTAATTCTTATATACTGTAACTAAATGAAACCAATAATGCGAGTCATGGCGGTCAAACATCAATTTTGCGACATAATTCCTTCCATGTACCACAACATTAGTGATTCCATTTAATCAAGTCAGAAATCGAGGAAAATAATAGGAGTGGACTATAATTCCTATTTATTGGTCAAACTGAAATGTATCTTGCTTTTGAATAATGAATTAATTTTGCACACAAAAATTAAGCAAGAGAACATAATCATTATTAATGAAAACTGATCAACAAAAAATGTCTAAGTAAATAGCATAAATCCTTTCAACCACATACATTAAGGTAACACAATGAGACTCATTGCTTTAACATGATCATTATAGGCCTCTGCCGGTAATGCTTTGGTCATAGTATTTGCAATCATGAGCTTTGTACTGATTTGCTCTATAGATACTAAACCATCCCGAACATTCTTTTTGACGAAAATATATTTTATCTGAAAATACTTTGCAATGCTAGAACTCTTGTCGTTGTTAGAGAAGCGAACAGATGAGGTGTTATCACAATAAATTTTCAGCGGATTAGAGATGGAATCCATGGTCTGAAGCCCTGAAATAAAATTTGGCAGCCATATAGCTTGATTAGTGGCCTCAAAGCATGCCACAAAATCTGCTTGAAATGTGGAAGAAGCAGTTGTAGTCTATTTAACACTTTTCCACGAAACAACCCCACTAGCAAGGAGAAAAATGTATCCTGATGTAGATCTCCTTGTGTCGAGACACCGAGCAAAATATGACTCTGAATATCCAATCACTTCCAAGTGATCAGAATTTCTACAAGTGAGCATATGGGCTTTATTCCCTTGTAAATATCGCATGATCAGATAATCCATTTCCTGCTTTCCAATGTACCATGCCAGGGTTAGACTGATACCTTCCTAACATGCTAACTGCAAAATTGTGAAAGTCCGGGATCTTAACCCTAGAGAGGTGGGGGGGTGTGAATAGGGTGATCTACTTTAATGACTAATCAAGGCCAATTTTAACTTTATTAAAAAGTAACTAGTCACATATGATGATTTACCAAACAAGATGCGGAAGCTAACAAGAGAAATCACCACAAGCATACAACCTCACACAAAGATTTATAGTGGTTCGGCCTCAATGCCTACATCCACTACCGGCTTGTGATCCAACACCTCACCGGATTTCCACTATTTATGCTTTTCAAAAGGCTAAGCAATAACCTTTACAATGATGTTTTTCTAGGTTAAACAACCACCTATCAATGTGCTTTTCTAGGCTAAGCAATAACCTTTACAAGATACTTTTCAAAGGCTAAGCAATAACCTCTACAAGATAAAGATTTCTTCTCAAAGAAGTGTCTACACAAACACTCAAAGAGATACAATTTAAGCTCAGTACATTTGCCTCTTAAACAGGCTGATATGAAGGTTTTAAATTAAGTTACAAACATACACAAACAATTAGCAAAGAAGTGTGTTCAAAGTGTATGAATGTTTACTTCAATCATTTTCTACAAAGAAGCTCACAAATGAATGCTTGATGCATTTGAAAATCTAAGCACTGAAAATGATGATTGAAGTTATAAACCAATCACATGAAGAATTCAAACAACTTGGAAAGACATACTACACAAGTTGTATGAAGTTTTAAAGATTAAAACACATGTGATTGAGATAAGGATGTTTGCAAAACAAACTAGTATTCCACGGTGATATTGTGTTTGCAAAACATCTCAACTAAAGCTAGAAATCATGCAAATATGAGATTACAAAGATTTGATCATGCATGATTTTAAATGGAATGAAAATCAAAGTTAACTTGAAAGATATACCTCTTTAAATCTCAAACATTTGATTTTCAATTTGCCTCTAGCTTCCCTAGCTTATTCCCCTTCTTTAGGCTTAAAAAAGGTTCAAAGATTTCATACCAACAGCCCTTAGAAAGAAAGGAATAGAAAGGACTTTTATACAAAAAGGCAGCCCAACGACTAGTTGGCCCGGTCGACCTCATGGCCCTGCGGTCGACCGGGTCCAACAGCTATATTGGCCCAATGGCTCTTTACGCGGTCGACCGGCCCTCTGCGCGGTCGACCGGGTACACAGGATTCTGGGACAAATTTTCAGAAATTTCAGAACCTGTTTTTAGTGTATGCGGTCGACCTGGTGGATGGCGCGGTCGACCGGGTACACTGGCCAGAACAGAGTTCAAACTGAATTTTTGAGAAAGTGATTTATTAAAAAATGAACTTTTAGCCAATATGTTTTATGCATACTAAAATGATTCTAAAAATGGAATATGTATGCAAAACATGAACCTCGATTTCAAACTTGATTTTTCAAAATCATGCACGAAGAACTTAGGCTTTCGAAATTACATTTTTAAGTTCTAAAAACATGCAGGATTAAGTTTTTGAAAATCAAAAACATTTTCAAGTCTGAGGTCCAAATTTCAAGGTCCAGACTAAGCTGAACGTGTGTGTGATCAGATGACTAATAGAGATAGAGCTTCCATCAAATTAGCAACACAAAAATCCTAACAGTCTCCCCCTTTGCAATTTGATGGCAACTAATACAATCACAACACTTCTATGACTTCAGATCTTGAAGTCTCTTGAATGTAGCTTAACCTCGGTTTCTCTCCCTTCGTTAGAGCTTTCTTCTTGCTCTAAGCTTTTCTGTTAAGCGCTCTGAACTCCTTCAGTATACTTTTAAAAGTATTCTCCCTTTATAATCCTTTGGACAGATCTCCCCCTTAGTTAGATTTGATCTTCTTTAACTCCCCCTTTGTTGGATCTTCTCTCCCCCTTTGTCATCGAATTGCAGAGGAACCTGTATACATGAGAAAAGAAATACCTTTCAGTAGCACCTGTTACCAAATGAAATAGAAAATGAAATGCAGAACAAGTTATCATGTATATTGGTTGTTTATGCTGTGTTTGAATAAAGCTAAGACAAAAGATAATAGATTCAAAGCATCATAAACATTCACCATATCAGGAATATAACAAGAAGAGAAGAATAAGTGAAACTGAAGATTGCATTGATTTAAATTTGAAGATTAGTAGAATTTCATTTAGAAATTACTTGACCAATACAAAAATCAAAATCATGGTCAGTAATCAAAAAGTCAGAGAGTTGATAAACAAAAAAACATCAAAATGAAATCTATTACAGCCCCCCACATAAAAAGAAAAACCCTCCTAAGATCTAAGAAGAATTTGCAAGAGAATGAGGCATCACATCATCATGCCGCCTGCAGCTACTGGAGATGTTCGAGAGGTATCTCAGAGTCTTCTTCATCATACCCGATACCTCTTGACGAAACTCCTGAAACTCTGCTCGCATGGAAGACACTACTTGCTCAACAGATGTCATACGGTCTTCCAAGCTGCGCTGCTGAGGAGGCTGAGGGGGCTCTGGTGGAGGCTGATGGGGCTCTAGAGGAGGCTGATCAGCTCCTAGATCTGCAAATGCAACCTCTGCAGCCTCTACTTCTACATCACCTTCAGCTATAGGGTTTACTCGCTGTGGAGGAGGAAGCTTCATCAAGAGAAGGTTGGTTTTGTTGAAGACAGTGGTGGTCTCCGGTCTCTCAGAAGCAGGAGGAATCACTCCAAAAGAACTAGCGAGTTGGGTCATCAGGAACCCAAATGGAGCTGCACAGGGCTGAGAGCCTGTGATAACTCTAATAATATGATGCATGATGACAGAAGGGAGGCACATAGGGACACCTGAGATAACGTTGAATAAGATATTTGTCATGTACGATGTTACCTCAGTCCTGTTTCCTTTCCTCGGGTAAATGGAGTGAGTGAAAATGCAGTGAATAATGCGAAGAGGAGGAATCATGGAGGAGGCTTGGAGAAAATTTCTGGCTGACCAAACCTCAAGGTGACCACAGAGAGCAGTAGTGACTGATTCTCTCTCATCAAGGGGGCAGAATGTCAGAAATGAACCTTGGTCCATCAGACCTAGGGATGCCCATGATGGAGAAAATAGTATCTATGGTGACCACTTCTTCACCATGCATGAATCTGATAGTAAAGGAATTTGCAGAAGTGGTACAAACAGATTCATACAGACCATGGACAGAGGAAGCAAATGTGCTGCCACTCCAGGTCAGAATGCTACCCCAGCCTATTGCTTCGAGGAGAGCAGGGACATTATAGTCTACAAGGTCTTCAACTATGCACAACTTCTCAACAATGATCCCTTTGCTCCTAAAGGATTTAACAACAGAGGATGGAGAATGAATGGGGTTGAAACGAATCACAGAAGGAGGAGGAGGAGCTTCTGGAGAAGAAGATGGAGATCTATGTGAGGAGGAGGCTTGTCCTATTTTGGACTTTTTGCTAGGCCTCCTAAATGTCTGCTTGGTGCGAGCCATAGGTGGTCAAGGAGATACCAGTAGAGTGGATGCTCACACAAGACTGAAAGCCAAGACAGATGCCTTAAAAGTTTTGAAAAAAAAAAAATGGTTCAGGCAATTTGTCAAACAGTTGGAGTGCAAGCTAAGAAGCTAAGTGTTTTACAATCTATAATTGCCCAAAGGAGTGCACAACAGGCTAAAGGAGTGCACAACAGGCTACAAAAATTCCACAGAAGAGATGGAAGAACCAGCTACAGCCAGAAGGTACAGAAAATGAACACAGATGGGTTGGAAACCTATAAAAATAGTGCATAGAGTTGGACAACTGCAGCACTTTGGACGACCTGAATGGATGAGCTGATGAATCTGCCAGAAGGATTTTACACAGCTTGGAGCAATGTGTATCAGCTGAGAGAGAAGGAGAAAGAGAGAGAACGCATGAACAGGAAGAGAGGGACACAGCAGGGACGACAGAGAGAGAGAGTCAGCAGAGTGAGAGACAGCAGAGTGAGAGAACCAGCAGACGAGGGGGAAGTAGCTAGAAGAAGAAGAAGAGGATTCAGAGGAAGAGAATAAGGCTAGAAAGAGTACAGGAGCAGATGGGAAGAAGGAAAACCAAACCAGGGGGTCGACCGGCTGAAGGAGGAAAAAAAAACAGGGAAAACTGAAAGGAACAGAAACAGAACCAAAACAACTTTTTAAGTTGCTGGGCCCGTGTGGCCGGTCGACCGGCCAAGCCATGCGGTCGACCGGGCCAACAGGGCTAACCTGACAGCAGGACAGGGACAGAGAGAAGAAAATGTCCTGAAAATTTCAAGGACAATCTACAATGAATAACCCCCTATCCCAGCTATCCTACAAGCTTAAAACGAAGTAGAAAAGAGATTTTATAAAATCAGTTCTACAAATTTCCTTTTGAAATACAAAAGACTTGTAAGACTAAGAAAAGAGTTTTCAAAAACATTTAATTTGATAAATATTGGTTAACTATGAATTCAATCAAATTTAAACATATTTGAAACACAAATCAATTGATTGGAAAGACGTAACTTTAATAAAACTTTTTCAAATCAAATTGATCGACAAAGCATGCATTTTATCATAAAATACCTTTTGAATTCAAAATGCATTATCAACAAGTAAACCTAAAAAGACTGAAATTTAAAGAAGATACTAAGAGAAGAACATAGAACTAGACTTAAGACCATCAACACATTTGACTATGAGAAAAGGATGGTCCTATCTAATTAGGAGATCTTAGTATTTGTCTAAAGGTCTAACCTTAGGTGTCCATCTAAGGTCTTGGACTTTTAGGTCTATGTTAGAAATCCTACCAACTAGAGGAGATGGAGATTTAATTCTTTTAGACTTGTCATCATATCTTTTAGGTTTGACCTCTTTAAATTTAGATTGATGATTTGTCTTTGGAAGTTGGTGTTTCATTTTCTTTTTACTCTTCTCACTTCTTTTAGCTTTTCCTCTCTCTTTTTGTCTTTTGAACTTTAATTTTAATTTTTCAACCTTTTTCAAAAGATCTTTCATTTCCAAAGATAGAGGAGGTAAAGTGAGAAGTTTCTTGTTGATAGATTTATTTTGACTATTTATGTTTTGTTTAGTCTTTTTAAAATCTATCTTAGGAGACTCTTGATGAATCGTTTTAACTTGTTTGAACTTTCTAGAGTCTTCCTTTAATTTTAATGTCTTTCCCTTCATAGATTTAGTTTTAACTTCCTTAGGTTCATAGATGGGTTGAGACATATGACTTTTTCTTAATTTGCACTCAAATTTGAAATGCCCTTCATTACCACAATAGTGACATTTTGTTTTGGGCAAGAGAGAATGAGTGCTAGAGAATGAGGACTCACCTTTCACAAAAGTGTTGGTGAATTTTGGGTCATGTGAAATATTCCTATTGTAACCAAGACCCGTCCTATCTCTTTGAGATTTACCCAACCTAAATAATTTTTCAAATTTCTCTTCACCTTGGGTAAATTTGCACTTATACTTTTGTTTGTAGCTTTCAAGTTGAGTGACTTGCTTTTTAAGGGTTGAATTTTCATTTTTAACCATTATGAGTTCATTTTCAAATCCCTTATGTTTGTTTAGTTCTTCATGGGCAAGATTTAACTCAAGTTTGAGTTTATTAACATTAGATCCAAGTTCCAAGGTTTGCAAATTACTTTGATCATTAGACAAGTCTAATTTGGATTTTAAAAGGATAATGGTTTCATCTTGTCTTTTTAAAATATCTCTTAGATTTAAGTTATCTCTATTATGCTCATCATAATTTGACTTCATATTATTTAGTTCATCTTGAGCATTAGATAAATCTTTCTTAGAGATACTCAACTTGGATTCTAAATTGTTAAAGTCTTTGTCTTGCCTTTTTAATTGATCTTTTAGTTCTAAGTTTTTCTTATTTAGTTTATCACATCCTATCTTTAATTCATTTAGTTCATCTTGAACATTAGATAGGTTATGTAAAGAGATCATGAATTTAGATTCTACGCAATTTATTAATTCTTCTTTCTCTCTAAGTTCATTTTTTGAAGAGACTAATTCCTTGTTTAGTCTTTTAGATTCTTCTTCTAATCTTTTATTATTCTTATCAAGCTTTAAGGACAATGAATACAATTCATCATAAGCTTGGTGAATATCATCTTCATTTTCATCATTTTCTTCTTCTTTTAAGTCAAATTGAGATTTATTAATTTGAAGGATTGAATCTCCAATAGATGGAAGAAGAAGGGATCTAGAAGAATCTATACAATCTAAAGTAGTGGAATCCATTCTAATGGTTTTCATGAAAACACAATACTAGGGTTTAGACTCTAGGTTTTACACCTAATCAAGAGTTCTAAAAACACTTGATCCTAAAATAGAGCACAAGGCTCTGATACCAATTGAAAGTCCGGGATCCTAACCCTAGAGGGCGGGGGGGTGGGGGCATAGGGTGATCTACTTTAATAACTAATCAAGGCCAATTTTAACTTTATTAAAAAGTAACTAGTCACATATGATGATTTATCAAACAAGATGCGGAAACTAACAAGAGAAATCACCACAAGCATACAACCTCACACAAAGATTTATAGTGGTTCGGCCTCAATGCCTACATCCACTACCGGCTTGTGATCCAACACCTCACCGGATTTCCACTATTTATGCTTTTCAAAAGGCTAAGCAATAACCTTTACAATGATGTTTTTCTAGGTTAAACAATGATCGTCAGCCCCAAGTGCAAGGCCGCGATTGTAGTAATAACTCGGTGAAGTCCGAGGTCGATCCACAGGGAGTAATTATTAATCGCAAAACCTGTCCTATTGAAAAACTAATCTAGCCTATCAAAAATCTATTTAAATAAATCTCTATGAAACTAAAATAAAAATTTAATTACAAATCCAACTTAAAAAAATACAATCTCAAATAAAAAAAAATAATCTAAGAATCCTAATATAAAAACTGCAAAAACATAAAAGACATCAAACCACCAATTGCATAAAAGTAAATAAATCATGCATTAAAAATAAAAATCCATTAATAATATCATTCAGAAATAAGAATAAAAAAGAAAGAATTCTAAATATTCTTATTATAGAAATCACAACGTTATATTGGCAAGATTAATAAAAAGACTGCAAAAAACACCGCACCAAGTGCGTACTGTCACTACCCACAAACACACGATGCCGATCCAAGGCGGGACACCTTGACCTCACTAATTGCGTCTTTTGAATTAAAGTAAACCGATACACTAGAAATTTCCCAATAGGAATCAAAACTAAAAAAAAATAAATATTTCCTTACCCTAGATCGAATACATGAAGAAAATAGGACTTGCGCATAATCCCATCTTCAAGTCTTCAATCCTTCACCAATGGAAAAGTAGATGGCTGGTTGATGATGGAGCAACGACAGCAACGGCGGCGGCGTGGTGTAGAAATCCAAGTGGTGGTGTGCCTTAGGGAAGGCCTTGGATGAAATTGTGATGGAAGGATGAGAGATGGAGAAAAATTATTGGAAAATGGGAGAATATGGGTTGCTGGTCGTCCAAGAGGGGAGGGAAGATGAGTTGCACGTCCATGCCTATTTGAAGCCTTTTTATATTTTTTTGGTATCTTGGGTTGCAAGGTTTTTGGTTTGGGAAGGATAAGTAGTGTGGGGTCCAAGTTGGATTAGGATTAGGAGAGTTTTTGGAGAGTTTCAAGGGATTTTCCAACTCCTTATCTTCTTGGATTTCCTAGCACACCATCCTACTAAAGGTAGGATTCTTTATATCTCATACTACTTTCACACTTGGGCCCACTTTGGATTTAATTCAAAATTTGAAACAATATGGGCAGCACCTTTGTTGGACGTGTGATAGCTTTGGAATGGAGGTGTTGGACGTGCAATATTTTTCCAAAAATCTTGGGTTGCAAGATTTCAAATCTTGGAAGCCTATCTTGATTGAAACCCAAATTGTAGAGTCTTTAAGGAAACTTGGACTCTTTGGAAGTTATCTCCAACTTGATTGCTTAGAAAGATCTTCCCAAATTTTTTTTGAACTCTTCATGGCTTGGAAAAGTATCCTTAGATGGGCCCACTTTCTCTCATTGGAATTAATGCCAAATGTAGACGGGTCCCCTGGTGCATTTGCTTCATTAATTTTCTTTCGCGGGCCCCAATTTCTGAAGTTCCCTACAAAAATAAAAAAATAAATATCAAAGAGTAATTTATTCATATAGGGAAGGAATTATGCAAGATGCGGGCCCAATAAAATGTCACCATTTTATCAAATCTTCAATTAAATCAATGGTGCAAATAAAATTCATCATTTTATGTGTAAATAAAAAGTAACGAGAAATTTATGACTTCCAATGCCAATAAATAGAGAATTTCATGATTCTATATAAAAATGCAATTTTTCGATGAATTTTGACTCGGATTCAAACTTTGATGCCCATAAACAAAAAATCATGATTTTCTACTAAAATGGTCAATGATTTGAAGATTAAGTCCTTAATTAATCTAAAATGATGATGAAATTATGCATTTTTAAGGACTTATCAAACAACAACCTATCAATGTGCTTTTCTAGGCTAAGCGCAATAACCTTTACAAGATGCTTTTCAAAGGCTAAGCAATAACCTCTACAAGATAAAGATTTCTTCTCAAAGAAGTGTCTACACAAACACTCAAAGAGATACAATTTAAGCTCAGTACATTTACCTCTTAAATAGGCTGATATGAAGGTTTTAAATTAAGTTACAAACATACACAAACAATTAGCAAAGATGTGTGTTCAAAGTGTATGAATGTTTACTTCAATCATTTTCTATAAAGAAGCTCACAAATGAATGCTTGATGCATTTGAAAATCTAAGCACTGAAAATGATGATTGAAGTTATAAACCAATCACATGAAGAATTCAAACAACTTGGAAAGACATGCTACACAAGTTGTATGAAGTTTTAAAGATTAAAACACATGTGATTGAGATAAGGATGTTTGTAAAACAAACTAGTATTCCAAGGTGATATTGTGTTTGCAAAACATCTCAACTAAAGCTAGAAATCATGCAAATATGAGATTACAAAGATTTGATCATGCATGATTTTAAATGGAATGAAAATCAAAGTTAACTTGAAAGATATACCTCTTTAAATATCAAACATTTGATTTTCAATTTGCCTCTAGCTTCCCTAGCTTATTCCCCTTCTTTAGGCTTAAAAAAGGTTCAAAGATTTCATACCAACAGCCCTTAGAAAGAAAGGAATAGAAAGGACTTTTATACAAAAAGGCAGCCCAACGGCTAGTAGGCCCGGTCGACCTCATGGCCCTGCGGTCGACCGGGTCCAACGGCTATATTGGCCCAACGGCTCTTTACGCGGTCGACCGGCCCTCTGTGCAGTCGACCGGGTACACAGGATTCTGGGACAAATTTTCAGAAATTTCAGAACCTGTTTTTAGTGTATACAGTCGACCTGGTGGATGGCGCGGTCGACCGGGTACACTGGCCAGAGCAGAGTTCAAACTGAATTTTTGAGAAAGTGATTTATTAAAAAATGAACTCTTAGCCAATATCTTTTATGCATACTAAAATGATTCTAAAAGTGGAATATGTATGCAAAACATGAACCTCGATTTCAAACTTGATTTTTCAAAATCATGCACGAAGAACTTAGGCTTTCGAAATTACATTTTTAAGTTCTAAAAACATGCATGATGAAGTTTTTGAAAATCAAAAACATTTTCAAGTCTGAGGTCCAGATTTCAAGGTCCAGACTAAGCTGAACGTGTGTGTGATCAGATGACTGATAGAGATAGAGCTTCCATCAAATTAGCATCACAAAAATCCTAACAAATTGATGTCTGGACGGGTACAAGTCTGAGCATGTAAAATACTTCTTACAGCGGAAGCATATGGATTATCTTGCATCTATTTTCTCTCAATTTCATTTCTTGGACATTGATCTTTGGAGAATATATCACCTCTTGATATTGATGCTTTACCTCCAGAACAATTCTACATATTGAATCTTTCAAGAACACTATTGATATAGGCTTTATGTGAAAGTCCTAGTAGTCCTCGAGATCTGTTTCTAATAATCTCGATTCCAAGTATAAAGGATGCTTCACCCATATCTTTCATTTCAAAATTCTCTGTGAGGTATTCTTTTGTTGCATGTAGTAGGCCAAGATCACTACTTGCAAGTAGAATGTCTTCTACATATAGGATTAAAATTATGAACTTGCTCCCACTGATCTTCATGTATATACATTGATCAACAATGTTTTCCTTAAACCCGAAAGAGGTAATGGTAGCATGGAATTTAATATACCATTGCCTTGAAGCTTTTTTAAGTCCATATATAGATTTCTTTAATCTACAAACTAGTTTTTCTTTGTCTTTTTCCTCAAATCCTTCTAGTTGTTTCATATATGCATCTTTAGATAAATTCCCATTTAAGCACGTTGTTTTCACATCCATTTGATGTAACTCTAAATTAAAATGAGCTACTAATGTCATTATGATTCAAAAAGAGTCCTTCGAAGAAACTGGTGAAAAGGTCTCTTTATAATCAATATTTTGCCTTTGAGTAAATCCCTTAGCTGCAAGTCTGGCCTTAAATCGTTCGATTTTGCCCTTTGAGTCTCGCTTGGTCTTAAAGATCCATTTAGATCATATAGTTGCAGACCCTTAAGGCAATTCGACGAGATCCCAAACTTTATTTAATGACATGGATTTTAACTCTTCTTGCATGGCATCAATCGATTTATTCGAATCATCTCGTTTAATGGCTTGTGAAAATGTTACCGGATTTTCTTTAACACCTATATCAAAATCAGATTCTTGAAGATAAACAATATAGTCATCCAATATAGCAGACCTCTTAGATCTTAGAGATCTTCTTAAAGTTGCAGGTTTTGTTAAATTTTGATTCGGATGAATAATATTTTCAATCATATCAGTATGAGTGATATTCTCATCTAGTGGTGCATCAGGTATGATAGGTGGTATTTCCATCGTATCGTTCAGAACGAAGTCATTTATAATACCAACTCTAATAGTTTTAATTGGTATTTGAATATGTATCCGATGTTCTTCAAATACCACATTTCGTGGTGCACTGCTCCCACTAATGTCATCATTTTCTATGAATCTGGCATTTCCGGTTTCAACAATTCTAGTGGTATGAGTAGGACAATAAAATCCAAAACCTTTGGACATTTCAGGATATCCAGTAAAATACCCACGGATAGTCCTTAGGTTAAATTTTCTCTCTTGTGGGTTATAAATTCTACCTTCTGCTGGACAACCCTAAACATGCAGATGTCCTAAACTAGGCTTCTTACCTGTCCATGACTCGTAAGGAGTTTTACGAACAACCTTAGTGGGTACATAGTTTAGGATATATGCAGCTATTCCAAGGGCTTCTCCCTACGAGTCAAGTAATTTAGAATTACTTAACATACTCCATACCATTTCCATAAGCGTTCTATTACGTCTTTCAACCACACCATTTTGATGTGGGGAGCCAGGCAATGAATATTCAACACGAATACCATGACTTTCTAGGAATTTCACAAATGGGCCAGGATTTTAACCCGATTCATCATACCTCCCATAATACTCTCCACCCCTATCAGATCTCACAACCTTTATTTTTCTGTATAACTGTTTTTCAACTTCAGTCTTGTAGATTTCGAAGGCTTTTAAAGATTCTGATTTCTCGTATAACAGGTAGACATATCCATATCTAGTGAAATCATCAAGAAAGGTGATAAATTATTTTTGACCACTATAACATGGCGTAGGAAAATAACCACAAATATCTGTGTTGATTAATTCAAGTGGTTGTAAACGTCTTGTGGCCTTATGTTTATTGGTGTTTTTGATCTGCTTACCTTTTATGCAATCTATACAAACACCAAAATCAGTAAAATCTAGGGCTCTTAACACCCCGTCATTTACTAGTCTTTTTAATCTCTCTTGAGAGAAGTGTCCTAGCCTTTTATGCCACAAAATCGAGGAGTTTTCGTTCAAGATTCCTCTCTTAATACCAACATTCATAATATTATTCTCATGCAAGATAAGTAAGGAACTAGCAAAATATGGATCCAAATTCAATTTATAAAGACCATCACATAAGATACCACCACCAATTAAAACTTGATTCTTATAAATACTCAAGGTACTATGTCCAAAATAAAAGGTATAACCTTCTAAATCAAGTCTAGATAAAGAAATTAAATTTCTACTAATCGTAGAAATATAAAAAGTGGTTTTAAGGTCAAACTGGAATCCATAATCAAGAATCAATGTGTAAGTCCCCACCACTTTCACTTCAGCCTCCAGCAGGTTTCCCATAAAAATGATTCTTTGATCATTGTTTGGAGTCCGGCTAGAGTGAAAGCCCTGCATGGAATTTGCCACATGAACAATGGCGCCAGAATCAATCCACCAAGTATTTGAAGGAACATCTAAAAGATTTGTTTCATAACAAACAAAAGAATTATTTATACCTCTAGATTCAAACCATTTCTGTCTCTTTAAGCAGTCTTCCCTCTTATGTCCCTTTTTGCAGCAGAAGAAGTACCTTGGTTCACTACCTTTCTTCTCGATTTGGTCAGTCGGAGCTGGTTTCTTGCCTTTCTTTTTCTGACCTTTCTTTCCCTTGGGATATGTTTTCTTATTCGAAGGGGTGTTGGAGATGAAATTTACTTTGTGTAATTGACCTTCCTGCCTAAGTCTGCCTTCTTCTTGGACACACATTGACACCAACTCATTTGTAGTCAATTTCTCCTTATGAGTATTATATGAAATTTTGAAAGGCCCAAATTGAGGGGGCAAGGAGTTCAAAATAAATTGGACTATGTAATTTTCAGAAATTGTCATTTCTAGAGAGTTGAGTTGGGCCGCTATATCCCTCATTTCCATGATATGTTCCCTGATACCGTTAGATCCATCATATTTCATTGAAGATAATTTGGCAATCAAAGTAGCTGCTAAAGCCTTATCATATGCTTGAAATTGTTGCTCCACAGATTCAAGATAGACCTTTGCATTTTCATTATTCGGGATAGAACCACGGATATTTTTAGCTATGGATCTTTTGACCATCATAAGACTTAGATGGTTGGCCTTGGTCCATTTTTCATAATATGCTCTCGCAGCTTGAGAGCTATTTTCAGTAAGATCAGCGGGTTTGGATTCCATAATTGCAGTGTCCAAGTTTAAGCAGCCCAAGGTTAATAAAAGTTCATCTTTTCAATCAGTGAAATTTGATCCATTTAACATTGGAATGCTCGAGAGATGTCTATTCAAGGCAGCGGGAGTCAATGCTGGAATATAAAGGGAAAAAAATGCTCAGTTACTTTAATTCTTTGAGTTCACACTAAAACATTAATCCAGAATGATTCGGTGCATAAATGAAGCATATCTGGTGAGTGATCGAGTTCATCATCATAGTCCCTCTTTTGGGTCGAGACTACAACATGCAATAGGATCGCTCGTGGAGGAATCCTATCCATCCATAGGGCTAATTAGATAGTATGAACGCAATTCGCTAGGCTTTATACCTTTGGGTATAGGAACCAAAACTAATTGGGTATATATATCAAATTACCCTAGTCTGATCTTATAATCATTTGAGTGGCGATCAAACCTTTGGGCCGATCCTTACTCTCATAATTTAGGATTGCAAGTCTAATGCTATTATCCTTACACAAGAAATAGTGTTAAGGGTCTTAAATTTCAATTCATACCTATAAGTTCTTCATAATTGGGCCACTTTGGTGACTACCATACTATTTAAAAACTATGGGTGTCAATTGAATTAATAGCATTTATAGTGAGACATAAATGGGTCTAATTCAGATTGGTTCTAAATTCACTAGTGGTGCCTAAAATTTTAAAAATAGGTTACGCTTAATTTATATAAAACATGTTGTAGTTATCAAACTTCCACCAAAATTATATATATTTACATGGATATAAATAAAAATGGCGGGACCTAAGCATATGACTCAAAATAGGCAAACCCAATAAAAGTGACGTAATAAGACCAATCTAAGGAATAAATAATTAAACCCACTAAATAGAAATTGGAATAAAAAATGCACAGTAGCAAACAAAATTAATAAACACATTATTAATAAGTCAAAGAGCCTAATATAGTTTCATTAAAGGCTAAGGGTCCCTTTTTCTAAATTCTAGAAACTCACGGGCAAGTAAATAATTATTCAAATTCAATTGCACATGGGATGACATCATCAGTTTTACCATTCTCTCTCCTTTTATATCAAGTCAATGAATGTTTACACTTTCAATATATGTCCAGACCACCGAAACACTTCATCTCTTTCTTCCCATTAGCAACGTTCTGTAACGGAATGTCCCTAAATAGGACCCCTCGCCTCGGTACTAAAAATTGCTATAAAAAAGAACGTGTGCTCCACTGATCATAACCCATATCAGATCCCACCAAAAAAGTCGCCCAGGCCCCCTTCTAAAGATCTATGGTCCAGATCTAAAATCAATGTCCCACATGACCCCACAGTCCCAAAAAACAGATGGAAAAAAACCTTTTTTTATTCTCGAGACCGTCAACCCTTTTGGGTTACTAGATAGTGGACCAAACGGGGCCCATCTCTCATGGGTCTACATATCTAAGGTCGCCCCACCACGTCCGGCTCAATGAACGGACCAAATGATGAGATCGGATCATCCATGTGGGACCTACATCCTTCGGAGATTGATTTCATGGAAGAAGTTTCCTGCAAACATCTGCTGGAGAAAGATGTCATTTGTTTCTCATATGGGGAAAATGATCTGTGATATGCTTGCGATATCTGATGCTTATAATACATGAGGGAGCCGTCTTTGTATGCATCACCATGATTAAATTACTCGAGACATGGCAAGAGCAGAAAATCCAATTAATGCCAATACAGAGCCATGTCTTGATTTATCATCTAGTGGGCCAGTCAACCCAAACTGATTTCTGTGTAGGGGTGAGGGAGGGCGCTGGCTGGCCGGCCGGGGATCCCTCCCCGCCGGATACTAGGAGGGTGGGGGAGGGGAAGAGGGAAAGGGAGGAGGGGGGAGGGGTAGTTTAGGAAATGAATTTTCTTTTTGTTTTTTTTTATTTGCGGTGTGGAGAGACAAAAGTGTGGTGCAAATAAAACCCCCCTTTTCATATTTAGGTATCAATGCTTATAACATTATCAATTTGGTAGAATGGCTTAAGCATTAGAAATTCTTTTGGATCATACTCCAAAATATTCAATATCTAATAGAACGCTTAGTTTTGATCAATGACCTTCAGCAAATAAGAATTATTACCATTTTACTAGAGAGATTTAATACTGGGAGTGGTAATAAGTTATCTTCGCTAATTTGTATTGAGGACCTGCTCTCCACCCAAAGAAGAGTGTTAAAAAATATATTATGCTGCCTCTACTAATGTGAGGAGAAACAAGTTGGTGCTAAAAAAATATGTGTCGCCAAAAGTGTACAGACCGGGTTGCACCGATGAGGGATTATTGAGGAGCGGGCTCTACCCAAAGTGGAGTACTAAAATGTATTTATGCTGCCTCTACCAATGCCTCATGGTTTTGGTCATTGGAATTTAATAATTTGAAAGCGGAATTTCCATTTATCCCTCTTACTTGAGATTAATTACGATCTTCCTTATTATTGGATATTCTCAATAAAGGCCATTTTAGCATAATGGAAAGAAGGTTTCCCATCTAGAAATCTTCAACTTTTTTTTGACTAATTGGGAAAAGGTATTTACGATATAGTTAAATATATCGAATATGTGACATGATTCGGCTTTTAGGTGTAGCTCAATGCACGTAAGCAAGTAAAGGAAGTGGTACAAGGGTATGGCTCTAAGTTTGCTTCACTTTCCACACTAAATTAAACCACTACTCATTCTTCTCAGAGAACCAACAAAAAGGCAAATAAAAGGATAAATGGACTATGCTTGTGTGAAAATATATTGACTATATCTTGCCAAATACCATGTATTCTCTCTCAAAAAAAAAAAAAAAAAAAAGCATGTAGGTTATTTTAGTCAAGAATAGAATACAATACACAAATTATAAAATATAATCATGCTTATAAAAGAAAACTTAATCACATTACATTACGAAACCCTAATCACATCATATCTCGTATATAAAATAATCCAAACCTAACCTAATACCAACAATCTCAAGTGAACTCATTCTTTTATTTTTTTAGTTTGATTTTTGAATTCCAACTAATTAACCCAATGACGTTAATAAAGGTCCCATTTTTGTAACTACGAAAAAGAGTGTGTCGAGTTTCTTTCTTCAACCACTTGTTACTTGTTAGAGGGGAGTGTTTATATATAGAATTTCAAAATACTTTACATCTACAATAAATTATCCTAACTTTTTATTAACCCAAACTTTTCAAGTTATATAAGAGGAGAATAATCAAAAGAGTAAGTTAAAATATAAACCAATCTCTAAGAAACTAATCTTATCACTAATTTCTCTAACAAAGTAATCCTTATATATCTCTTTGTTTTTAATTCTTTTAGAAAGTCAAGTACTCACACAGCTATCCATAGGCACACTCACCTAAGTCCCTCACCAGTACTAGAGGGATTGATTCCTAGTTGTTTTTGTTGACAGGGGGTGCCTCATCAATGAGCTACAAGTGGATTCCTAATATCTCTAAGAACGAAAATGTTGTGTGCCTTCTCGAGGGTGTGAGGTTCACAGTCGGAGTGTTCTTCAAGTGAGAAATGGGTTCCTAGACCCCTACCTCTCCTGCCTCTGGCTATATTGGAACTGAGTTTGAGAATGGAAGGAAAATAATGTGAAAGAAAAATGGGGACCGTAACAGGATTCTTCAAGGGAAACCAACCTCCCAGATTAGTTCATAAATGACAGACATCTTTTATTTGAAAGTCCGGGATCCTTACCCTAGGGTGTTGGGGGTGAATAGCGTGATCTACACTTAATGACTAATTATGGCCAATTTTAATTTCTTAACAATCAACTAGTCACATGTGATGATTAACATACAATATGCAGAAGCTTAAACAAAACAATCACCACAAAGCAAACACTACTACACAAGGATTTATAGTGGTTCGGCCTCAATGCCTACATCCACTACCTGCTTGTGATCTAACACCCCACCGGATTTCTACTATTTATGCTTTTCAAAAGGCTAAGCAATAACCTTTAGAATATGCTTTCTAAGGCTAAGCAATAACCTAACAATGTTGTTTTTCTAGGCTTAACAACAACCTATCAATGTGCTTTTCTAGGCTAACTAATAACGTTTATAAGAGATGACTTCTCAAATAAGTGTTTACACAAACACTTTAAGAGATTACAATTAAAGCTCAATTTAATTGCCTCTAAAATAGGCGGATAAGAAAGTTAAATTCAACTCACACAATACTCTATGAAATGCTAAGATGAATGCTCATGAAGTGTGTGTGTGTGAAAACTTCAATCAAGTTTAAACGAAGGCTCAATTAATGTATGCTTAATACATTTTAAAGTTTAAAGCACACAAAGATTTGATTGAAGTGAAATGCAAATCACATGTACAAATACTAACTTGTTGGTGATATGAAAATCAAAGGCTCACAAGTTGTATGAAACTAATTAACACTAAACATGTGATGCATGTGCTATGTTGTTTTCAAAACCAAACTAATTTAACTAAGATTCAAATGAATGAAAACAACAAATAAAGATTCAACCAAGTAAATGAATCATGCTATAAAAGAAATTAAAGATTTTGGCTAAGCATGATTAAAGAAGGTTTAAAAACAAACTTGGTTTGAAATCAAGGTGAAGAATCCAATCCAACCTAGATCAAAGATTAAATGAAGAATGGATTCAACACATCATAGTTATCATACTAAAAATCATTTACCAATAATTTAAACAAAGCATATAACATATGATTAACAAAAAGTAAAGCTTACTTAGAGATTTAACTTCATTAATCCAAGTTTTAGCTTTACTAATGACCCCTTGGTCTCTCTTAATTCATTCCCCTTTTTCTTGCCTCCAAACACCTCAAGGAATGCTCTTTTATCTTCTTTGATCAATCAACTTTTTCAAGGGAATGAACCTCATTTTATACTCAAAAAATGAGTTCTGGCGTGTCCCTGGTCGACCCCCACTATACCTCGGTCGACCTGGGCTTAACGGTAAAAAATCTAACCGTTTGAAAAAGAGGCTCAACGGCTCTTTTCCTGGTCGACCCGCAGTGTGCGCGGTCGACCGGGTCCATGGGCTCTGTCGACCAAGCACACTACAGGTCGACCTGGGCCCAGGGACCAAATTCCCCAAGAAAGCATATTTCAAAGATTTTTCTTGTGGGGACTTTTGGGCCATTAAATCAAGCTTGGAAACATGATTTTAATTCAATCTAAGTGCTTTTAAAATCATGAAACATAAAAGCCTAAAATGATTTGAAAGATTTAAAACATAGGCTAGCTTGATTCATAAAACTTCTTTTTCAAATTAAATGCATCCAAGATTAAAAACAAAACATGCATAAATCAATAGTTCCACAAGACTAAAAAACAATGCATGTGTAAATCAAGATTTCAATATTTTCTAAATCAATGCATGTGTAAAAATTCAAATGATGATTAAAATGATAATGCATCCATCAAATTGCAATCTACAAAATCCCTAACAATCTTCCCCTTTGCAATTTGATGGCAAGCCTTACTCAACACCGATTTTCACACAAAATCTTCAGCTCCCCCTAGGCCAAACAAGACTTGAAATGTTCTTTGGATGCATCTTCACTTAGCTTGGGCTCTGGGTCTTTTTCTTCATTCTCCTTGATGCTTGGAGCTTGATCATTCTTCAAGCTTTCTTTTCATCTCTCTTTCACTGACCAAGCATCTTCTTTTAGCTCCCAAGCTTTCTCTTTTTTCACTCTCCCCCTTTGACTATGCACTCTCTCCCTTTTGGCAAGATATGCATTCTCTCCCCGTTGAGACAACTTGAACACTCTCTCCCCCTTTGACATTAAATTGCAAAGGATCCTACACACATGAAACAAAGAAAATACCTTTGAATAACACCTGTTAACAAAAGAAATCGAAAATGAAATTCATAACAGTCCATCATGTATGAATAGCAATCTAAAAGGGTAAAGAGCCAATACAAGGGTGAATTTGATCAAAACTAGTACTTCCTATGAAGGTTTACACTCCCCCTCAATCCATTCTCTCCTTTTGTCAAACTTTTGACAAATATTTAACTATTTGGAGCAAGAAGAAGATGGTTTTACCAATTGAGGGTAAACTTCAATGAAAGAATTAGACACATATAACAATACAGCTCAATATGATCAAATTACCATTATGAGGATACGAATTGACGAGAAGCTATAGGATAATTAAAGAGCAAGGTCAAAAGGATAAACTATCATAGATACCAATTGAAACATATATAAAACAAATATGTCAACTGAGATTGAAGGATAAGACTATTAAAATAATCACTCTAAAATGGAGTTAAGGAATATACCTATTAGGGTTCATCCAAATTAGATCTATCCATGAAGTTATGTGGATTACTAAACATAGCATCAATCAATATAACTTATGAAAATCATATGCTATGAAAGTTTTGAAAACATTTCATTGAATCATAAAATATGACTATAAAGAGCAAGATGAGTGAAATGAAATTCAAACATGGAAATTATGATGCTAATGGAATGTGACAAATACAAAATCAAGCATTATAAATGAATATTCATTACTATTAGAGATATAACTAATGAGCATAGTGATGAACATGAGAAATTGCATAAAAAAGATATAACTTTGTAGAACATGCAATTTACAAAGTGTCAAAATCATATGAATTCAACATCTAAGAAATCCATCAAACAATAGATATAACTATGAAAATACAAGAAATGAATTTCAAAGATGAATGCTCATCAAATAAGTGTTTACACAAACACTTTAAGAGATTACAATTAAAGCTCAATTTAATTGCCTCTAAAATAGGCAGATAAGAAAGTTAAATTCAACTCACACAACACTCTATGAAATGCTAAGATGAATGCTCATGAAGTGTGTGTGTGAAGACTTCAATCAAGTTTAAAACGAAGGCTTAATTAATGTATGTTTAATGCATTTTAAAGTTTAAAGCACACAAAGATTTGATTGAAGTGAAATGCAAATCACATGTACAAATACTAACTTGTTGGTGATATGAAAATCAAAGGCTCACAAGTTGTATGAAACTAATTAACACTAAACATGTGATGCATGTGCTATGTTGTTTTCAAAACCAAACTAATTTAACTAAGATTCAAATGAATGAAAACAACAAATAAAGATTCAACCAAGTAAATGAATCATGCTATAAAAGAAATCAAAGATCTTGGCTAAGCATGATTAAAGAAGGTTTAAAAACAAACTTGGTTTAAAATCAAGGTGAAGAATCCAATCCAACTTAGATCAAAGATTAAATGAAGAATGGATTCAACACATCATAGTTATCATGCTAAAAATCATTTACCAATAATTTAAATAAAGCATATAACATATGATTAACAAAAAGTAAAGCTTACTTAGAGATTTAACTTCATTAATCCAAGCACACTGCAGGTCGACCTAGGCCCAGGGACCAAATTCCCCAAAAAAACGTATTTCAAAGATTTTTCTTGTGGGGACTTTTGGGCCATTAAATCAGGCTTGGAAACATGATTTTAATTCAATCTAAGTGCTTTTAAAATCATGAAACATAGAAGCCTAAACTGATTTGAAAGATTTAAAACCTAGGCTAGCTTGATTCATAAAACCTCTTTTTCAAATTAAATGCATCCAAGATTAAAAACAAAACATGCATAAATCAGTAGTTCCACAAGACTAAAAAACAATGCATGTGTAAATCAAGATTTCAACATTTTCTAAATCAATGCATGTGTGAAAATTCAAATGATGATTAAAATGATAATGCATCCATCAAATTGCAATTTACAAAATCCCTAACATTATTGACTACTATCTACTCACTTATAGGCATCATCTTACAGCAGTAATAAAGAGAAGTGGAGAACCCACCACATATAAACTAACAACATAGTAACAACTGAATAGAAAACAACAACAAACTAGGAGAGTGGAGAAAGAGAACTGTGAGGCCATCAAGATAGTTCAACGTGTCTAAGACTCATTCAAGAGACTTATTCCACACCTTGAGCCAAAGCCAGGAAGGCCATGCAGGTTACGTCCACAACAGCAACACCCTAAAATCTAACAGTGTGGTCATAATTTCAAAAAATAAGAACAGTGGGGGGCAACCTATCCAATGATCAGATTTGCTCCAACTCTAAAGTGATATATGACAATCTCCTAATCCACGTAATATACTTCTTCCTCTTGTGCTTTGACTGGTATATATGCATTCAGGTAGGCCCCCAGAATGGAGGGAGATGACATGCAAAAAGAAGCAAGGATCTTGATCACATGGCCCGACGGTCATTAAGTGGCACTCAGACATATGTTTATGGGTCACCGATCACTTGATCAAAGGGCCACGAGTTATGAGACCACTCAGGAAACTGATAAGCCAAATACTGTACATACACTGTGACAGTGACGAAGATGGGGTATTCGATTTGTCACCGGAGACATGTGGTGTGGAAATAGCTTCATGTGCATAAAAGGGTCTTTATCATCCCCTGGCCTCCCACACACACACACACACACACACACACAGAGAGAGAGAGAGAGAGAGAGAGAGAGAGAGAGAGGATGAAATAAGAGATGAGAGAAACAAACGTGGAGTGCTTGAGAAAAAAGCATTTGGCTGGGGCGGACGGTGGTGAGGAATTGTGACATGGGGTTTCTTGGTGAAACCTTCCCTTGGAAAGAAACGAAGAAAAGTCATTGAGTCAAATGTCGACGAATCCGGGATATTCGCATGAATCGGGCACAAGCCTTTTCACATGCCATGCACATAACTGCAATGGAGCAGGTCAGATCCATGATTAGGAGGACTAGAACCAAATCCATCTCACACTAGATAGTACCATAATTGACCTGACCTATGACTCTTTATTAACACCATATCATAAATTTGGAGTGGGAAACGGGTTGGGTCGGACATGGGTGTCTACAAAGTACATCCAAACCCGTATTTGATCCCCATCTAACGGTGCTACCATCCATTTTGGACATGAAATGTTGCTTCAATTACAATTAGATCCAGAATTGGGGTCATTAATTATTTTGAGTGGTTTGTGAATTCTCAACCCTTTTCTATTAAGAGTATAATCTTCTATTATGAACTAAATGGATTGAAGCAGAAAAAATTATAAACTTTTCACTAAACAAGAAAAAGACCCACTTATTAGGAACTTTATTTATTTTATTTATTTATTTATTTATTTTTGTGTACAGACCCACTTAAAAAGTGATGACAACCACCCATGTTGTGACCTTTGAGTCGAATTATATTTTTGGACGTGTGGATCACGTTGCATTTATTTTTTTCGAATCGTGAATAATGTCACTGTACGATTCTATACTTTCTAATGTTGGCCATGCATATAGTCCCGATTCAATCAGGTGCACACCATGTGTTGATAGTACTAGTTGCACCTCCATCGAAAAGAAAGCAACGAGTGGAATCAGGGAAAAGATCAGCCTATGAATGAGTGGCTAAAACTATATAAAGGGGACTCAAGATGTGCTCCCTCCCGCACAAAATTTTGTACCCTGGTTGGTTTTCTCCAGTAGGCTGTAGTCATTTCTATCAATAGTGAGAACATTCATTTCCAACTCCATGGCCTCCTGTTCTAGAGTCATGGCCTTTTCTAGTTTTCCAATCAATCGGAGCAAAGACCAAAGCTTTGGAAGAAGTAGAATCACAGTCCCCCAAGTAGCAAGTAGCCATTGGCAACGCACCACCCAAGACCCTAACATGGCATCTTAATTTTTTTTTTTTTTTTGTTGCCATGCATTGTAGTTCCTTTCCATGAAAAGTGAGAATGGTGATTGAGGAATTTAGGTGATATTGCCATGCGTTGTATTTAGGTGGATGTTTCAATCTTAGCCGTCATTGCTTTTGAATGATCTCGATTAGTTTTAAGGTTAGTCTTTTATCTATTTAAGCATTGTAATGCCTCATTTGACTTTAGTTATTGATGAATGAAAATTTCTTACAAGTGATTTTGGGTTTTCCCAAGTTGTCTCTTCGTCCTTGCCCCGCGATGGGGAGTTTGGCGTGAGGCCAATTTTCAGACGAAAGTCTGACATATCCCTTCCGCCATCCATCTTGTCTCTCCGCCTCTACCCGCCTTGCATCTAGTATCCCACTCCCCTTCTATAGAACTCGTGGTCGAGTTATCTCCAAGAAGGGGAGAGTTGATGCAGGACGGACCCATGGTCCCCATGGGTCGACCCTCCAATGGGCCTAGCCCATCCATCTCGGCTAGTTCTTTGAGCGCAGCCCACTTATCTTTGTTTATTTAGTCTTATTTACTCTTTTATGTTTTAAGTTGTATTTAGTTTTAATCCTGACCAACTAAGTGTTTGGATGGTCCATATTAGTTTTAGGTTTTATTATTTTCCTATATAAGTGATGTAAAGCCTGGTAACATAGAAGGGTTTAGGCTAAAGGTTAGAGACTAAAGGGTTTAGGCTAAGTCGATGAAAGACGGAATAGATGGAATCCAAGTTTAGTCAAAGTAGGACACCTAGTAACATAGAAGTAAGTTTGGGCACACAAAAGATTGTAGAGAAAGAAAACTTTAGATACGTTGGTTCTATGGTGCAATAGGATAGAGGGATTGATACCGATGTAAGTCACAGGATTCAAGCCGGGTGGACCAAATGAAGGAGTGCTTCGGGGGTCTTGTGTGATTGGAAAGTCCCCCTCAAGGTTAAAGGAAAGTATTATAAGATGACGGTATGCCCAGCGTTGTTATATGGATCAGAGTGTTGGGTAGTAAAGCATAATCATGTTAAGAAGATGGAAGTTGCGGAGATGAAAATGCTAAGATGGATGTGCGGGATCACAAGGAGAGATATGATTAGGAATGAGGAGATTAGGGGCAAAGTGGGGATAGCACCGATTGAAGATAAAATGAGAGAAAATCGACTGAGATGGTTCAGCCATGTTAGAAGGCATCCAATAGAGACACCTGTTAAAAGGTGTTAAAGCATGGAGGTTACCAGGAGTAGGAGGGAGAGGGAGACCCAAGAGAAGTTAGAAAGAAACTATTAAACATGACCTTACCTACATGGATCTAACGGAGGACATGACCCTAAACAGATTTGATTGGCGTTGTCAAATCCACTAAAGCATCAACAAAATACATAATGACTTAATCATCTTCCAAGAAGGTAAGAGATTGAAAGATGGGGGAGATAATCATTTTTCCATAAATCTATTTCAGTCTTTTTGAATGTGCTTATAAGCTTCCTATACTTTAGAGGACAAAAAGAATAATAATCAATGGCCTCTCAAAGAACTAATGTCCCAACGATAGGTCGCTTCACTGTAGCCCATAGAAGTGGGACAAGGAATCACCCATCGAATTCAGCTTTCTACCCCTAGCTTTCAAAGTTTCATGAGGTTTTTTTTTTTTTTTTTTTTTTTTTTTTATTAAACCAGAAAAGAATTTTTAGGAAATGACATTTTTTGCAACATTTTTCAAGATGATATTCTAAGAACCAAGAATTTGAAAATATCTCAACATTTTTTTAAAGATGATAATGTCCCAAGAACAATATTTGTCACGATATTCTTAAATCTATTAATGAAAAGAGAATATGCTTGTAAATTTCCATTTCCAAAGTGTATCTTATTTTATTAAGCTTTCTGGTTCTATATAGAACATTGTTGCTTCCCTTGCTGTGGATACAAATGTTTGGGAAGCTGTAATGAAAAATGAGAAAGTTACGGAGTTCTACCAGTCTCAAAAAACAGGTAATTAGTGACTTAGCATTTTCTGGGTGGATGTCTTATTGTCTTCGATCATTTTCAAAAAATGTGTTCACATTTGGTTCTATCTGCATTTTCAGCTGGTGTTCTGCTGTCAAATTTGAATGAAGATATGGTGGAGTCCTATGCTGCAAATGGATATCTAACAAGCTCAGATGAGTCAGTTGAGCAATCCTCAGAAACTTCTGGAAATAGATTCACAAGGTTGGTGGACAACATCAAGATACAGGTAGCTAAGATGGTAAGCAATTTATCTGAGTTCTTTCAGAACCTTTTCCAAACTTCCACAGAAGAATGCAGCTCTGTAGATGCCGAGAGAGGTTCTACGGACTTTATGGGCAAAGTTGCTGGAGCTTCGTTTATAGCATTGGGAATCCTTGCAATTGTGGTGGTTCTTCTGAAGAGGAAATAAAATGCAGAACCATATCATCTTAACCTTATTAATTTGCCGACACTAACGAAACATTTGCATTTATTCTCACAATATATCCAACAACTCTTTACAGACTTATTCATTGATAGTGTATAGTCACTATCAGTGTATGCAACTCTTCTTCTCTATCATCTTTTTTTGCTTTTTTAACGTTTGCTTTCAGTTTTTGGCTGTATAATTAAGTACTTGGGGGGCTTTTTTGCATGGAGTTGAAAATCTTAGGAAATAATGATCAAATGGTGTCCAACAAAGGATTGTCGAAAGCAGGTAAGAAGTGAAAGAAACAAGGTGGAGATGTAGATGAGACCCTGACTATCCTAGGCTGATAGCTGGGTATTCATTGTCATTAGAGGGGAGATTATCTTATTGTGTTTTCTAGACCTTCACTTTTGTTTCTCCATTCTGAAGTTTTTGACGAGTTTTGGGAATACTTTTCTTAGAATTCCTAGGAATTCAATTTCTTTCAAGCAAATGGGCCCTTTTCATCAAAAAAATGAAGATTCTCAACTCCCACCTAATTGTGGTGGGGGCCATTGCATATTGTGTGGTTGGTGGGATAGTAATGATCTGGCCTAAATGGCAGTTTTGAATCAAGTATACAAAATCAATGGTTATAAAAAATGGAAAAAAAGAATATGACCTTCAACTGTTCTAGCTGTTTATATACGGGGTCTGTGAATGGATGAGAGTTGCTCCTCAACTTATAGTTTAGTGGTTAGGCTTCTCCGTCTTCACGGAGAATGACTGAGGAATACTCAGTTGTGTTGGTGAGGGATTGGGTAGTATGTGTGTGGGTGTATATCTGTCAAACTAGGAGGAAGAAGAATTGATGTGAGTTTAGTTGATCACATTTTTACAAATGATTTGAGCAAAATCAGAATTTTTGTAAAATGCAATGATTTGCTTTTATTAAAAAGAAGAAAATATTAACAATTTCTGGTTGAAAAATCACCTAGACTAATTAAAGGCAAAGGAATTGTTAAGAGTTTTACTACTAATTCTCTCTCTTTAAAGTTGGATGTTGGTTGAAAAAAAAAAAAAAAAAAAAAACCCTTAATTCTAGCTTTAGGGGAAGCTGATGTGGGGCCCATTTGTGGATGTGTCTTTTCAAAAACATATAGTATGTGCCTTTTCAATAAAAGGTGTCTCTTGTGTTAAATATGTGCCTTTTCAATAAAAGGTATCTCTTGTGTTAAATATGTGCCTTTTCAATCAAATGTCTCTTTGTCCATTTCTGTGGATGTAACCCAATTCAAATGGATGCCTTTCAACTCTAACTCTGTAAATTAAGTTTATTTAAAAAAAAAATAGAATTCAAAATGAGCATATTCTTTCTCTTTAAAGGTGAATGTTGGTTGGAAAAAAAAAAAAAAAAAAAGAAATCCTCAATATTGGCCTTAGGAGAAGCCACATTAGCTTATTGGGGCCCATTTGTGGATGTATCTTTTCAAAAACACTAAATATGTGCTCTTTCAATAAAATGTGTCTCTCGAGCTAAATATGTGCCTTTTCAATAAAATGTCTCTTGGGCCCATTTGTGTGGATGTAACACAATTCAAAGGGATGCCTTCTAACTCTATAAATGTTATTTTTAAAATTTTTATTTATTATTCAAAATAAGCATAAATGCATATGAATAATTGATTTTGTGTATGCTGGCATGGATTAAGCGATGAAAGGTTTTGGTTTTCATAATTTTTGGTTGAATTGAATTTGTTTAATTAGTTTGTTATAAATAGATTTATAAGAATGAGATATTAGTTTTAATATACTATCCATGACTAACCTATGCGAAGCACGGGGGCTTCATGCTAGTATACAATATTAGTAGAGTATTAAAACATGCCATTAAATTAGGAAAGTACATAAAAGTTTTTTTTTTGTTTTTTTTTTTGTTTTTTAGTTTTTAAGTCATCCTCAATGTAGGTTTGAAATCCCAATCTTTCATCTATTGCTGAAAAGAAAATAACTAACCAATATTTTTCAAGAAAATGAAGACAGTTATTTTGCTAAGGTCTGTTTAAAGCTATTGATCCTGTTCATGAAAAGTCAGATGACTAAGGTTTGTATCAGGCTTTTGATCTTGCTACTGGAATATTGTTTTTTTTTTCTTTTTTTGCTTAAAAATAACTAAAGAGGGAAGGAAGGCTACAGATGCAGAAATGTGTATTCAACATGAAGGGTGCAAATGATGCCCTAAAAAGGCAGTTGGTTGATAATTGGGAATTATTGGCGAATAGGATGTGTCAGCCTATGATATGAATAATATCCATGTACTGCCAAGCCCAAAACAAAAAAAACAAAGGGCTGAATGTTGAGGAAGCCAAAAATAACATCTAGAGAGAGGCTTGGCTTCAAAAGTAGTAAGAAATCTTGCCTAGGGATAGAGAACCTTCAGTTTGAATGAGGTTAGTTGCATAGCTCAAAGAAGCCTTAAGTTTGAATGAGGGATGTTATGATGTGACACTGAAACATTATCACTCCCATCCTCCATAGTTTAAATGAGGGTTGGCAATAATGCCCCATAGTTCCACGGCAACACCTTAATCATGTTAGAGTTTAGGAATGGATGAGGCCAAGGTGATTTCATCCTCAATAATAGAGGAAGTCGAGTGAGAATGAAAACGAGTTGCTGCAGAGCCTATTTGATTTGCAACCAAAGGGGGGACTTAAGTCCTCAAAGCCCTAAGCTGGGTGCCAAGGAAAAAAAAAAGGCCGCAAAGAAGTCACTGCTGGATTATTTATCTGATGAACAGACTACATTTAAGGAGCTGCTTGGAAGGTTTAGGGAGCCCTGCATATCAATCCAAAGTGCAATCTTGGAGCTATCAGTAGCTAGAGGCATATGCTGTAGAACATCGAAGTCGGGAATCTGAACTGAGTAAAAAACCAGACCCCTGACTGTGGCGTCTACAACTTTAGGAGATCCCTGAGCTTGGTGGATAGAGAGTAAGGCAACAGGATCAATCAGCTGATGTTCCTTGATGCTTTCGATTTCATCTTTTTAGAGTAACAAACTGGTTGATCAACTAGAGATCCACGACGTGGTGTCTAGGATTTGTAGTTTGTAAGGTAGGATTGTTCAAACAACCAAGATCTAGCAAGTCAAAACCACTATGAAGATGGATGTTATGATGTGTCTTAGCGGTAATGATCTTGAAACTCAAATAATTTTGAAAGTTCTTAATGGATGTATGCTCCTAGTCCTGCAAAAGACTAGAAAGTGGTTTCTTTAATACTTTTAGGATTCATTAATGAAACTTTTCTTGTGATACTGCTGACAATTTGATTTCATGAGCTATTGATGGATGATGGTTTGGGGTTTAGGAGAGAACGAGAGGTCAAGCTTAATAGAGAGGAGTAGAACAATAGTTGTAATTGCCAACTCAGCTGCGTCACCCTTGAAGCGAATTGAGCTTGATATAATTTGAGTTGATTCCGCCCTGGACCTTCATTTTTGACCACTTATGGCAAGAATTCTTATGTATTCAGTTGCAATTCATATGTATTTTATGACAACAAGCATGATCTTAAAATCTTTTCGGTTAGGCTGAAGCTACTGTAAATTTGGTTGGAGGGCTGGGTTGGAAGGTCAACCCATTTCGCTCTTACTTGGCTCTTCTCTGTGTTCATCAATGACGCAAGTGATGTACTTATGATGTAACTAATTCGTGCATGGCCTCAGTTTGGTGACTAGTAAGTCTTATATATTCCCATAATTTGATCTTGTAAGAACACAACAACCATTACTTTCTGGTAAAATATCTGAAGACATGAGTTCTCATTTGTGTGTAAATCGGATTATCTACACTCGTTTTACAAGGTTTCTTATGGAGCTCATATTGTTTGGATAATAAAAGATTGTTGTAGGCAGTTTTCATCTTTTCCCTTTCTCAAATCAGACTCTAATTTATCACCCACTATTAGGGGCGGAACCAGGATATGGGCATTGGGTGGCCATTGTGAGAAAAAAAAAAAAAAAAAAAGAAAAAAACAAAGAAAGAAATTCTTGGGGGCCATTGTTAAAAATGGCTTGAAATTTTAATTTATCCCTTGTCCACTATGCTATTATATTATATAATATGAAGCGAAGTACCCTAGGAAACAGGTCGGGTCGGGGTAAATTAGGTTGAGTCAGATATAAAGCACAATTTTTGGACCCAACTTGATCTGTGTATTTTTAATGATGTAGTAAACATTAAACATGCATGTGCCAAGACTCGAACTCAGGTCAATATGGATTTTAAAGGGGCAACCCTACCACTACACTACAAAGCATCTTTTTGGTAATAGTTATCAATAAAAACTTAAAATCAATTAATGAGGAAGGAACCTAGCCCCACTTTGGAATACTGACCGGGAGTTGGAATTTATCAACGAGGTATTTATAAAAAGAACTATATTTTTAGAATATTGGCCCATATAAATAATGTTGTTATTATTCTCATACTTGTGCATTGTACTTTAAGGATGGGTGATGAAACTTTTGAAATAACTATTTTATATGATTTCCTATATATTCATTAATTTTCTATGACAACCATTTTACAATAAAACTAAACTCAAATGAATATATAATATATGGAATTGATCAACAAAAACAATAAGTTTCATAATTAATAAGAAAATGAAAAAATTATTGAAAAAAGAAAAACTCGCGACAACAATGTTGAGCTAAAGAGGAGGCAGTAAACTTTCTATGTAACTGATGTGCTATCATATAGTTGAGGCGCGGAGATCTATTAAAAAAAACAATCATTAAGACAAACATCTTTGCTATTTATAGGATACCTCAAATTTTCACGTCATTCTGGGTTATTTCCACGGTCAAATTGATTCTTTAATAATAACAAATACTGAAGTTTTCTAAATAAAGTTATTTTTGTGACTTGGACTCTCCATCATGCCTTTTGTCTATTAAAAAACTCCCAATATCATCATATTTCTATCAAGGCAATAGCATTTGAGTGTTAATGGGTCCCAATATCTAAGTGCCACTAATTTAAGGAATCTCAAGTATTTTTATTTATTCTGGTTATACATTTTTTTTTTCTTTTAGAATGTGAAATGTTTATTTCTAGGTTGTTTGGTTTATTTAATCCTTAGTCTTTTTTATGTAATCTATTTTCGGTTCTGGGTTGTCTGGTTTCTTTTTTATCTATTGATTTTGATGGTACACTTTTTGTTAAAAATGTAGAACTAATGTTAAAAAGAATCTCCAATAATATTGTTCCATCTAAATAAAGAATTAAGCTCATTCTTATTACCATCATTTTCTACTTTCTCCAATATAATTCTATTTGTCTATGAAAACAAGAGAACTTTCATTTTTTCCATTCATTTACTTTTTAAGTTCATTGTATTTTATTAGAGCAACTTCAATAATTCTTTTGTTTCTTTGTGTTTATTTTTAGTACCGTATCAAGCTTTCTTTACATGCTTAGTTTAGATCAGTGTTCAACCTATTTTAAAATGTAAGCATCTTGAGACAATTGGTGCAATTATTAAACGTTTCAAATTGAGAGGTAAACCCTTTTTAATTCATTTACTTTTGAGTTCATCATATTTTATTTGAGGAATTTTAATTATGTCATTTTAATATGATTTATACAAAAGAATCATCATTTTAAAATTTCTATAGATTTGCAATATTTTTATGGTTTGTATTGATATGGTTTTCATAGATTGTGAGTTTCTTTTTTTCTGCTTTTTTATTTCAACTTTTGGGTATTTGGTTCTCCTTTGTTTTTTTTTTTTTTTT
>QPKB01000010.1:22905304-22923181 GCA_003546025.1 Camphora micrantha
AACTGAAAAATAAAACAAAAAAATCTTAAAACCACCAATGGATGTGACCCCCGCTTGAATGCTTACAAATGAAAACAAGGTGAATTGTGCATTAGAAATTTAGGACCCTACCAAAAAAAAATTCTAAAAATAGGCCTGAGAACTTGGAACTCCCTATCAGACTTTGTAAAAATTTATACCTACACACCAATCCGATTACTAACAATGGCAATTGGCAATGGCTTGTGTGGTTTAAAAAAATATAATAATAATAATAAGAAATAAGAAAGTTGTCAAAGAAAGAAAAAACAAAAGCTTGTATGAAGGCTGTGTCTATTATTAACTACTCGTTTCAAGTTTAAATCGAGCTAACTCCAAGGGGTAGATCAATTGGTCTAGGACTACGACTTGCACCAAGAGATTGTGGGTTCGAAACTACACTACCAGAACTACAGGGGAGTTTACTGATCAGCTTTTCTCTGGATCCGGAGGAATTGGTCCAGTCCAAAAATATTGAAACCCTCATATAAGAAAAATAAATAAAGAAATAAATAAATTTAAACCGACCTGCTTTAAAAACACTGTGATGAGATGTTGATGGATCCTTGCAACACGGATTCCACGACGTGACATGACCGATGACCCCAGGACTTGCGGTGTATAAACATGTGCAAGCGCCTTCCATTTCTATGTCAATGGAACCAACACAGTTTCTTCATTTTCAAATCCACACATCCATTACTCCAATGTCAATGAATGCACAAGTTAATGGGTGCAAAAGGATCCTTATTTGGGCGAAATAGGAAAATACTCTTTTGGACAACTACATTAGATGCCAAATCAGCTATTTACCCTTGATTGGAGCAAACAGGGTTGAATCCGGATTCCAAATGTGTCACTTCAGCTGTCAGGACACATTCATGTGAGTGGACGCATAAAATCATGAAAAGCAAGGAGGTTGCCTGTGAGTGGACCAATCAATGACAGTCCACTACATCGACACAAATAACGTGCAGTACCTCCCATATGTTTGCATGAGGAGGGACACCAATTCCTCCACTGACAGTCGCATTCAATTAGTGCATTAGAGGATAGCTTTCACCAAGTACTATAATAGTACAAGCCCCCAACAATCAAATTATCAACTTAGAAAAGAAGTCATGTATCATATGTGAATTTAGATGATGTGGAGGTTTAAAATTGCCCTTTTAGGGTGACTTTTTTTACCTACAAATAAAAAATTTCTGTCCTCAGAATTTTTAAATTCCACAAGTTTGGGAATTCTAATTTTTAATTAAGCATTTAGGAATTCCAACAAAAAAAGTGGGTATTTAAATTTTCAAATTTTGCCAGGGTATTTGAGACCTTTTATGTAGGTGGGGTTTTGAAATTCTTGCATAGAAGCATGGCATTTCACAACGTGTCCAAAAAAAACTCAATACCTCAAATTCTTGTAAAAAATTCTCACAAAGAAATAGATCTATTTCAAAGGGTCTGTTTGTTTGTTTAAATGAAGGCTGGAATGAAGTAAAATTAAATGTCTGATCTAGAGAAAAAATGACAAGTTAACTGATGTAAAATCACAAAATAATAAAAAAAAGGTATACTTAAAATGCAGAAAGTGACCAAAAAAAAAAGAAAAAGAAAAAGAAAAAAGGGAGCTCTAGAGTAATTTTTGTGCTTTGACCCTCAACTCACTCCTTTTTCTTTCTCTAGATTGGGCCCTTAATTTTTTCTTTTCCTTTCTTACTCATTTATTTGTGGAACATTGGAGGAGCCCTTTGTTTTAATATATATAGAAATGGGATCCAACAATTTGGCAGCTTCTTGTGAGTGGTCGCAAATATGTTGGTGAGGCCCACCACAAAGGATCACATATGGGCCCCAACAACAGATTCTAACAATAATAGGCTAGGAAACAATACAGTACATTAACCCAACACAATCTAAATTTGCTAATTACAGACTTTACCATTTTAGATATATTTTTTCCATAAACGAAAAAAGAAAACTCACAGTCCTATAGACCCAGGGATCAAGCCCTGGTTCTATTCATGGATAGGGAGATGACTCGCCACCTACACTACTAGAATTCGGACTTTTGGCGCTGCAAGAAGCGGGCGACCGCCAGTGGCGGTCGCAAAAAACACCTTTAGCGACCGCTATTGCGGCCGCCATAGCGGTCGCTAAAGCCTTCTCTTTTTAACCCCGCGAAACCCACTTTCCCTTCTTCATTTTTTCCTTCCCAGTTTTTTTTTTCCCCTCCCGCGCACAGACTCTGCCCTCCCGCGCCCAGACTCTGCCCTCCCGCCACGCCACAGCCGGAGTCGCCTGCGCCGGAGCCACTGCTGGTTCTCTCTCTCTCTCTCTCTCCTCTGCCTCCCTCCCTCTCCATCTCGCTTTGCGCGTCGGAGCCTCCACCGATTATCTCTCTCCCTCCCTGCACCGGAGCCACCACCGGTTTTATCTCTCTCTCCCTCCCTCCCTCCCTCCCTCTCCCTCTCTCTCTATTTCTCTCCCCCCCCCCCCGGTCTCTCTCCCTCCCTCCCTCCCTCCCTCCCTCCCTCTTCCTCTCGCTCTGCACTGTGCCCTCCTGCGCGCCGGAGCCGCCACAGGTTCTCTCTCCCTCCTTTCAGTCTATTTGTTGTTGCATACGTATGTTTCCGCATCTTTCTGCTTCCATTCGGTGTTGTGACCAAGAAAGCATTAAGGAAAACATGAAAGAAATCCTACATTGAAACTAGCAGTTAATTATCTGTTTCCATGCTCATGTATGTAAAGGCTGAGAAGTGCCCCTTCTTAAATGTTAGGTTTTAAGGCGTTTTCAGATTTTGTTTTTGAACATTACATTTATGCGTCTATCTTATAGGGGCTTTGTATGTTTTTTTTTTTTTTTTTTATATGGTTTCTGCAATGAAATGGGTGTTGAGTTTGATAAACAGGGGTTAAGGGTGAATGATTTGGGGTGGTGGCCATTTAATTGCTATATGTAATCGGCAATCCACTGTATGATCGTTTTCTCACTTTAGCTTGAAATCATGTTGGAGATGTTAATCTAAATCTCAATGTTTCAGACTTTCAGGTCATCTTTCTGGGCCTTTTTTTCCTTTTTAAAGTTGGGAGAAGAGTTTATTTGGACATCCCAGTAAAACGTCTCACAAAATCGCAGGATGTAGGGAAAAAGGTCAATAAAAAGGGGAGAATTGGTGTGGGGTTCTCCACTCTTGATGTGAAATGTTTGGTCCCTCCCCGTTTTTGAAGGGTAAAAGGGTTTTTTTTTTTTTTCAAAAAAAAATATTTCTTTAAAATTTTGACCCATACAATAATATTAAGATAAAAGGGTTCATTTGGCAACTGTATAGAGATTTCTCACACTTTTCCATGCTCCTAAGGAAAATCTAGGTTGTTTGGTTACATGCAGAAAATCGTAGTGATGAGTCCCTGTGTTTCCAAATATTTGCGAGGTTGGACCATGCCATTTGGTAAATCCACACGTTGGTGGAAGGTTTTTTTTTTTTTTTTTTTTTGAAAGATAAGTTAGACTTTCATTGAGCTTCTGTCTTTTGGTCCACTTGCATTTTATTTTGTTGTATGTTAAATCGGTCCCTTAAAGGGGAAAGAAGAAGATGATCATTCATGACCCTCTGGTTTTTCCCTGCAACCTGATTGGAGAATTGAACTGGGAAAGCGTGGACGAGCCCCCATAGAAACTCGCTCACTACAGATGCCAAAAAGGTGTGAAAGGTCGGGTTCAGGTCAAGACACAATGTGAGTCCAAATCCAGGCCCTATTGGTTTTCCAGATCCATACTTGATCCAATTAACACAATGAATATGAGATCATTTCAACTCCCAATTGTCAAATAGGCCTATATGGCTGTAGATGACTTTGCAACTTGGGTCCGTTTGGTAGAAGGTTAGTTAATAGGTGCATTGCCAATTGCCATCTCTGGCTACAATGTTGGCCTAAAAGGAATGTGCCCTTGCTCTATTACATAATTGGATATGATAAGACTTCTTTGGTAAAATTGCACTACTATTGTGGATAATACCAGGATAAATCTAGTTCTGGTAATAAACTGCAACTATTTTTAATCGTATTAAAAAAGAAAATATTGCTATATTATTGAAGTAAATTCAAAACATCAACAATATCTGTTGCATCTGCTCTGTAGACCCAGATCACTTCAGAAGTCAACCACAATTGTTGTTATAAGAAAAGGCCAACACTCTCTTTTCCGTGTCTAGGATCCAGTAAAGTTACATGTAGGGCTCATCACATCGAACCCATCCGCCTATAAAAACCACTGTTCAAATATTTTACTAATGGTTCTCAAAGGTAGGATAGATTAGTTAGATCATCTGGAAACCACCAGTAGAAACAAGCAAATTGAAAACCTTAGCTTTGCTGTAACAATCTTTTAGACATTGGCAAAGTGCAGGCGGTAGTTCTTCCTTCAATTCATCCATTACATTGAACCTGAGGCTGTTCTGAATCAACTTGGATTCTCTTTCTACTGAAAGAGAATCCAAGTTCAAAAAAAATGAACTCTGATTCTCCTTTTAGTCACTTCTTCCATCTTTATGAGTGCGAAGGGAGAAGATAAGACATCCAAAAAAAGAGAAAAAACATTGGCAGATTTAGTCAAAGACGCTGAAGTGTTTTTATGATTTATGAGTATACTGATCTGATGACATTTTTTATCTCCATGCATGACATGAAAGAGCAGCAAGTCTAGAAACCGAATTCGTTCTATTCTTTTCCCAAATCCCAGATTTTCTTTCATGGCCCTCTGTTTTATAACAGTTTTTTTTTTTTTTTTTTTTAATAACTCAACTAATAATCAATCACTACAAAACTGAAACTCTGAAATTTAATAAAAAACACTACAAAACTGCAACTCCGAAACTAATAAAAACCAACTCAACAAAGATAAGCCCCTCCTCCCTCCATTCCTCCCAAAGCTGAGGTATCAATGTATCATAATACCACCTGACTGTATCTACTTCTTAACCTCTTCATACTCTGCTTCAGAAGCCTGATCACCGCCACCCTGGGACCCACCAGAAGCAGAACCCTTCCCTTAATAGATGGAATTGTTGAAGAGATGTATGTCAGAGTCTACACAGTTTTTTTCCACTTTTGTTATGCAACTTGATTAAGGTCTTTGCTAATAATTACTTTCACTTGATTGAATATATTGAGTGATTAAGGTCCTTAAAGAGAATATCTACATGTATTGACTGATATGTCTAGCATGTTTCTTTTGAGATTTGGGACGTAATGAGTTCAACATGTTGCTTTTTTTTTTTCTTTTTGTTTTCCGAATTATGAATGTTGATATATATTTGTTATAATTGATATTTTGAACATTATTGTTGTGTTCTCTATTGTGTTCTTCACTTATTGTTTTATTCATTTGCATGCATTAGTGAAACTTAGACCCGTTCGAGAATTGTGTACGACATTAGTTCAGTAATCCTTGACGCGACGGATCGGGTCTTTGACTAGATTCGTTGCTCTTGTGATGTACATTCGAACTTTGTCGTATGCGATTCTTGAATTGTCCAGTTTGGACAGTTTGGGAATGCAATTATCCATCTTATACTCAATAGCTCGTGCAAGTCCGATGTTAGATAGAGTTTCGGTTGATGTCCCGTTGTTCTCTGGGTACATACATGGGTACGACTGATGTTGTATCTGTGTCGTGTACTTGGAGAACCACGCGGACATGCTGCCGAAATTTTGTCTGACTAGGGGACGAAGCATTCGAGTTGTTGAGTGCAAGTTGGATCATGCATTCTCGAATGGGATAGGACCAACCACCCTGTAGTAAGTAGTTTGCAGTTTATGGATAGGTGGCTTGCATGATGCATGGTACCTTGGGTTAATTGTACTTGCTCATTTTAGATTTCCACATAAACAGTTATCGAGATGGACAAGAGTTGGATTGATTTACCAAATAGGATGTCTAGGGAATACATGGAGGGGATTAACCAGTTCATGGAATTTACCAATGAGTTTGACAATGAGTTCATAAGTTGTCCATGTAGAAAATGTGCGAATCGGTATTATTACAGAAGAGAGTCTGTCCGAGAGCATCTGATTGTGAATGGATTCTTGAAGCAGTACAAGAATTGGATAAGACATGGAGAAGAGTATGTTTCCTGTCGCATAGAGGAAAGAGATGAAATTGAGGTTGATGATATGTCAGAGACGGATCCGATGATCGGGATGCTAAATGATATCGCGTGCGGGTTGGCACCTGAATACAGAAGCTGTGAGACTGAGGGGGCGGGTGGGAGTAATCCTCGCTCCGGTGCCGATGAAGAAGCCCTGAGATATTTTGAAATTCTAGACGATGCACAGACAGAATTGTATCCTGGATGCAAGGACTTCAGTAAATTGTCCTTTATCGTGGAGCTGTTACATTTGAAGGCATTGAATCAGTGGTCTGACACGTCCTTCGATATGCTCCTCCAGTTGTTGCATCGAGTGCTCCCATCGGGCGCGAAACTTGCAGAGTCCTACTATCAGGCTCGCAAGTTAACTGAAAATTTAGGCTTCACATATGAGACTTTGGATGCATGTCCGAACAATTGCATGTTGTTTAGGAATGAGAATGCCCATCTTGATAAGTGCATCGTGTGTCAGACTTCGAGATGGAAGGAAGACGGGGTTGGACACAATCGTCAGAATAGTTCTGCAAGTGTTATAAATCGTGGCAAACTTGTGGCAGCAAAGCACGTGAGATATTTCCCACTGAAGCCAAGGTTGAAGAGGCTTTTTATGTCATCAAATATTTCTAAACTGATGAGATGGCATGCCGAGAATAGCAGGGACGATGGTAAGTTAACCCATCCAGCAGATTCCCCAGCGTGGAAAGACTTCGATCGAAGGAATCCAGACTTTGCCTTGGATTGTCGCAATGTGCGGCTTGGTTTGGCTGCAGATGGTTTTAGTCCATTCAGATCCATGACAGGGGCAAATCACAGCACGTGGCCAGTCGTTTTGGTACCTTATAATCTCCCGCCATGGATGTGTATGAAGCAGCCTTTTCTGATCCTATCCGCACTTATTGATGGACCAAGAGGACCAGGGGACAAGATTGATGTATATATGCAACCTTTGATTGATGAATTGAAGGAATTATGGGCTGATGGTCTGATGACATTTGATGCCGAAGGCAATGAAATGTTTAAACTGCGCGCCGCATTATTGTGGACAATCAACGACTTCCCTGCGTACGCTAACTTGTCGGGTTGGAGCACAAAGGGAGAGTTTGCATGTCCTTGCTGCAATCAGGCGAAGAAGTCAACTTGGTTGAAGCACGGCAGAAAATGGGTATACACGGGTCATAGACGTTTTCTACCTCCATTGCATAGGTTCAGGAGGGACAAAGTGTCATTTGATGGCACTCGAGAATATGGTCCAGCACCTCGAACTATGACGGGAGTTGAATTGTTGTCACAGCTCGAGCAGGAGCAAATACGAACTGTGTATGATTTTCAAGATTTACTGGCCCTCCCGCTGCCTTCTATTCCTGGTGCAAATAGAAGACGAAGTCATAATTGGAAGAAAAAAAGTATTTTCTACGATTTACCATACTGGAAGCATAACTTACTCAGGCACAACTTAGATGTTATGCACATCGAGAAGAACGTCTGTGATAATATACTGTGGACCATTCTCGGTGTTCAGGGGAAGTCGAAGGATGGTGTCAATGCACATCGTGACTTGGAAGAAATGGGCTTGAGAAAACCATTGCACTTGCAGCCGAGAGAGTCAAACAAGGCATACATGCCTCCTGCGCAGTACGCGATGAGTAAAGATGAGAAAGATGTCTTCCTCTCTGTCCTGAAGGGTGTCAAGGTTCCTGACGGGTACTGTTCGAATATTGCTAAGCGCGTGAACATGAAAGAAAGAACATTACAGGGTTTGAAGAGTCATGACAATCATATCCTCATTCAACAGTTACTGCCTATCTCCATAAGGAATTGTTTGCCTAAGAATGTTGTAGCGCCGTTGATTGAATTTAGTAACTTCTTCAGACAACTGTGTTCTAGAGTTCACCGAATTGATGAGCTGAATGGTCTGCAAGGGAGGATTGCTGTGACGTTGTGTCATCTAGAAAAACTTTTTCCACCTGCATTTTTCGATGTCATGGTTCACTTGACAATACACTTAACTAGTGAAGCCTTGCTTGGTGGCCCCGTCCAATTCAGATGGATGTATCCAATTGAGAGGTACATGAATACTTTGAAGAGGTATGTTCGTAATAGAGCCCGTCCAGAGGCATCAATAGCTAAGGGGTATTTGATGGATGAGTGCACCAATTTCTGCGCAGCATATCTTAAAGATAATATTGAAACAAAGCTGACTAGGCCCTCGCGGATTGCTGACGGTCCAGTTGGGCAGGGCACGCAGTTTGATCTCAACAATATTGAGTGGATTCAAGTTCATCGGTGGGTGTTGTTCAACACCCCAGCTGTTGTGGCTTTCACTCAGTAAGCTATCACTCATTCATAACAGTAATTTGTCAATTTGTTTCCTAAATTATCATACTTGTTGTTAACACGTGTTATGCATCGCAGGACACACATTGATGAGCTCAAACGGGACATGCCTCGTGCTACGGAGAGTGAAATTCTTCAATCCCATTACCGGTCATTTCACGAATGGTTCAAGAATCACGTACGTAGTCAATCATTAAGAGTAGTTTCACTTGTTCATGTCATATTACTTTTATGTAGTGATATTCAGTGATTACATGCATTGCGTAGGTGTGTAGCTTACGAAGAACCAACGATCCTAGTCTGACCGATGAAATGAAACAGTTGGCTGATGGCCCCTTCATAACGGCCCGACGTTACACTACTTGTGACGTCAACGGTTTTCGATTTCGCTTAAAGGATGTAGATGAGAAACGAGCGACACAAAATAGTGGGCTCGGTTGTCCATCTGTGGATGCTGGTTACTACTATGGCCGGTTGAAGGATATTGTTGAAGTTGTGTACAATCACGGGTTAAAGTTTCTATTGTTTAAGTGTGATTGGGTGGATCCTATCCGAGGGGTGAAAACAGATAATTACCAGTTTACATTGGTAAATTTTAACAATCTGTTGCATCGTGATGATCGAATAAATGCCGAACCCTACATACTGTCCTCAATGGCGGAGCAAGTTTACTATGTCAGAGATCCGAAAGATCCTAACTGGCAGGTTGCAGTTAAAATGTCAAGGAGGGGAGTGTATCAGATTGAATGTGATGAGCCAGATATTGATGCATTCGCCCAACAAGTTCTTGACCAGACTGTAGTTGTTCAACGTGATGAAGATGTTAATTGGGTTCGGGAAACCATGGAAGGAGATACAGTTGACTTACACGACCAGTGAACGGTTGGGAACTAATTCACTAATGTTAAATTTCAGTGTAAATAATTTTAAAATGTTACTTTCAATTATCTCGTTTAATGAAACTTATCTTACAAACATTTGAACAGATATGTCGGGACGAAAGAGGAGAGATCGTCCGCTGACGATGGACGAGCTCCTGCGCCAGGCCGAGGCTAGCACGCCATCTGGGGGGCCTAGACCGACATCGGATGCCGCCCAGTCTAGTTCGATGGCCCCACAGAGTAGGCCATCGATGTCTCAGGCGAGTCCTTCCACCCCAGTTGATGCTTCGGCGTCGGCTTTTTCATCTCCACCATCTCGGCCTGCGTCGACGTCTGCACAGACTGGTATAAGTTTATTTAATTAAACATTTTAGTTCTAGAAAATTATTTTAGTTCAATTTAGTTAAATTGTCTTTATTTGAACAGGTGCTACGAGCACGGGCGCATCTTCCAGCAGGGGGAGAGGCCCTGCTCGAGGGATCCGGACGTGGAATTCCGGTCATCCTATTGACGTTGAGTTTGATGATACGTTCCATCCGGTGGGTCCGCATGCTTGCGAGCTCATCAGTCAGTTGGGACATATGGTCCGGGATCCATATGCATTCCCTCTGACTACACTTGATTGGGACGCATTCCCGGTGGAGACACTAGACCGTACCTGGCAGCAGGTTAAGGTAATAATTTAACATTTCTCCAAAAATGATGTGTCAATTTAAACTATAACTTAATGAAAAATATTTCTTTCATTTTCAGGACAACCTGAGGGCGTGTCCTGAGCTCTTCCGGCCAGTTTGCATGTCAAAGTGCCGGAAGATGTGGAAAGACCATAAAAATAAAGTTAAGATGCTCCATTGGAAGCCACATCAGGATGCGCCCGACATACTTGACCGAGTTCCGAGGGGCGTACTCCCGGATCAGTGGACTCAGCTCGTCCGGTACTGGACGAGCGAGGAGGTCCAGGTGAGAAACTTGTCATTTTTTATTTTAATTTTGAAGAATTTACTAGTGACTAACGTAACTAACAGAAATAAGTTGACAAAAATTGAAAACAGAGAGTGGCTGCTACGAATGCGCAGAACCGCGCAATGCAGGGTCCCGCACACAGATTGGGGACTCGACACATCACCCAGGTCCGCCACGAGGTAAAACGTTATATTGTACATGTAATTTATATATTTGTCATTTTGTATGATAGTATAATAATAATATAACTCTCCACCAAACAGTTGCGTTCCGAGGGTGTTCTGGTCGACAGGATGTCTGTATGGATGCGTTCTCGAGATCCTCGCCACCCAGAGGTTGCAGCTATCATTGTAAGTTTTTATATTGAATCGTTTAAATTATCTTTCTATTACTATGTCTTGTTATGTATGATAATATATTAAATGAATCAACTGCGCAGGCTCAGTATCAGTCACGCCTGGAGGAGCTACCCGAGGAGGAGCGTAGTTTGCCATCACGGAGGGATGAGATATTCCACTCCGTCGTTGGCCGGGACGGGCACGGATACACGCTCACATATGGGACGGGCATTCCACGCTCGCACATCATGCGATCGGAGTCATCCGGTGCTAGCTCCTCCCAGGGCTCGCGCCTCCGTGCAGATGATGACTACGAGCAGTTGCTGCAGTCCATGAGGGCATCGATCAGAGAGGAGTTGAGGGCAGAGATGCGGGCCGAGATGAGGGCCGAGATGAGAGAGGAGATGCGGGCCGAGTGGAGAGCGGAGATGGCTGAGATGGAGGCTCGTCTATCGCAGAGTCGTGGCCCGCTTGCTTCAGACCCACCACCCACTTCTCAGGTTAGTAAAAAAAAAAATATGTGCGTTTAAATTGTCAATTAGGTCATTGATGTGTCATTATTTATATTTTTTTAACTGTATAATAAATAATTACAGGCACCTGACGCTGGTTCCGGCCACCAGGCCCGTCGTCACTCGGTTGGAGAGGGCAGTCATGATCCAGCAGGCTCGATTGATCGTGACGAGGTATAACAATTTACTTTAACTCAAGATTTCAACATGTATTGAAATTTGTTAAGTTGTGTTAGAAATTTATAGATTTTGAAACTTAGAAAGTTAGAAACTTATGGAACGACGGAATGAGATTGCGACTCCCGGATTGCTCTTCAAGCTGAAACGTATGTTTAACTCAATACGATAACTTAAAACATAGAAAATCGGCCTCCGGGCGCCTAAAGCGAGCAAACGGGCTCCGTTGCCCGTGAAAGTGGACGGGCACGTGCCCGTAGTCATTCCTGACTTGCAGGAACTGACGGAACGAGAATCCGACAGTTGGATTGCTCGTAAAGCTGAAACGTAGGTTTAACTCGATACTTTAATTTAAAACTTAGAAAATCGGCCTACGGGGGTCCAAAACGAGCAAACGGACTCCGTTGCCCATGAAACTGGACGGGCACGTGCCCGTGGTCATTCATGACTTGCAGGAACTGACGGAACGCGATTCCGACTCCCGGATTCCTCGTAAGGCAGAAAGGTAGGTTTAAATGGAAACTTTAATTTAAAACTTAAAAAATCGGCCTCCGGGCGCCCAAAGCGAGCAAACGGGCTCCGTTGCCCGTGAAAGTGGACGGGCACGTGCCCGTAGTCATTCCTGACTTGCAGGAACTGACGGAACGAGAATCCGACAGTTGGATTGCTCGTAAAGCTGAAACGTAGGTTTAACTCGATACTTTAACTTAAAACATAGAAAATAGGGCTCTCGGTGCCCAAAAAGAGCAGACGGGCTCCGTTGCCCGTGAAAGTGGACGGGCACGTGCCCGTAGTCATCCCTGACTTGCAGGAACTGACGGAACGAGAATCCGACAGTTTGATTGCTCGTAAAGCTGAAACGTAGGTTTAACTCGATACTTTAATTTAAAACTTAGAAAATCGGCCTACGGAGGTCCAAAACGAGCAAACGGGCTCCGTTGCCCGTGAAACTGGACGGGCACGTGCCCGTGGTCATTCGTGACTTGCAGGAACTGACGGAACGCGATTCCGACTCCCGGATTCCTCGTAAGGCTGAAAGGTAGGTTTAAATGGAAACTTTAACTTTAAAACTTAGAAAATCCAAAACGAGCAAACGGGCTCCGTTGCCCGTGAAAGTGGACGGGCACGTGCCCGTAGTCCTGACTTGCAGGAACTGACGAACGCAATTCCGACGGGATTGCTCGTAAAGCTGAAACGTAGGTCTTCGATACTTTAACTTGAAAAAGAGCAGACGGGCTCCGTTGCCCGTGGGGTGGACGGGCTCCGTTGCCCGTGAAACTGGACGGGCACGTGCCCGTAGTCATTCCTGACTTGCAGGAACTGACGGAACGCGATTCCGACTCCGGGATTCCTCGTAAGGCTGAAAGGTAGGTTTAAATGGAAACTTTAACTTAAAACTTAGAAAATCGGCCTCCGGGGGTCCAAAACGAGCAAACGGGCTCCGTTGCCCGTGAAACTGGACGGGCACGTGCCCGTGGTCATTCGTGACTTGCAGGAACTGACGGAACGCGATTCCGACTCCCGGATTCCTCGTAAGGCTGAAAGGTAGGTTTAAATGGAAACTTTAACTTAAAACTTAGAAAATCGGCCTCCCGGGGTCCAAAACGAGCAAACGGGCTCCGTTGCCCGTGAAACTGGACGGGCACGTGCCCGTGGTCATTCGTGACTTGCAGGAACTGACGGAACGCGATTCCGACTCCCGGATTCCTCGTAAGGCTGAAAGGTAGGGTTAAAACGGAAACTTTAACTTAAAACTTAGAAAATCGGCCTCCGGGGGTCCAAAAACGAGCAACGGGCTCCGTTGCCCGTGAAACTGGACGGGCACGTGCCCGTGGTCATTCGTGACTTGCAGGAACTGACGGAACGCGATTCCGACTCCCGGATTCCTCGTAAGGCTGAAAGGTAGGTTTAAACGGAAACTTTAACTTAAAACTTAGAAAATCGGCCTCCGGGGGTCCAAAACGAGCAAACGGGCTCCGTTGCCCGTGAAACTGGACGGGCACGTGCCCGTGGTCATTCGTGACTTGCAGGAACTGACGGAACGCGATTCCGACTCCCGGATTCCTCGTAAGGCTGAAAGGTAGGTTTAAACGGAAACTTTAACTTAAAACTTAGAAAATCGGCCTCCGGGGGTCCAAAACGAGCAAACGGGCTCCGTTGCCCGTGAAACTGGACGGGCACGTGCCCGTGGTCATTCGTGACTTGCAGGAACTGACGGAACGCGATTCCGACTCCCGGATTCCTCGTAAGGCTGAAAGGTAGGTTTAAACGGAAACTTTAACTTAAAACTTAGAAAATCGGCCTCCGGGGGTCCAAAACGAGCAAACGGGCTCCGTTGCCCGTGAAACTGGACGGGCACGTGCCCGTGGTCATTCGTGACTTGCAGGAACTGACGGAACGCGATTCCGACTCCCGGATTCCTCGTAAGGCTGAAAGGTAGGTTTAAACGGAAACTTTAACTTAAAACTTAGAAAATCGGCCTCCGGGGGTCCAAAACGAGCAAACGGGCTCCGTTGCCCGTGAAACTGGACGGGCACGTGCCCGTGGTCATTCGTGACTTGCAGGAACTGACGGAACGCGATTCCGACTCCCGGATTCCTCGTAAGGCTGAAAGGTAGGTTTAAACGGAAACTTTAACTTAAAACTTAGAAAATCGGCCTCCGGGGGTCCAAAACGAGCAAACGGGCTCCGTTGCCCGTGAAACTGGACGGGCACGTGCCCGTGGTCATTCGTGACTTGCAGGAACTGACGGAACGCGATTCCGACTCCCGGATTCCTCGTAAGGCTGAAAGGTAGGTTTAAACGGAAACTTTAACTTAAAACTTAGAAAATCGGCCTCCGGGGGTCCAAAACGAGCAAACGGGCTCCGTTGCCCGTGAAACTGGACGGGCACGTGCCCGTGGTCATTCGTGACTTGCAGGAACTGACGGAACGCGATTCCGACTCCCGGATTCCTCGTAAGGCTGAAAGGTAGGTTTAAACGGAAACTTTAACTTAAAACTTAGAAAATCGGCCTCCGGGGGTCCAAAACGAGCAAACGGGCTCCGTTGCCCGTGAAACTGGACGGGCACGTGCCCGTGGTCATTCGTGACTTGCAGGAACTGACGGAACGCGATTCCGACTCCCGGATTCCTCGTAAGGCTGAAAGGTAGGTTTAAACGGAAACTTTAACTTAAAACTTAGAAAATCGGCCTCCGGGGGTCCAAAACGAGCAAACGGGCAGGAACTGACCGCGATTGCCCGTGAAACTGGACGGGCACGTCCCGTGGCAAACGGGCTGACTTGCCCGTGAAACTGGACGGCACGTGCCCGTGGTCATTCGTGACTTGCAGGAACTGACGGAACGACTCCCGGATTCCTCGTAAGGCTGAAAGGTAGGTTTAAACGGAAACTTTAACTTAAAACTTAGAAAATCGGCCTCCGGGGGTCCAAAACGAGCAAACGGGCTCCGTTGCCCGTGAAACTGGACGGGCACGTGCCCGTGGTCATTCGTGACTTGCAGGAACTGACGGAACGCGATTCCGACTCCCGGATTCCTCGTAAGGCTGAAAGGTAGGTTTAAACGGAAACTTTAACTTAAAACTTAGAAAATCGGCCTCCGGGGGTCCAAAACGAGCAAACGGGCTCCGTTGCCCGTGAAACTGGACGGGCACGTGCCCGTGGTCATTCGTGACTTGCAGGAACTGACGGAACGCGATTCCGACTCCCGGATTCCTCGTAAGGCTGAAAGGTAGGTTTAAACGGAAACTTTAACTTAAAACTTAGAAAATCGGCCTCCGGGGGTCCAAAACGAGCAAACGGGCTCCGTTGCCCGTGAAACTGGACGGGCACGTGCCCGTGGTCATTCCTGACTTGCAGGAACTGACGGAACGCGATTCCGACTCCCGGATTCCTCGTAAGGCTGAAAGGTAGGTTTAAATTTCAAATTTTGAATTTTTTCTTTTATATATTTGCAGTAAATTGCCAATTTTTATAATTAACTATTAATATTTGTTTCTCTATTTTCTTTAGGTTTGAGAGCATCGTATCCATACGGCAACCTGCACGGACTATTTGATTTATTTTTTCTTTTACTTTTATTGCTGGAATTGTAATGGATGTATATAATTTGTTGAAACTTTTGTAATATTTTGAATATTATTAATATAAGATTTTGTTTTTGTTATTAGTTGTTGTAATGGATTTAGTAGTTATTGGTATTTGTAATGGATGGTAGTAGTTGTATATGGTTTATTCATATATGGTCTATTCAGGTACAGATTCAGGTACAGGAATAAAATTGAGAAATCTGAAAAAATTTGGAAAAAAAAAATTGCTCCGACTATTAGCGGCCGCCAATATGACTTGTAGCGACGGCCATTGGCCGTCGCTAAAAGTATTTTAAAAAAAATATTAAAATAAAAAAAAAATTTAAACTGGCATTTGCGGCCGCCAGTAGCACTATTAGCGACCGCCAGTGGCGGTCGCTAAAAGTATTTTAAAAAAATATTAAAATTAAAAAAAAAATTAAAATGGCATTTGCGGCCGCCAGTAGCACTATTAGCGACCGCCACTAGCGGTCGCTAATACTATTAAACACATGCAAAAAAATAATAAAAAAGACTTTTCGCGACCGCCACTTGGCGGTCGCTAATACTTTTAGCGACGACGTTTTCGCGACGGCGTCTTCGCGGTCGCAGAGCGGTCGCTACAGACTTTTAGCGACCGCCGATAGACTTTTAGCGACGGCTATTGGCGGTCGCTAAAAGTGACTTTTCTAGTAGTGTTAGATCTGACAGAGGTGGAGAGTACACTTCGAAAGAATTTCAAGAGTACTGCAGGCAGTGGGGTATCAGGCATCAGTTCACAACTGCCTATACACCGCAGCAGAATGGAATAGCGGAAAGGAAAAACCGCACCATCCTCGATATGACGAGGACCATGCTCAAAGAAAAGGGTCTGCCAAAAGAATTTTGGGCAGAAGCTGCTGCGTGTACAGCCTATTTACTCAACAGATGCCCTACAAAAAGTGTCAGGACTAAGACACCACAAGAGGCATGGAGTGGTCACAAACCAAGTGTGGCCCATCTAAAAATATTTGGGTGTGTTGCATATGCCCAAGTACCAGAGGCAAAGAGGAAGAAGCTTGATGATCGTGGAGAAAAATGTATCTTTATCGGATACAGTGAGGAGTCTAAAGCCTATAAACTCTACAACCCACTTACTAAAAAGGTAGTGGTAAGTAGAGATGTAGTCTTTAGTGAAGAAGATGCATGGAGGTGGAATGAAGAAGACACATCTCAAGAAAAGCCTCTTGAAATAGAAGAGCATGAGACGCATCCTCAAAACCATGAAGGCCCGCAGCAAGATGATGCAACATCTCCACATACAGCATCATCACTTCGAAGAAGTCCTGAAGGACAAGATGGATCATCAGCAAGCAGTTCATCAGCTCGAAGCTCTTCCTCCTCAATCACACCCATCAAGATGAGAAGCCTAAGAGACATCTATGAGGAAACTGAAGAGACCAACCTCTTACGTCTCTATGCTGACCATGAGCCTCTTAACTTTCAAGAAGCAGTGAACGAAGATTATTGGAGAAAAGCCATGGAAGAAGAGATTCACGCCATCGAGAAGAACGACACTTGGGAGCTTACTACACTCCCTCCAGGCCAGAAAGCTATCGGTGTCAAGTGGGTATATAAGATCAAGCGCACGATCAATGGAGAGATCGATCGATATAAGGCAAGGCTTGTAGCTAAAGGCTACAAACAGCAATATGGCGTGGATTATGAAGAAGTCTTTGCTCCTGTTGCCCGACTTGATACGGTAAGAATGCTAATCTCTCTTGCAGCACATCATAGTTGGAAAATTTACCAACTAGATGTTAAGTCAGCATTCCTAAACGGTATACTTGATGAAGAAGTATATGTAGAACAGCCAGAAGGCTTTATAGTAGAAGGAGAAGAGCAAAAAGTATACCGCTTAAAGAAAGCGTTTTATGGGCTAAAGCAGGCCCCACGAGCATGGAATGCTCGTATAGATAGCTATTTAGAAGAAAATGGGTTCTTTAAATGCCCATATGAGCATTCAGTCTATATAAAGAGAAGTGCTCATGGAGAAATACTCATAGCATGCCTCTACGTTGATGACTTACTATTCACTGGGAACAGCCCCCAGATGTTCGAAGAATTTAAGTATGCTATGTTTAAGGAGTTCGATATGACCGACTGCGGACTAATGTCCTTCTTCCTGGGTATAGAGGTCAAGCAGCAACAAGATGGTATTTCCATCTCACAGAAAAAATATGCTAAAGAACTTCTTGAAAAATTCAGAATGAGCAACTGTAATCCTGTAAGCACGCCTGTAGCAACAGGCTTAAGACTAACAAAAGAAGGAGAAGGAAGAGACATTAATCCGACACTATTCAAAAGCCTGATAGGAAGCCTAAGGTATCTCACAATCACAAGGCCAGACATTGTCTATGGTGTCGGACTTTTAAGCCGATATATGGAAAGACCAAAGGAGTCAC
>QPKB01000010.1:22923191-22934250 GCA_003546025.1 Camphora micrantha
ACAAGATTAACGCATGTTTAATACTAGTATCAAAATGAGCAATGATCATTAAAGCTATAACCCCAAAAGAAAGTTCAGATTTACAACAATATAGTTTAATTACATTGTTCACAAAAATAGAGGCCAACAAAGGCCAATATAAATCAAATAACAAGTTCCCCAAAAGAATGGTTAGTTTCTATTCCCAAAATGTTTCGTAGCTCAAGCACCCGAATGTCTAGACGACATCATCGGCATGCCACTCAACTAATCGATGCGGTTCGTCGACCGCCTCCTCAAGCTCCTCCTCTGGGAGACCAACAACGGGACCTGAGTACCAAAGCAAAGGGTCAAACACGACAGTTGGCAAACAGATGAAAAGACATATCAATAAAGAAATTACCTTGGAAAACATTTAAACATGTCAAAGCAATAGTTTCATAAAACGAGAGAATCATTTATTCAATACATATGCAATATAAAACATGTAAGGTATCCAAGGAAACGGAAAATAATAAGATGGCAACCACACATAGCTAAGTCCTCTATCACCAAAGTGACATGAGCATATCGGGATATTGTCTCAGTCACCGAAGTGAGGAGATGCAACATAAATAACATTTACATATACATAATATAATACGGGACGGGACCACGGTAGCGAACCGGGTATCGGGACAAGACCACGGTAATAACCAGGTAGCGGGATCCAAATTGCAGCTGGCGGGACGGGAAAGGGTCTCCAAGTCGGTGGATCAAACCGGCAAGGAAAGCCAAGCTTAGTGGTGCTGACTCATAGGTCAAATCATGTAAAATAAGACATGTACAAATCATATGTAATGCACTTAAATAAACGGGCGGGACGGGGTGCTCAAAAGCACTAATTTCATTTTCAAACGGGAAGTGCATATCGGGGTTAGCAAAAGCTCTAGTTGCAAATTCAATATTTTCGGGAATGATAAATCACATTTCTTGAAATTCGGGACAAGTATCGGGATTCGATATAAATCAAGTGAATAAGGACCCCGTATGTCGATTGTAATGATCACTTGGTACTCCTTGAGTTTGGAGACATTCCGGGCTCTTTATGCACCTTAGGTATTCAAACTTTAATCGAATTTTAAATAAACAAAACATAATAGAGATGGGATCCTAAGCACAATATTAATCTAGTAGTACCTTACAACCTACTCAATCATCGAAAGGAAAAACGGATTCGCGATACCCAAACAAACCAATTTCGCGTTTAGATAAAAGAAAAGATATCCCGTCGTTCGGTACCGTTCAAGATTGAATTAGGTTAAGTACCGATACAACCGAATTAACCGTGAGGAATGTTGGTTCAACCATCCTCACAAGAAGTCAAACGGGTCCACAAAAGGGTCACTAAGTCCCACTTAAAGTCCATATAATATAGGGCAAAAATCCAAATTTCAGCAGGGTTTCCAGTTGGGCAGGTCGACCTGGCGCTTGGCCAGTCAACTCAGTACACGGTGGGCTCGGTCGACCTGCCAAGGGCCAGGTCGACCGGGAGTTGTAAATAAAAAAATGCAGGAATAGTGTTTTGGTCAGGTTCCAAAGAACCTGACCATGTGTCGCCGGTCGACCGCGCCCCTTGGCCGGTCGACCGCGTGAACTGCGTAACAGTAGTTCCCGCAGTGCAGCAAGTCATCCAACAGGGGACCTAATCCAGTGTGCCCGGTCGACCGCGCCCCTTGGCCGGTCAACCGCGTGAACTACTTAACAGAACCCAGTTCTGTTTTCTGCAGTTCAGTAGTTCATCCATTTTCTCCATTCCATTTCTACATTCTTTCAAATCTGATTAGCAATCTAATTCATGAATAAAACAAGCTATCAAGACTCCCTATTGAGCATTTATTTCAAACCTAAACAAGCCATTAATATCACAAAACATTAGGTGAAATCATAAATGCATTTCATCAAAACTCATTCAAAGATAAAAGTATCAATTCATCCACTTGCCTTAGGTCTTTAATCAAAGGAAAACAAGCGCCTAACCACACTTGCAAGCCAAGAACACAATCTCTACAAAATCCCCAAAACAAACCCTAAAATGGGTCAAAACAATGAAGGAGAAGAGAAAGCTTTCAATAATGGAAATATAGCTTCTCTAAGGCTAGAAGAACACTAATCTAGAAGATTAGGGAGAGAGCTTACCAATAGGTGCTCCAAATGAGCAAAGCAAGCTAAAAGAGGATCTTAGAGAGATGAGATTTCTTCACAAATGGTACCAATGGGAAGCTCTTGAAGTGGTGAAGAAGATGATGAAGTCCTTATAGATGTTGGTGCAAACTTGGTAGTGCTTGATGAAGGAAAATCAAGAAGAAGAATAGAAAAGCCAAGAAAGCCCTAGGCTCAAGGTGGCTGTGCTGGAAAAAGAGAAAGGAAAAGGGGGAGATGGGTTCTTGTAGCCAATGAAAGTGGGCTCCACCACTTAAGAACTTTGAAAAGCCGAAATAGTGGTTTTCAGGACTTCGGATGAAATTGACGAAGAAGGAAGAAATGATCGTCGAAATATCTAGTTTTCAAAAAGTATATGTTTCACGGGTTTCGGGAATATCAATTATTTGGTCCAGATTTGGTGTAAAAAGACTGTTTTGCCCAATAAGCTAGAAAAGTCAAGTTTCGGGGTTTCGAACGGAAATGGGATCAACATGAAAGTTGAAGGTATTAACGAGATAAACAAAACGGGATAAAATACAAACCAAGAAAACCAAGATAAAACCCCAAGTACACGTAAAGTCATAAACAAGGAACCTCCAAAGGGCCCCACTAATTCCAAAGGCACTCAAAATTCCCAAAGCTATGGCAAAGTTATTCTAAACCAACTAAACCAAAATCCACTAAACCAAAACAAGACTAACACGCAACTTAAGCAACACTAATCGAGATCACTCGGGTCGGGGTCTTACAGTGATTGTGAGGCAAGTAGCATCGATGGTTAGTGTATGGAGTCTTACCTTTCAAGGATTGAAAATATGGTTCATCATTGCACGTGTAGCAAGAATAATGACCCTTTGTTCTCTACCCAGATATGTCACCAAATGCAGGCCAATCATGTATAGTCCACATCAAAGTTGCACGCATCTAGAAAGACTCACCAATTGAGGCATCATAAGATAATGCACCATATTTCCACAAATCATTCAACTCATCCACCAAAGGTCGCATGTAGACATGAATATCGATCCCTGGTTGTGATTCTCCAGGAATAAGTAATGACATCATAAGAAAGGGATTATTCATACCCAACCAAGGTGGCAAGTTATAAGGAATGAGTACTACAGGCCACAAACTATATGAGTTGCTCATGTTCCCGAAAGGATTGAACCCATCAACAGCCAATCCTAACCTCACATTTCGAGGCTCTAGGGCAAACTCAGGATGTTGCGCATCAAAATCCTTCCACTCATCACTATTGGCGGGATGCCTCAATACTCCGTCATTTACACATTTTTCCTTGTGCCATCTCATGTCCTCAGCAGTCTTCCTTGACATATACAATCTTTTCAACCTTGGTGTCAATGGGAAGTACCGCAACACCTTTTTTGGAATCTTCTTACCCCTACCACGATTGATCTTGTATCTGGATGCCTTACATTTTGGACATTTATCCAACGTTGCATTTTCCTTCCAAAAGAGTACGCAATCATTTATACAAGCATCAATGAACTCATATGACAAGCCCAAATCATGAAGTGTTTTCTTAGCTTCATAAAATGACTTTGGGACCAAATTATCTTTCGGTAAAAGTTTTGTTAGAAACTCCAACAGCATGTCAACCGACTTATTGCTCCAATGGTTTGTTACCTTCATATTAAGCAGCTCGACGACAAACTTCAACAGAGTGTAATTTGTGCAACCTAAGTACACCTCACGTTTGGCATCATTCAATAGTTTATCAAACGTCTGTACTTCCTCATTTTGGGGTGCATCGTTTGGTTCTCCTCTTATCCGATCTTCCACTAAGGCATCAATACCACCTAAAACCTCATCTTCATCACCTGCCATTTCATGGTGAGCCTCGTTTGATACACGAGGTTCCCCGTGCTCATGCCAAATAGTGTATGTTTGCATAATCCCATATTGAAGCAAATGTATTTGCACATTTTGAAGTTTTTGGGAATAATAGTTCACACAGTTCAGACATGGGCACGGAATTTTACCTTCCTGGTCAACAACTGCCATTGCAAATTTCATAAATGACGTCACCCCCATTAATATATGGCTGGCTCATCCTTCCATCAGGCGTCTTACCCAATGCAATCCAACTCTTGTCCATGTCTGATCACAAACCAACTTAACTACACTGACAACTAAGCTGCGAGAAAAAGAAAATAAATTGATAAATAATAAAAGAAAATAAATATAAAGGACATACATAAAAATATGAAAAAACTTATATCATTTCATGTTTCGATGAAAAAAAATCTGAAAAACCAGGAGTTAGCTTACATAAGAAAAATTATAAATAATTACATAAGAAAAATATGAAAATTTATAAAAATATGAAAAAGGGCATACATAAGATTTTGATACATAGCATTTACAATAAATAAATAACCAGGAGTTAGCTTATCATAACATTTCATGTTTCGATGAAAAAAATATGCAAACCTCTACCAATCTCAAAACTACCATCCAAGTATTTTGTCTATATTAATAAGGGGCTAATGTAGCTTCTACCAAAACCCCTGGATATCTCTTCAGCATTGCATAAAAACCCATGACTTGAAAAAAACTTCAGCGGTCAAATATAAGAGTTCAAGGTTTCAATAGATGGATTTTGATTTTTATAAAATTAACATCATGTTTGGCTTTATTTGTTGATTAGATATCTTTTGGTTGTGATGTAGATAAAAATAACTCTTTGTATTGATCAATTGGGAGCTTCCTGGACAAAAAAACATATTTGTAATTTTATTTTTGTATAGATTGTTAACCTGTATGCTGAAACTCTTTACAACATGTTTGATCTCTTTCTTTAACATTAGATTCAACGGATTGAACAGATTAAACCGATCCAATTTAGTCCTACACGGATCAAATCGGATCGGTTTTTAACAGCCATGGATTTGTGACAGATTCCAAATCCATCAATCCATAGGTAATGAAATATTGGTGACGGATTTGGCCTAATATACACCAATTCGATCCTTGTACACCCCTACCACTTACTGTAATACTAGGGTGTCTTTTTCTATATGTGAAACTACTTCATTATTATTTTTTGAACGGTAACATAACTCTATTAAAAGAAATAATAGATATAAATAAACAAGCCAAAGAAGGAAGGAAAATAAAAGTACAAAAGCATTGTACGACTCCTAACCCCTTGCTTAGCTAACACATCTGCCCGCCAGTGAGTAGACGGATCTAAATTCGTGACAAAACTTAACATTGATTGTATCCAATAAGGCCCTAGTTTCATTGAAATGGATTTCCAGGGGAGTCATACATGCCCACATTCTTGGAAAACATAAGAATTGCTTTACCCTTACAATTGTGAAGCACTAGTATAATTCTTACTGGCCCCAACTTAGATTAAAAAGCCTGAGAAAAGGAGGAGACCAAGGGATAGATCTCCTCTCCTTAAGTGAGCCACACGCTATACAAACTTCCCAACTGAAAAGAATATCATTTAAGTTGAAATTAGAAAATACATTTCTTACCAATGCCGATTTTGAAATCCTATGGCTGATCTTAGAAATCAAATCAAAAACCCAACTTGAAGAGCCTCTAAAGATCCTATCATTCCTTTCCGTCCATATAAACCATAAAACAACATATGGAAGATAACACCATCACTATTTTAAAGTTTCTCACATTGATAGATGTAATCTAGATTATTCTATCCAATAACATTTTATCGTTGTCATACACCATAGTGGGCCCAACTAGGCAGGGCATCTTTTGAAAAAACTCCCTGAGAGTTTTCTAGCATTCTTCATATATATGTGTGTGTGTGTGTGCGCACGCGCGTGTGTGCACGAGCGCCCTTAAAGATAGAATAAGAGCCTAGAAATTGTAGTCCTACTGAAGGCAGAGATGGTATGCTCCACCCTAGAATTTATACATCCAGAAGCTATTATTTAAGGGGATATCATTTACTTTCATTTTGGCCATAAAACACATGTAATATTTCTCAATTAGCACTCTGCCCTTCTCATGTTGAATGACAAGAAAAAAGCTAGGTGAGGTATATCCTGAATCCTAATAATTATATTCGCAATGGTCAGATTCATTTTGTATAGGGTTCTCTCATCTCCTGTGATTAATACATTTTTTACTTACCTTAAAGAATAGTAAATTAACTATTAATGAATGATCAATAATGCAATGATTAGAGACCCAATTCAACACAATGACTTGGATCATATTGAGCTAAAAGCTAGCAGTTACTATTTCCCTCTAAAAAACGACCATTATAGATACAGGCCATGAGTTGTGAATTTGGCAGCCCTAACTTCCCTATTTATGATCCAATCAGGATGCCAAATCAAAAGACCAGGCAGTTATGGGGTGTAACAGGTAGAGTAATGGTGACTATGGAAACAAGTTTGTTTTTTAATAAACAAGTCAAGCCAAGAGCCGGAATCAAGACAGTTCATTTTTAATAAGCATGTGGCCACCAAAAGGTTTTAAAACCGCAGTCTAAATTAACCCAGGTTGTCATGGCAATGTCTCACCTTTGGAACTATTCCAATCTAGTAATAAAATTATAAAAATCAGAACTGAGGTTGAAAACATAAAGTACTTTTTGCATCATATTATAAAAATAAGACAAGATTCTCAATTTAATATTCTAGAGCATGGAAAAATGTTAGGGGCTTATGAGGCCCAATTGGGCGTCAAGTTCACTCGCTCGCCTTGATACCAGCATTCACTCAAATTTGACACTCATCCGGTTTTTTTAAACCCTTCAATTGATCTTGCAAACCTATCACTTATCTGAATTTATAAAATGGCTAAGAACTGCACACCTTTAAAACCTTCAGAATAAACTGAATAATGCTTCACATGATTAGGTTAGTCATTGAAAACCTTCCAAAACCCCTGTTGCTACAGCAATCTTCAGTGGCACTCAAAGGTTGGAAAAGGGCCGTTTGACCACTTCTGATAGGCTTTCATTCAAACAATCCAAGAAGGACAAGAATTACCCTCGGACTAGAATCAGCCCGCACAGTTTATCCTTGGTATGTTTTATTAACTCTAACCTTGATCTATGGTAGTAAGTTTAGAGACAAGGCAGTTACTTGGAAATTAATTATTCTATCTGCAGTTAAACAATGTTTACTTCAAACCAATAAAAATGCAGGATATCTTCTTATCTTTCTAAAAAGATTAGAATAGATGATTCAATCTACATGACTGAAAATGGGTCTTTCCCATCAGTCAAGATATTTGACTAATATTGTTAGGAAGATTTATGCGATAAAAAAAACTTAAGATGACTGGGTAAATATTAGAGAATGTGGATGTTTATCTGTGAATTTCCCATTCTAGATTATAGGAAAGGGAAGAAAACACCTTGTAGATGTAGATGTTTGAGTTTCTGTTTGTTAGTAGGATGTCTCTGGTGAGATGGTTGGTGATCGTGAGAATTGAATTGGAAGCAATAGACAATCAACCCACCAATAATTCAAACAGTCTACTTCTCTAATACTTAACTAATAGCATTGCATTGCATGGAATCAAAACCATCACACTCTAATGTAACCTTGTGTGTATTGTTCCACAAATCGCAAACTTAGGATGTCACTATTACATTCACCAAACCCAAAAAAAAAAAAAAACAACTGGGACCTGGGATTTGGTAGATTTTCACTTACAAAAGCTGTCATCTACCTGCTTCAATGACTAGAAATAGTTGTTTTCTATGTGAATATGATGGATGGGTCCAATGAGGATGAACGATAACCAGGGAGCCTTTCAAATAGACAAATTCTAGCCGTCCAGTCTCTAGCCTTTTGCTTTTCAATGTGGACCATTGCAAAATTGCTTCAAGAACATCAAATTGAGAAGGTTTGTGTTCGAGGCTGTAAACAATTCGGATCTGTGTGAGGAGTGGTGTGTACTAGAACCAGCTTGTTTATCAATAAATCTTTATGAAAGTCAGCAAGATGATTCCAATTGTTCACTCATTCGATGAATACTCTTTTTTTTTTCTTCTTTTATAAACGATCACTATGAGTCACAGTGTCACACTCAACAGAATTTGATTCATCTATTTTCTTTCAATTCGCTCTCTTCGATATCATTCGAATCACTTCCACAACCCAAGATTCTATTTTGTGATTGAATCAATTCCTACTCAATCAGATTCGAGAAATAGTAATATGATTCTCAAAGCAGTTTCTATGGTTATTTCTAGCGTAGATTGACTGAATCATCAGTTTGGTATGTTATTGAACTTAAATGGTAATGTTGTTTCTTCATTGATTAAGAATTTCGACCTCTCGAGCTGATCATTTATACATATAAATGGAGATATTATTTTATTTCTAGAGAGAGAGAGGGTGGAAAGATATGAAGTAACTTGACCAATCTCATCAATTGATGACCTTGAATTGGATCCAAACCCAACAAGCAAAATAGTGAAATATCACCCACATCACTTATTTTGCTTGAGTAAATACCAATAGATCCACACACAAATGAAGTCCCTAACCAATGGCGCTACAACCAGGGATGATCCCTTGTGGTTTCGATGGAATCACATCCTCCAAATCATTAATTTTATTATTGCTATATTGTTAAATACATTATTATAGATATAAGATATCTTCTGCTAAGATGTACCTCTCTCATGACTTGTGTGAGGGGTAAAAATCTAAGCCTCTTGTGGAACCCACTCAAGATGTATGCCAATCATAAGGGGAATATGTTAGATTGTATCGACTCAATCCATCATATGATGTAAATAAACTGATTAATTTCTTTATTTATCAATACTATCATGCTTTCCTTTCATGAGATGAATGGTGTTTTACTACTTAATGCACTTGACTAATACAAATGACATAAATGGTTCATGAGATGAACCGGGTCCCGTTAGTATATTAGATGTGATATATGTGTCTGGATAAGATCCACACACAGGAGACATTTGTCACAAATTTTATACTTAAACATCTTCACAACCGGTGATGAGACTGGGCATCTCATCTGATAAGGTTGCAGCGCTTTGATCACTATAAAATAGTGTGATTTGTCTCGATCATCAGAATGTAAGATTCTAGATCACGGTGCTGGTACATTGGATGTATTGAAGGACCATGAGAAGCACCTTATGGAATATTGTCTCGAGTTTAAGGTTTGCTCTCATAATTCCCTAGCAATAGGCTCTCAATCCTGAGACATTGATGAACTCAAGTTTCTATCTATTCATTTGCTTTGAGTCACCAATGAGTGAGGCCAACTGTAGGTCAACACCTCGGTGTCTTGGGTATGTGGTAGTAGGACTATGGGAACATCCAATGGTCAAGATGGAATCTATCTATATTATCCCCTTGTGCCAATTAATGGATTTATCATTAGTAAGTGCGCACCCATCTCGATTAAGAGTTAATTGGATGGTACTGATGATCACTGTGATTAATTGGGGCTCAAGGATAATAAGATGTGGATCTAAATTGGTGGGACAGTTTTTAGTCCAATTAATCCATGGATATTGATAGAGGGGCTTAATTGTGGTAATCGGGAAGTTTAGGGTCTTCATTGTAATTTATTCCTAAGACTGGAGTGCAATTGCATTTATATAGTGGTGTTATTTGCAATTAACTGTGGGCCCGGATTGCACATGAGATGTGGGGTCACGTGTCCCAGTTGGAGCCAGCTTTCTATGGAATCCCTAGTGGTCCCCACGCTAGCCCAAGTTATTGGAAAGATACTAATCCTATTAGAACTCTAAGATGAAGGAATTAGGAAGTTACTATTTCTATTTGAAGTGGGACTTCTAATAGTGGTAATAGTAAGGTTACTATTTGGTGTAGAAGTAAGACTTCTATTTCAATTAGTACAAGAGAAGGAGGTTGCTTAATGCTATAAAAGGAGTAACAAAGGGCTGGAATAAAATACTCTTGAAAAACGTGCAGCCCCCTTAGTGTGCAATAGTTGCACATATTCTCTTCTCCTTCTAGTTCTCTTCTAGTTTCCTTGAGAGCTTCTAGTAGTTTTCTTTAGGAGATCCCACCCATCTCCTTTAGAGAAGAGTTCTGATACGGGCCATAGCGTGGAAGGCTAAGAGGGCTTGGAGATCCAAAGTTGTTTTCTTCTCCATCAAAGTACAAGCGGACAGCAAAGGTATAATCTGCTTCTCTAATGTTTTGTAGATTATTTTGCATGGTTTTGCTTGTAATATTGCTGTACATGATATAAGAGTATGAGGGATTGCATCCTGGATATGGTTAATGGCCTTGCGGACGTTTGATCCCTGAGTCAAGTGGGTCAAAAGTTTTGAAATCACATCCACGAGGCCCACCTATTTCCAACAATTGGTATCAGAGCCTTACCTCATCTCTAATCATATTAGATCAGCAAACTAGATCTAATCTTTGCATGAGATGTGAAGAGGTTAGACCTAGGGTTTTGTAAGGATCAGATTTGATTTTTGTTTGCCTTTTATATCTGATATGAATGCTAGCAAAGGGACTGGTTCGGACTAGAAAGAGAAATTTTCTGCAAATTTCCGAGCAGGTCGCTCGAGCGAACCTCCATCCGCTCGAGCGGACCAGGTTCTGGAACAGTCCGCTCGAGCGAACATTAGTCCGCTCGAGCGGACCGGGTTGCTGGATTTATTTTTTAGAAGTCCGGGATTTTCATCATGGGATGATGGATGGTATCCTTTATACCAATTTTGTTTCGGGGGCGCTGCCCTCGAGCCCCTGCCGGGGGCGCTGCCCCCTGGGCCCCCGCGAGCTGACCGGTCAGCTCGACCACCGCCGGGGGACACCCCGGACCCCCTCTGCGAAGAGCATATTATATCGAAGTGGCAGCATGTTTTTGTGAGTTGTATGAGATGCTAACTTGCAGGTAATAATGTCCTCTCCATATGGCC
>QPKB01000010.1:22935064-23010640 GCA_003546025.1 Camphora micrantha
ATGGCCGAGAGAGAGGGATGAGATAGAGAGAGGGCCAGAGAGATGAAGGGTTAAAGGGGAGAGACGGTGAGAGAGTGAGAGAGGTGCTGCTACGTGTGCAGGGGAGGGAGAGATGGTGAGAGAGTGAGGGAGATGGAGGGTTGCGCAGGGTGGCACACCGAGAGAGAAGCAAAGGGTGATCGAGATGGAGGAGAGGGGGGGTTCTGCGCCTGGGAGATGGAGGAGCTTCTGCACCTGGAAGATGGAGGAGCGCAGGTCGCCTGGAGAGATGGAGGAGCGCAGGTCACCTAGGAGATGGAGGAGAGGGCTGAGGTCAAGATTTAGAATGAAATGGAGGAATGGCAGGCGAGAAGGGGTCAAAGAGAAGAGGGATTGCTAGGCGAGAGAGAGTCAGAGAGATGAGGGAGAGATGAGGGATTGCGAAGAGGCAGAGGGGGCGCTGGTATGGACTTGAGCGGGCGCGGGAAAAGGAAAATGGCGCGGGCACAACATTGGATGGATTATTTTTAGGGCTGAAGTGATTTTGAAGCCCCAGTTAACTTTTATTCCTCCAAAAAAAATAATAAAAATATAAATGGTTAAAATTTGGCAAATTGACATTTGCCGTGTATATAGGTATTTCGCCGGCAAAAAATATATCCTTTGTCAGCAACACAAATATTTTACGGGTAAAACATAACCCTTGCAGGTGAAAAAATGAGTTCACCGGGCATAGCTAAACCTTTACCAGCAAAATAATTTCACCGGAAAAAGTATAATTTTTTCTGGCGAAATAAGCTTTTTCGCTGGCAAAGGTTACACTTTTCCCGGCGTTTATTCATTTCACCGATAAAAATGCAAATTCTTGTAGTGGGTGAAGGAATCCTCGATGGAGGAAGAAGGTGATTGGTGATGGGGGTTGCGTCTGGGAGTTCTGGGCGAGAGAGACTGAGAGAAGTAGAGATGAGAGGGATCACTGATTAGGGATGGGTCTACACTGCGTGCGTTGATGGAGGGTGATGATGATTGATGGGGGCCAATGGGCAATGGGGCTGCTGCCTGAGACGATGGGTGGGAGATGTTGGAAAAGGGTTTTGGAAAACGGGGAAAAGGGTTCTTCTCTCCTCATCTAGAAAAGGTTTTTGGAAAAAAGAGACCGAGATAGATGGAGGGACAAAGGGGGAAATGGGTTTTGGAAAAGGGGCGTTGGATTAGCGCGGGCAGGATGGACGTTAAGGCCTGGGGGGGCCCATTTTAGTCAGTTTAAAGGCTTTTCCAAAGCAATACTTGTGAGAGTAGTCATTTTAAAGGCTTTTCCAAAGCAATACTTGTGAGAGAGGAATAGGCTCAAGTGCGAATGAAATTAGCACCACCGCAAATGAAATTGGCCCCTTATTTTGTTGGCCAAAATATTTTCGTCTTCCATAACTTATCCTTATTGGTGATGAATTACGTTCGTCTCAAAAACAGATTATATTTTGTGACAAAAACATTCGTCTCCGATGAGCTAAAATAATTCACAAACGCAACTAAAATTGGTGCCTTATTTTGGTGACAAAATATTTTCGTCTTCCATAACTTATCCTCATTAATGACGAATTACGTTCGTCACAAAAATAAATTATATTATGTGACAAAAATGTTCGTCTCCAATGAGCTAAAATAATTTGCGCCAAATCAAAAGAAATTGGCGCCTTAGTTTGGTGACGAAATATGTTCGTCTTCCATAACTTATCCTTTTTGGTGACGAATTACGTTCATCGCAAAAAAAAATTATATTTTGTGACAAAAATTTTCGTCTCCAATGAACTAAAGAAATTGGCGCCAACGCAAATGAAGTTGGCGCCAAATTTTTGCAGAAGAAATTTTTTTTCGTCTTCTATACTTTTGAAAAAAATGAAAACAAACGACAAAATTTATATTTCGTCCTCTTTGGGTGTTTTTTTAAGACAAAAAAAATTTTAGTCATCAAATTTCGTCACAACAGCCTAGATTTCTTGTAGTGGAATGTCTACACTTTCAATGTACGTCCAGACCACCGAAACACTTCATCTCTTTCTTCCCATTAGCAACGTTCTATAACGGAATGTCCCTAAACAGGACTCCTCGCCTGGGTACTAAAAATCTCTATTAAAAAAACGTGCGCTCCACTGATCATAACCCATATCGGATCCCACCAATAAAGTCGCCCAGGCCCCCTTCTAAAGATCTATGGTCCAGATCTGAAATCAATGTCCCACATGACCCCACAGTCCCAAAAAATAGATGGAAAAAAACCCTTTTTTATTCTCGAGACCGTCAACCCTTTTGGGTTACTAGATAGTGGACTAAACGGGGCCCAGCTCTCATGGGTCTACATATCTAAGGTCGCCCCACCATGTCCGGCTCAATGAACGGACCAAATGATGAGATCGGATCATCCATGTGGGACCTACATCCTTCGGAGATTGATTTCATGGAAGAAGTTTCCTGCAAACATCTGCTGGAGAAAGATGCCATCTGTTTCTCATATGGGGAAAATGATTTGTGATCTGCCTGCGATATCTGATGCTTATAATACATGAGGGAGCCGTCTTTGTATGCATCACCATGATTAAATCACTCGAGACATGGCAAGAGAAGAAATTCCAATTAATGCCAATACAGAGCCATGTCTCGATTTATCATCTAGTGGGCCAGTCAACCCAAAATGATTTCTGTGTAGGGGGGAGGGAGGAAAAAAGAGAAGGGGGAGGGAGGGCGCTGGCTGGCCGGCCAGGGATCCCTCCCCGCCGGATACTGGGAGGGTGTGGGAGGGGAAGAGGGAAAGGGAGGAGGGGGGAGGGTAGTTTAGGAAATGAATTTTTTCTTTTTTCTTTTTTTTTATTTGCGGTGTGGAGAGACAGAAGTGTGGTGCAAATAGAATCCCCCTTTTCATATTTAGGTATCAATGCTTATAACATTATCAATTTGGTAGAATGGCTTAAGCATTAGAAATTCTTTTGGATCATACTCCAAAATATTCAATATCCAATAGAAGGCTTAGTTTTGATCAACCACCTTCAGCAAATAAGAATTATTACCATTTTACTAGAGAGATTTAATACTGGGAGTGGTAATAAGTTATCTTCGCTAATTTGTATTGAGGACATGCTCTCCACCCAAAGAAGAGTGTCAAAAAATATATTATGCTGCCTCTACTAATGTGAGGAGAAACAACTTGGTGCTAAAAAAATATGTGTCGCCAAAAGTGTACAGACCGGGTTGCACCGATGAGGGATTATTGAGGAGCGGGCTCTACCAAAGTGGAGTATTAAAATGTATTTATGCTGCCTCTACCAATGCCTCATGGTTTTGGTCATTGGGAATTTAATAATTTGAAAGCGGAATTTCCATTTACCCCTCTTACGTGAGATTAATTACCATCTTCCTTATTATTGGATATTCTCAATAAAGGCCATTTTAGCATAATGGAAAGAAGATTTCCCATCTAGAAATCTTCAACTTTTTTTTGACTAATTGGGAGAAGGTGTTTACGATATAGTTAAATATATCCAATATGTGACATGATTCGGCTTTTAGGTGCAGCTCAATGCACGTAAGCTAGTAAAGGGAGTGGTACAAGGGTATGGCTCTAAGTTTGGTTCACTTTCCACACTAAATTAAACCACTACTCATTCTTCTCAAAGAACCAACAAAAAGGCAAATAAAAGGATAAATGGATTGTGCTTGCGTGAAAATATATTGACTATATCTTGCCAAATACCATGTATTCTCTCAAAAAAAAAAAAAAAAGCTTGTAGGTTATTTTAGTCAAGAATAGAATACAATACACAAATTAGAAAAAATAATCATGCTTATAAAAGAAAACTTAATCACATTACAATATGAAACCCTAATCACATCATATCTCATATATAAAATAATCCAAACCTAATCTAATACCAGCAATCTCAAGTGAACTCATTCTTTTATTTTTTTAGTTTGATTTTCGAATTCCAACTAATTGACCCACCAACATTAATAAAGGTCCCATTTTTGTAACTACGAAAAAGAGTGTGTCGAGTTTTTTTCTTCAACCACTTGTTACTTGTTAGAGGGGAGTGTTTATATATAGAATTTCAAAATACTTTACATCTACAATAAATTATCCTAACTTTTTATTAACCCAAACTTTTCAAGTTATATAAGAGAAGAGAAGAATTAAAAGAATAAGTTAAAATATATACCAATCTCTAACAAACTAATCTTATCACTAATTTCTCTAACAAAGTAATCCTTATATATCTCTCTTTGCTTTTAATTCTTTTAGAAAGTCAAGTACTCACACAGCTATCCATAGGCACACTCACCTAAGTCCCTCACCAGTACTAGAGGGATTGATTCCTAGTTGTTTTTGTTGACAGGAGGTGCCTCATCAATGAGCTACAAGTGGATTCCTAATATCTCTAAGGATGCAACTGTTGTGTGCCTTCTCGAGGGTGTGAGGTTCACAGTCAGAGTGTTCTTCAAGTGAGAAATGGGTTCCTAGACCCCTACCTCTCCTGCCCCTGGCTATTTTGGAAATGAGTTTGAGAATGGAAGGAAAATAATGTGAAAGAAAAATGGGGACTGTAACAGGTTTCTTCAAGGGAAACCAACCTCCCAGATTAGTTCATAAATGACAGACATCTTTCATTGACTACTATCTACTCACTTATAGGCATCATCTTACAACAGTAATAAAGAGAAGTGCAGAACCCACCACATATAAACTAACAACAAAGTAACAACTGCCTAGCAAACAACAACAAACTAGGAGAGTGGAGATAAGAGAACTGTGAGACCATCAGGATAGTTGAACGTGTATAAGACTCATTCAAGAGACTTATTCCACACCTAGAACCAAAGCCAGGAAGGCCATGCAGGTTATGTCCACAACAGCAACACCCTAAAAATCTAACAGTGTGGTCATAATTTCAAAAAATAAGAACAGTGGGGGGCAACCTATCCAATGATCAGATTTTCTCCAAGTCTAAAGTGGATCAACTCTATGGCTTTTAATAGTTTGGTAATAGGCCCAAAGTACACTTCAATGAGTGAGATTCACCGCTGGAAAATCGTATACGAAATGTATAGGTATGTTTTCCATACATGATCAACCCAACGGGGTATGGACTATTTGAAGTGAAATTTGGATGTGCTCCTAAATAGGATGGAGACCCACAAAGTTTAAGTAACCGAGATAGCTTCCATTAGCACCATACTGGTGGAGAGAATGGGTAAGTTCCAAACTCAGAATATGGAACTGTTAGTAGCCACGTTGAAATGACATGGAACAACATCTTTGTTTTGTGGACGCAATTATTTAACAATTTAACTAAACTTGACTCGGAGGTCAAGGAGACATCAGACAAGTAACTTGGTGAGTCTTACCATGTGCATTGACTCAACTTACAGAGTTGAGTCAATTCGGGTGAGTTAAATAGAGGTTTTAGACTAGGGCCTTTATCAGTTCATCAACCCAGACCGCCCATTCGAAACAACAGTAACCCGTCCATAAAATCTTCTCCTTCGTTATTTTTTTTTTAACAAAATTATCATTTATTTTCACTGTCACAGTTATCGTAATTAGACAGGCGCCTGAACTGTGACTCTACTTACCAGCAGATAGTCAATTTTTCAAGAGCAACGTACTAGGTTTTTGGGGATATGAGGGTGCATTTGGCATTGTTCCATTTGGGGAGGAACCCCAAAATCTTAACTGTTGGTATAAGAAAATTGGAACAAAATAACTTTGGCCCCGTTTGGCATCGTTCTCGTGTTGTTCCCAATTTTGCACTCAGATTAGGTTGTGTTGAGATCGGTTTGTGCCAAGATTATACTTTGTAGAACTTGGTTGACAAAATTATGTTAATTTACTCTATTGAGAATATGCTGTACGGAACTTGTTTGGTAACACTATAAAAGTTTTTCTCTAAGGAGTTATAATATGGGCCCCCCTTTTTATGAATGTAAATATGGAACTCATCTTTAGAAATTAAACATGGTACCACATTTAGAAATTAGAATATGGGGCCACATTCATAGAATTTACAATATAGGGCCACCTTTTGTGATCGTGACCATGTAGCCTTTAGAAATTAGAATGTACTGCCCACCTTTTGAAATTAGAACATGGGGCATCACATTCACTGGATGTACAATGTGGGCCGACATTTATAGGAATTATACCGTGGGGCCATCTTTTTAATAATTGTGAACACAGGCCCCATCTTTTAAAATTATAATGTGTTACCCACTTATAGAAATCCAAATATGGGGGCACATTTATAGGGTTCACAATGTAGGGCTACCTTCATAGGTTTTACAATTTGGCTCCACCTATTGTGGTTGTGACCATATGACCCACCTTTAAGAATTATAAAGTGGGGCACCTTTTCTGTGATTGTGGACATAAGACCCACCTTTAGAAATTACAACGTGATGCCCACCTTTAGACACTAGAAGATAGGGCCCACATTTATAGAATTTATAATATGGTCCCACCATTATAGAGATTATAATATGGGCCCACCTTTTTTGATTGCGACCATGTGACCCACCTTTAGAATTATAAAGTGGGGCCACCTTCATTGAGATTGTGAACATGGGTTATACCTTTAGGATAAGTGAGAGAATTTTGAGTCTTTAAATGACATTCTTTGAAAAGAAAAAACAATTGGGCCAGCAAGTTGTTTATTGAAAAACATAAATTTTTTTCGTTCCAACTTTCTTATGCCAGTGGGTTAAGATTTTAAGATTTCTTCCCATGAGATCAAAATTCAAAACAGTGATTTACTTACTTATACCGAACATGTTTTCGACAACCTTATCTCATGGGAACATCCAAATGGCATGATGCCAAACACACCAATTTTTTTTTTTTTTTTAAGAAACAACTTGTTGGCACAATTATTTCTTACTTATCTCTTATCTCTTATCTCTTATCTTTTAAAATGACCATTTAAAGGGTCCAAATCATCTCACTTATACTAAAGGTAAGCCCCATGTTCACAATGTCAAAGAAGGTGACCTCACTTAGTAATTACTAGAGATTGGTCACATGGTCACAAATCACAAAACGTGGGCTCATATTATAATTCATATCATGGTGGGACGACATTATAAGGCCCCATGTTCAAATTTATAAAAGTGGGCATCGCGTTGTAATTTCTAAAGGTGCCCATGTCCACAATCACAAAAGAGGTTGCCCCACTTTATAATTCTTAAAGATGGGTCATATGGTCACAATCGCAAAAGGTGGAGCCACATTGTAAATTCTATGAATGTAGATCAACATTTTTGAATCCTATGAATTTTAATTTTTAAAGGTGGGTACCCCATTGTAATTTTTAATGGTGGGTCATGTGTTCACAATCAATAAAAAGATGGGCCCACATTGTAAATTCTATGAATGTGCCCCCATGTTCTAATTTCTCAAGGTTGGCGCACCACATTACAGTTTTCAAAAGTGGGTCATGTGTCCATAATAAAAAAAAAAAAATGCAGCTCCACTTTCTAATTCTTAAATGTGGGTCACATGGTCATGATTGCAAAAGGTGGACCCACATTGTAAATCCTATAAATGTGGGCCCATATTCTAATTTCTAAATGTGCATATGATGTTGTAATCTCTAAAGGTGGGTTCCATATTTACATTCACAAAAAGGTGGCCCCACATTATAATTCCTATAAAGTGGGCCCATACTGTGAATCCTATGAATATGGGCCACATGTTTAATTTTTAAAGGTGGGTACTACATAATCTTACAGGTGGGTCCCATATATGACAATAATAGAGTGCCACAAATAATAAAATGTGGTATCTAATGCAAATCAATTTAGAGAGTCAAGATAATTTACTACTCTAATTATTCTGTCTCTAATCATCCATTTCGGTGTAACTTTCGATTATCTAATGTACTTTTTAGCTTTGACTTGGTATTACATAGAATATGAAGTACATATAAGAGTCTCCTAAATTAAAGCCTATGGAGGTTCGTATAACATTTTAATAAACACTTTGCACGGTAAATCGCTTGTCAAAGAAGTCCTAAAGACACTTGTCCCTTGATCCATTTCAAGAACGTTCAGAGGAAATAATTTATCATGCCTTTCAAAGACTTGGATTTGTCAAAGATCGACATTCAATTATGACAATCAAATTCAGGAAATTGGACTTAAAAACACTCATTTAATAGTCCTAAAAACCCTTTAATTTAACAGGTTTTAAAACTAAAAACCAGAATTTCCAAACTATGAAAAGTGCCCAGAATCTCGGCCAGCATTCGGCTAGCTTAAGGCCAGCTATTTGGTAAGCACGAACTTCTACAGATTTCTGCAGGTCTACATTTGGCCGGCTGTTCGGCAACCGTTCGGCTAGCCGAACAGTTTCCAATTCTGCAAAAATATTTTGAAATGAGTTCTGAAACTTGAACATAATTGATTCATACAATACTTCCTGCATCTATTATCAATTGAACTGATGATACTTGCTTCAATTTGGAATCAAACACTAAAACCCCACCTTTGTAACCTCAATTTGAGACAAATTCCACCCCTTGAACCTTTTTTACTAACCCTAACATCATGAAACAACAAGAATGGAAACAATGAGTTGTTTGGTTTGGAGAAGAATCCAAATCACTTTAATGAAACTCAAAATCTCTGTAGAAACTATTGAACACTTACTTTGAAGCTTGATGAAGTGAAAAAACTGAAGTTTCCTTTAACTCTTAACACCAAAGAAAAACGAAAGATTGGTGAAGAAGATGAAGTCAACACAAATCTTCTTCCAAAATCCTTTACACAGCCTCTCCCTTGTCAGTTGATGGAGAAGAAAGCAAAAAGAAAAGTATGGTTTAGTTCACTGCTGGTTTGTGCTGGAACTGATAGATTGAAATGCAATTTGAGTTTTTTAACATTATATAACCTGAATTTTGCACATAACCCCTATGACATAACCGTATTTACTTTTTGAGTCAAATGAAGACTCAATTGATCAATAAAAGATCAAATTATTATATTATATTATATATAAAATTATATGTGAAAGGGATCGATTCCATTTGAGAAATCAGTCCCAATTCGTACAATTGATTTTGACCTTTCCAATTTCTTTTGACCCCTTTGAATGCCCTGTATTCTAGGTCCCCCACTCCATTTAACTCATGAAAACGTTTTTTCTTTTAAAAAACAAAACGGATCAAAACAATTATCTTCTTCTTATCTCCTCCACTTTAACTGCTCTTCAACCATTCCCCTACTCCCTTATTCTCACGTTTTTGCTCTCTTATTCTTCTTCATCCTCCACAATAATTCCCCTCTTCGGAGGAAGCAGCCACCTATGTCTGCAAGTAAGATCCCAGCCGCTCCACCACTTACCTGGCACTCTATTCGAATGGGCACCAGTTTTATCACCATGCATAGAATCGACTCTTCCTTGAAGAATCGACTCTTCCTTGAAGGCAAGCCTCATCTATGATCGTGGTCTGGGATAATGCTTAGTAGTAGAGAAATTCTCCCATTTGACTGTTTCCTGCAGTCATCGAAATCGCCATCTCCTTCATCAAGCTGTAATGTATACCTTACAGTGATTACCTTGATTGACTGGCTCTCCTGTTTTATTCCTTTTTAGATCTAGCTTTTGTTTCTATTTAAACATCTTAATCTCAATTGGTTATGAAGAACATTATGTCTACCCACCATGTGTTGTAATGTTATAATGATTTTCTGCACACCAACTATATGTTAAAATGCTTGAGTCAATTGTGATTGGCTTCGTAAGATCATCATAGTAGTTTTTTTTCCAGTTCACGCATCCATTATGTATGACAAGGATCTCACTGATTTTGGATTTTCATTATGTATGACATGGACCTTACTTATTCTATTGTATGGTGATAGTAACTATGGTGTGTTGAGAAGATACGGAAGTCCAAATGCTACTATGATTATATATCAAGTGAAAGACCCCAAATGTTTCAACAAATTAAGTGATTTCCCAAAAAAAAAAAAAACGCTACTTAATTTCTTTTTTCGATGCTTTGCATTTGGTTTCTGACTTACTTGAACATTGTTATTGAAGTATCCAAAGGTTGTCTCTTATTGGGCCTTTTGTTGATCCTTAACATCCTTTTTACACTGAACGTGAATCAGTGAATCATTATGCTCTTTCCTTCTTTACTATCAATTTGGATTGTATTCATTAAAATTAAAGGGTAGTTCAAATGCTTGAGCTTTTCAGTAAATATTGATTTTCCACTATGTACCTCCCCAGGCCAATGTTCTGTTTTTTTTTTTTTTTTTTTTTTTTTTCCCAATGTTTTAGGATCTCTTGTACATGTCTCACGTGTAGAAACAAAGCATGCAATACTCTGCAAAAACCTCTTGTATCTTATAATTCATTGTCATGCACATAATGTATGCAGTGTTTCCATTTTTAGTAAATTTTCTGACCACAACACAAACACACACACGCACACAAAAGATTTAAAAAATAAATAAAGAGAGGGAAAAAAAGAGATTAAAAGAAAAGGAAAACTTTGTTATTTGTTAAAGATATTTACTTAAAGATACTCAAAACAAAGCATAAAAACATTAAGTAAAAGATTTTTGATAACAATAAAATGGAGAAAAATGAAGAGCGCAAGGAAGTTTATTATTAATGCAACCACTCTGAACGTTCTTTTTTATCTTTCAATCATCAGAGCTGTGAGTTGTAGCCTAGTGGGCAGATGAGAATTATCTGAACTTGGCAGTTCTCCATTTAAACATTACTTTCATTTGGTCGTAATCAGTTATGCAGCTAGCTAAAATTCTAAATTCTCAATATCTAATGAAGTTTAATGTTACTTTTATGTCTAAACTTTAGTCTAGCATGTTTACTTTCAGTCATCTTAATTTATATTCATATATGCTTGTGTAATAAATTACCTTTTGTTCAGCATTAATTGCTTTGTAAGTGCCAACACCGGTGAACTACCAATAATCTGACAATAGAGATTTCTTCGATTTCTTCTTGTTTTTTTTTTTGGAACCGTGGAAATAAAGTGAAACTTCCAACAAGGTTACTAAGCTGATCTTTCTGTGGGATTCACTTGTAACACTAAGCTGCCTTGCCACTCAGTGGTTTGGCCATGATAATAGAGACCTATGAACGATCTCCTTTTGTTCATAATAAGTCCTTAAAAATGCATATTTTCATGCACATTCTTAACCATTTTATGGACTTATTAATCCAAAAGAGTCTCATTTAAGGGAATATCATGTTTTTATGCATTTTGGGTTCATTGTAGGGCATTCATGTATAATTTTCTCAAAAATCATAATTTTTTTTGCATAAAATCGTGAAACTTGCCATTTTTTGGAACCTTATTTTTGGAAAGTTTTTCCAAATTTATTTTTCTCCTCATAAATCATTTGTTTTCATCATTAGTGAATTCAAGTAAAGTCATGCATAATGATGTGCATTATTTTTATTGACATTTGTGTGAGATGGGCCCACTATCATGCATTTGTGATATTTTCACTACTAGAAAATCACTTTTTGGCGGATGAAAAAGCGGGCGGCCACCATTGGTGGTCGCAAAAGGCCCCATTAGCGACCCCCAATGGCGGTCGCTAAAGCCCTTTAAACACACCCCTCGCCGAACCCACTTTTCCTTCACTTTGTCCTTCCCACCTTTTTTTCCCCTGCTCCCGTGCTCTGCCCTTCTCCCCTCAAAACCCCTTCTGCATCTCTCTCCCTCTCGATCTATCTTTGTCTCGTTCTTTGCATCTCTGTCTCCCAGATCATCTCGCCTCCATCCCTCGTCTCTTTGACCCATCCAGCGATCCCCATCTCTGCCTTTCTCGCTCGCTATCCTCTTCATCACCACACAACGATCCCCATCTCTCTCAATCCCTCCGTCTCCCTGCGCAGAGCACCATGCTCACAGAACGCTGCACATCCCTCACTTCACACATTTCTCATCTCCCTCGGCATCTCTCTCCCACGCTCACGGTCTCCCTCGCCAGCGCATCTCTCGCTCGCTATCCTCTTCATCACCACACAGCGATCCCCATCTCTCTCGATCCCTCCGTCTCCTTGCGCAGAGCACCATGCTCACAGAACGCTGCACATCCCTCACCTCACACATTTCTCGTCTCCCTCAGCATCTCTCTCCCACGCTCACGGTCTCCCTCGCCAGCGCATCCTCTTCGTATCCCTCGGCTCTCTCTCTCTCTCTCTCTCTCTCTCTCTCTGGCCGGCCGGCATCCATCAGGTAGAAAGCATTTTCCCCCATTGTTTCTCCTTATAAAATTCAGAGTGGATGTAAAATTATCATTTTTTTCCTGCTGAGATAGGATCTAGTGCACTGAGACCATCCTGGATTAGGTATTCTTCTACTTCTTCTCCCTTTTCCAATTTCATTTGTATTTGTTGGTTTTCCCAATCCCAAGTTCTATCATCTTCATCAAATCTGCCCATAGCCATAGCCATCCAAAACCATCCCATCCACTTACAACCCAAGATCCATTGACCAGCCAATAGCCATCCCTAAACCCCAATTCCTTATATATTCCCAAATCCAATGTGTTGATTACCCATCTACCATAAACCCCATAGTCGATCCTCATAGATCCCAACACACAAAGTGTTGCACTACCATATTTGAACCCAGCTGAAGCAGAACCTGATTTCTGGTTCTTTTTTAACCTTTTGAATCTTGTTTCAGCCCCCTTTTTATGTTGTTTATGGTTGCTGGCATTTTAGCCATTGAATCTTGTTTCAGCCCCCCCTTTAATTGATAACTAGCCATAAAATCTAGCCCTTTTATCAAATCCTCAAAGAGACTATTAAATCTACTTGAAAGTGGAAGACATTCTCTTCCATTCTCAATTCAGGTTTGGGAGATTCTCATTGTGGGATTGTGGCAAGGCCTAGTGTCACTTCTAATTTCCAAATTGAATTTTTATATAAGAGGTGCAATCTGAATTTTCATATTTATATTTTAATTTGTGAATGTTAGTTGTTTTATCATCTCACGCCATTGTTTAGATTAGTGTTGCATGGTCCTGTTTTAGTAACTTTTGTTGGTGTCTAAACTCTACATTAGCAGTAAAAATTGTGGGAAAAATGTACTGCCTTGAATTGGCAGTCCATGGCAATCATGGACTGCTGTCTTCTTCTCTTCTAATTGGGCATACGGTCACAAAATCAACGGTCCATGATTTTCTATTAGGAGAGTGGTTCACAAAATCAACTCTTTTGTGTACTTCTCAGTTTCCTTTTGTTCTCATCTTAAAGATCACACCTTTCAGTTCAGTTCAAGGACTGTTCTCATTAAATAGAGTAGGTTCATTTGATTTTCTTCTCGATTTGATTGGTTTGAAGTTCAAGTTTTGATAAAGTCTGATGAACTAATTCATCTTTGCCCATGCTATAAGTACATCATTAGGGCCCACCCACAAAAAAATTTTTGAAAACAATTAAAATAATTGTTCTTTACATTTAATCTATGTTGAGTTTTACTTCAAAGTTTGGCCCCACGCTTAGATTGATTGCATAAAATACATGATTACAATAAAAGATAACTATAGATACGAATAGTCAGTCTTGAGGTTGATGCTGAGGCTGTTCGATTTGAATGGTCATTGTACTGATCACTTGTTGGTCTTGAGGAGGAGCCTGAGGGCTGAGATTGTGAGGCTTTGTTTGTTGGGCTCTAAGACTTCGTGTGAGAGGTGCATGGGTTTTTACTTAGAGCAGTAGCCTGGTTGTCAGGTTTTCCATGATAAGAGATTGATGGGCATGTGGAGTGAGAGTGGCCTGGTGCTAGGCAAAGAGAACAGGGACAGTTTTCATAGAGCACTTCTATTTCCAGTTTTTTTTTTTTTTTTTTTTCCTTCTTGTCTGCCTCATTATTTTTCTTCGATCTCTCCTCGGATCTGCCCTAGGGCCCTAGGGTCATCATCGAGCCCCGAAGGATCATTGGCAATGGAGATGATTTATTCAGCCCCATTGGGTCCATGGGCAATTGTAATCAATACTTACACAAAATAGTGTATATCCATCATGATCATGGAATGTAAAAGTATAAGAATTCATGTTGTAGGCCTGACAAAAGTATATTTACCATGTATATTAACCATGTGATTTAAATGTAAATGTAAATGTATATTTACCATGTCATTTCTCTCCTAGTGGGGGAAATTGGCAATGATATTTTCCACCATCTGTTCATACCAGTCCTCTGCCTCTTTGTCTCATTGGTTTAGAATGTTGAAATTCTAATTCCACCATATCATTATTCACATTTGGAATTTGGAATTTGGAAAGGAATACTTTTGGTATGGTTCAAGGTAGAACTTTGTGCGGATTAAAACCAATTAAGGAGCATGCCAAATTATAATGTTCAATTTGTGTGCCTTGGTTTGGATTTGATTGAATGTTTATGCTATTTTGTTTAATATAATTGGATGAAATCTGATTGTTGTAAATAGGATTTAAGTCATGCATATGCATAAAATATATATAATAACTGTCTTTAGAGGTTGAAGACAGTTATAATTAGACTTTTAAGCATTGGCTTGTAACTTGTAAACCAATTGGTCCTCTAGTTATATACTACATGTGCTCTGGTCTCCTATGGAGCAAAAAAAGAATTTGTATGCCAATTATATATATATATATATTAGTGTGTTCTATACATGAGACTCACCAAGTATGGTACATGTGGGGCCCATTGTGCTGATACACTTGAACAGATATGTCAGGACGAAAGAGGAGAGATCGTCCGCAGACGATGGATGAGCTGCTGCGACAGGCCCAGGCCAGCATGCCATCTGGGGAGCCTAGACCGACACCTGATGCCGCCCAGTCTAGTTCGATGGCCCCACCGAGTAGGCCATCGATGTCTCATCCGAGTCCATCCACCCCAGTGGACACTTCGGCGTCAACTTCTTCAGCTCCACCGTCTTAGCTTGCATATGCCAATACACAGAGCGGTGTAAGTTTATTTAATTAAAACATTTTAATTCTAGCAAATTATTTTATTTCAATTTAATTAGATTATCTCTAATTTGAACAGGTGCTACGAGCACGGACCCATCTTCCAGCAGGGGGAGAGGCCTTGCTAGAGGGATCCGGACGTGGAATTCCGGTCATCCCATTGAGGTGGAGTTTGACGAGACATACCATCCGATGGGTCCCAATGTTCGCCAGCTCATCAGCCAGTTAGGACATATGGTTTGGGATCCATATACATTCCCTTTGACTACGTTTGATTGGGAGGCATTCCCGGTGGAGACACTAGATCATACCTGGCAGCAGGTTAAGGTAATAATTTAACATTTCTCCTCAGGATGTGTCAATTTAAACCATAGGTTAATGAAAAATTATTTGTCCTTTTCAGGACAATTTGAGGGCATGTCCTGAGCTCTTCCGGCTAGTTTGCATGTCAAAGTGCCGGAAGATGTGGAAAGATCATAAAAATAAAATGAAGATGCAGCACTGGAAGCCACATCAGGATGCGCCCGATATACTTGAGCGAGTTCCGAGGGGCGTTCTCTCGAATCAGTGGACTCAGCTCGTCCAATACTGGACGAGTGAGGAGGCAAAGGTGAGAAACTTGTAATTTTTTAACTTTAATTTTAACATTTTACTAGTAACTAACCTAACTAACAAAAATTAACTGATAAATATTGAGCACAGAGAGAGGTTGCTACGAATGCGCGGAACCGCGCAATGTAGGGTCCCGCACACAAGTTGGGGACTCGACACATCACCCAGGTCCGCCATGAGGTAAAATGTTAGATCGTACATTTAATTTATATTTTTGTCATTCTGTATGATAGTATACTATTAATATAACTCTCCACTAATTAGTTGCGTGCTGAGGGTGTTCCGGTCGGCAGGATGTTCGTCTAGATGTGTTCTCGAGATCCTCGCCACTCAAAGGTTGCAGCTATCTTTGTAAGTTTTTATATTGAAGCGCTTAAATTATTTGTCTATTACTATGTCTTGTTATACATGATAATATATTAAATGAATCAACTACGCAGGCCCAGTATATGTCATGCCTGGCGGAGTTACCCAAGGAGGAGCGCAATTTGTCATCGCGGAGGGATGAGATATTCCACACCGTCGTTGGTCGGGACGGGCACGGATACACACTCACATATGGGACGGGCATTCCACGCTCGCACATTGCGCGATCGGAGTCATCCGGTGCTAGCTCCTCCCAGGGCTTGCACCTCCGTACAGATGTGGAGGTCAAGGAGTTGCTACAGTCCATGAAGGCAGCGATCAAAGAGGAGGTGATCAATGAAGTGAGGGCAGAGATGAGGGCCGAGTTGAGAGCGGAGATGGCAAAGCTGGAGGCTTGTCTATCACAGAGTCGCGGCTCGCTCCCTTCAGACCCACCACCCACTACTCAGGTTAGTAAGAAAAAATTTTGTACGTTTAAACTGTCAATTATGTCATTGATGTGTCAATATTTATGTTTTTTTTAATTATTTTTAACTGTATAATAAATAATTACAGGCACCTAATGTTGCTAGCGGCCACCGGGCCCGTCATGACTCGGTTGGAGAGGGCAGTCTTGATCCAGCAGGCTCGACTGATCATCCTGACCAGGTATAATTATTTTTTTAATTCAAGATTTCAACATGTATAGAAATTTGTTAAGTTGCGTAAGAAATTTATAGATTTTGCTAGAAACTTAGGTCGAAACTGGACGGACATGGGCCCGTAGTCATTCCTGACTTGCAGGAGCTGACAGAACGAGATTCCGACTCCCGGATTGCTCGTAAAGCTGAAACGTAGGTTTAACTTAATACTTTAACTTAGAACTTAGAAAATCAGTCTCTGGGAGTCCAAAATGAGGAAACGGGCTCCGTTGCCCGTGAAACTAGATGGGCATGGGCCCGTAGTCATTCCTGACTTGCAGAAGCTGACGGAACGAGATTCCGACTCCCGGATTGCTCGTAAAGCTGAAACATAGGTTTAACTCAATACTTTAACTTTGAACTTAGAAAATCAAACTCCAGGCGCCCAAAAAGACCAAACGGGCTCCATTGCTGGTGAAACTGGACGGACACGGGTCTGTAGTCATTCCCGACTTGTAGGAGCTGATGGAACGAAATTTTGACTCCCGGATTGCTTGTAAAGTTGAAACGTAGGTCTAACTCAATACTTTAACTTAGAACTTAGAAAATCAGACTCCGGGCGCCCAAAATGAGCAAACGGGCTCCGTTACCCGTGAAACTGGACGGGCATGGGTCTGTAGTCATTTCTAACTTGCAGGAGCTGACGGAACGAGATTCCGACTCCCGGATTGCTCGTAAAGTTGAAATGTAGGTTTAACCCTATACTTTAACTCAGAACTTAGAAAATCAGCCTAAAGGGCGCCCAAAACGAGCAAACGGGCTCCGTTGCCCGTGAAACTAGACGGGCATGGGCCTGTAGTCATTCCTAACTTGTAGGAGCTGACGGAACGAGATTCCGACTCCCGGATTGCTCGTAAAGTTGAAATGTAGGTTTAACCCTATACTTTAACTCAGAACTTAGAAAATCAGCCTTCGGGGCGCCCAGAACGAGCAAACGGGCTCCGTTGCCTGTGAAACTGGACGGGCATGGGCCTGTAGTCATTCCTAACTTGTAGGAGCTGACGGAACGAGATTCCGACTCCCGAATTGCTTATAAAGCTGAAACGTAAGTTTAACTCAATATTTTAATTTAAAACTTAGAAAACCAGCCTCCGGGCGCCCAAAATGAGCAAACGGGATCCGTTGCCTGTAAAACTGAACGGGCACGGGTCCGTAGTCATTCTTGACTTGTAGGAGCTGACGGAACGAGATTCCGAGTCCCAAATTGCTCGTAAAGTTTAAACGTAGGTTTAACTCAATACTTTAACTTAAAACTTAGAAAATCAGCCTCCGGGCGCCCAAAATGAGCAAACGGCCTCCATTGCCCATGAAACTGGACAGGCTCGAGCCCGTAGTTATTCCTGACTTGCAGAAGCTGACGGAACGAGATTTCGACTCCCGGATTGCTCGTAAAGCTGAAACGTAGGTTTAAATTTTAAAATTTTAATTTTAATACTTTTTATGTTGTTTATATTTACTATAAATTGTCAATTTTTATGATTAGCTATTAATATTTATTTCTCTTTTTGTCTTCAGGTGTGAGAGCATCGGATCTATCACGGCACCTTGTACGGACAGTATGTTTTTGTTTTTTGTTGATGTTTTGGCTGGAATTGTAATTGATATGTAATTTGTTGAAACTTTTGTGATTGTTGAAACTTTTGTAATGTTTTGAGTATCTTTAATATATGATTTTGTTTTGTTTTTAGTATTTTTAATTGATGGTAGTATGTATGTGATATTCAGGTACAAGTATAATGAGTAGGATTAAAATTGAGAATTTAAAAATAATTGAAAAAAAAATTAATTCTCTTTAGCAGCCGCCATTGGCGGTCGCTAAAAGTTCAAAATTTTTAGTATTAGTGACTGCTATGGCGGCCACTAATACTAAAAAATTAAAAAAAAATTAAAAATTATTAGCGGCCGCTAATACTTTAAAAAATATTAAAAATAGTAGCGACCGTCAAGTGGCGGTCGCTAATACTTACTGCGGCGAACCTATTGCGGCGCCATCTTGGCGATCGCTGAGCGGTATTAGTGACCGCCTCATCACTTTTAGTCAGGGCTTTTGGCGGTCGCTAAAAGTCCTTTTTCTAGTAATGAATGGAGTTCAAAATGATCATTTTAAAAAGACTTTTACTCTTTGCTTGTAGATCATTGGAGATATGGGTCCTAAGAGACATTTTTGGAAGGAAGAAAGAAACAAAAAAAGGAGAGGAAGAATTTTCAAGAAATTGTGAAAAATAGCTTTGTGGGTTCCTCACACATGCGGGCATCCAAGAAGGTCCACCTTATTTGCACAAAATCTCAAGGTCATTTTGAAGATAATTCAAGATAATCAAAGAAAATCCATAAAGGCCCAAATCAAGGAAGAAGATTTTCAAAGAGACAAAAGTGGAAAGACTATACACATATTGGGCATTCAATCTGCTCTTGGTTTCAACTTGGAGTTTGCCACCGCATATAAAGATTCTTCCATTGTTTAATTGTCTCTCTTAAATGCCAAGTCAAAGGAAGATTTTCTAAAGAAGGAAATATGACAAGTGCATGAAGATAGAATGGAGAAAACTTACTAAGGGCCTGTTTGGATGTTTACAAAATAAAATATTTACAGATTTAAATATTGCAAGAATAAGATAGTATAAAATAGAATAGTGTAATATTATAATATTATAATATTTTCGCTGTTTGGTCATTTTTGAAGAATTTTACAGATTTTAAATTGAGTTGTTTGGTAGGTGCTATGATTAAAGTAAATTACATTATTAGAATGAATTTTTATTAAATATTTTAATTTATATATAATTTACCAGATCTTGATGAAAAATAGTGTGGTAAAGTAAAGTTCAACTACCATGTTTTTACCTTAAGTTACTTTTCTTTTATTATATAAAACCATGATTAAGTATATTAAAATCAAGTTAATACAAAAAACTACTTTACAACTCTCTCTCTCCCACTTTGCTTTACCACATACTTCATCTCACCTTACTTTACCTCACATTTACTAAGATATGACATTAATATTTATTTTACTTTACCACGCCTGTAAATAATTAAGTCACTTTTTATTTACCATATAAAACTATGATAAAATGTGATAAAGTAAAGTCAAATAAAAAGAAACTACTATACCATTCCTTCCCACTTTACTTTACCAAAAATCAAATATTATATCCCACCTTTACTTTACCCCAACTTTACCGTGCCGTGACATTTACTTTTAGTTTACTTTACCATATATGTAAACAAACACATCACGATGGATTTGGTAAATTAAAGTCTTTACTTTACTCTACCGCTTTCTAATTGTTATTTTGAAAGATTCTCATCTTGCATAATGTTTTCTACAGGGGGGAGCTGTAGGAGAAAATATTGAGCTTTTTGAAAGAAAAGAGTCTTTTCTTTAAATCTTTCTTGGATTACCAAACGCACAAGATTCTCTTCTTTTAAAAATGAAAGATTATATTCTATAAAATCTTATTTTCTTTTATTTTCTTGTGCATCCAAACAGGGCCTAAGTGAAGAAGATTCTTGTAACAAAGTAGGGATTTGAGAGAAGGAATAGGGCAGCCCATGCCTTATTTAAAGAATGCCTTGGAAGTCTATTACTTTTCATGAAGGAAAAAAGCCCCACACTAGTATTATTCATCCACCATTCTACTCATCTCCTTTCTCTACCATACCCATCTCTCTTCAAGAAGGCTCGTCCTAACTTGCTGCTTCAACTAGAGAGGTTCCTTTCATCCTAGTATGCAGTTTTTTTTTTCTTTTTTTTTTTTTTTTTTTTGAAAATTTAATTCTCCATCTTTTATGTAAAAACATTGTATATTAGTAAAAGTGTGATTCTTTTTTCATTATTCTTTTTCTTATGGTGATTAACGCTTAAATTCTATTTTCTTTGGTGTTGTACTTGGATTAACAACCCAAGATCCTAAGGGCATGAAATAAGTAATTATGAACCCGGGTTGAGAATAAAAAGAAAAGAGCACACTTATCACAATCTATTTTTATTGCAATTCCCACACATTTAATTTCTTGTTAATGCCACACTTTACTTTTATGCAATCCACACATTTAATTTCTTTCCACTGCATACACTTAAATTCAAGCACTTGTTGCTTTCTTTTCTTATTATGTTCCTTGTGCATTTATGTGAATTTTATGCATAGTTTATGGTTGGGATTAGAGTTCAATGCATGTATCTTCATATCATAAAGTTTGTGCATGTTTAAGTGGCTGGAAATTGAAGCCTTTAGATCTATAAGAAAGAAAAAAAAATCGGTTTTGATGAACCTAAGTTGGACATCCAAACAGTCCACATATGACAAACTTTTGAAGCATGAAATCAATGGATAAAGGTCCAATCATTGGTGATTAATTGAAAATAAAGTTTGGTACAGATTTAAAGATAAAATATCATGACTTGGATGACAAATTTTGGGCAATAACAATGCTGGAAAAACAGTTCCTAACACCAAACAGCCCACTTTCCGCATAATTTCTGCAAAACTGCATAAACAGTTTTTTAAAAAAAAAAAAACTCAAAGTAAGTAGACTAGTCAAATCATAGTATTTATCTATGAAATTTGGGAAAATTGAAGTTGAACATATGGTCTATCACTTCCCAAAATTTCAGATAAAAAAGATTTCAGGAGGTTGGTGAACCAATGGCTTGAACATGGCATGTTAGGCTATCTATGTGCAGAATTTATTCATAGTTTCAATTTTTAGGGCAACTTTGTGTGCACACCCTTTCCGGGGAAAAGGGAAATTTCCACGTCAGCAAATTCCATAAAAATGGAAACCTCGGAAAAGGATTTCCGCAGAATTTAGAAATTCATGTTTGGTGCGAGTTTTTTTGCCTCACTGAATTGGTGCTGATGTTATTTGGTGTGCGGCTGTGGATTCCATATAGAAAATCAAATTTTCTTATTTGGTGAAACAATTTTTTGAAGAAAAATAACATAATATATATATTATTCAACATCAAATGATAATTTATTTTTAAAAAAATAAAAAATGAAAGAGTGTAGGCTTTTGGGTTGAAATGGAAAAGAGTAAGGAAACGAGGGAAACGTTTTCCGAAGAAATCCATTTCCCATACGGCCTCATAGGAAACTCATTTCCAGCATTAGCAAGAAAAATGCTGACAAGGTAGGAAAGCGTGTCTGCGGAATTGTCCTGAATCAAACGTATGAAAAATAGGTTTTCCATGGAAAACCGTCCACTTTTCTGTAGAAAAGTGTTACACAAACATGTTTATGCATTCATATCTCATTCGTTTTAAATTCTTTTTCACTTTCCTTTTTTTTTATATTTGATTCGTGCATCATTCTAGTTCAAAATCGAGCTATTAAACTCAGTTTTAGGTTGCATTAGGTTAGGAGAAATTATGCATAAAAACAGCCTAGCATACTAGTTTTTCAGACTTAAAAGTTTTCTAGCATCTCATGGCATATATTGCATTACTAACTTTGCTTAGTTTTAAAAGTTTTCTAGCATCTCATGCATATATTGCATGGCCTTGTTTGGATCGTCTTATTTTTTTTACGTCTTAATCTGTCTGAAAAAGATCTGCGAGTTTAAGATCTTATTAGAGCTGCGAGTTTAAGATCTTATTAGCTATTCTGTAATAAGATCGTTTGGCAACACCTGAACGCTATGAGATCTGAATTGAATAAGACTGTTTGGTATTGCATCTTATCCAATACACAGATCGTTTCATAAACCTATGAGTAAACTCCACAAACCTATTAACCAAACCAAACATGGAATCCAATGCTAAATCTCTTCAAACCAATAGAGTTTGGACAAACTCAAAAATTACAACGAATTAATAAATCAAACTTCAATAAAATCCGAATATCCAATCTTCCATACCAAACGAAAAAAAAAAAAAAAAACCCAAGAAAAGAGAGGGGATGAAAAGGAAAGGAAGATGAAGAAAAAGTTTACCTTTGACTTTGGATTCAAGACAAGAAGAAGGAATTACGGGAATTACGGGAATTTTAAAATTATTTTAAAATCTTGAAGTGTCTTACCGCTTAAGATGTTGGGGTCTTAATTTCAGGAGCTGGATTTCAAGCTCCTAGAATTAAGATAAATCTCGTCTTAAATAACAAGTCATCTTAGCGCTTAAGACATGTTGGTATTGCGTACCAAACAATCTTATTTAGTTTTTTTGTCTTAGCGCTTAAGACATAAGATATTAAGACCCAAACTTAAGACGACCCAAACATTACCCAAAGTGTCTCTTTAATTTTCATCTTATTATCTTAAACCGTTTTCAAACAGCCTTTAGATAGTTTGGGGACCACTTTTACGGTGCCCGTTTGGAATGGATTTAAGACGTTATATGTCTTTTTCATGTTGTCAACAAAGTGGGCTGATTTCAAACAGACGTTTTCGTTTGAAGCGGATAGCCTGTGCCATAGTGAATCGGATGTCCTTATAGGGTAGTCTGTTTTTTTTTTTCAAATTCGTTACATTTATGGGACCCATGACCATGATCATCCAAACAGTTACAGATGTGCAGAAGGTCAATTACAACCACCAGCCCAAATTTTCAGCCGTTGATCATTCTTGGATCTTGAGATATGTGAAACAAACCGCGAGCCATTCGATGTAATCTTTCGGACATTGTGGGCTCCCTAATCACAATCCAAGTTGTTCATATTATTTGGAAGATTGAAAATGGCTAAGAGCCCAACTTTTAGCCTCTGATGTGGTCTATAGATCAAGGAAATGTGAAAATCGTGGAACCGTTGGATTGCACATGTGAGAATCATTCTAGAAGAAAATAGAAATTGGATAGTCCGTGTTTTTTGTTTTTCCTTGAATTCTGGACCAATAAGTCACATCAGAATCGTAGGATATTTAGTTAGTTAAAGAACGAATATCAGATCAAATTTGAATTGTTGATTTGTCACGGATCTTGAGAAATTTGCAAAAAAGCGTGGACTATTTGGTCAATTATTCTCAAATTTGTGGGCCCCTATTTCATAATCTGAATTGTCCGTTCTCTTGATAATATTTAGGTCATCCATGGGGTAAAAAGTTATCCTCGGATTCGTTGTGGATACAGAGAAATTAAAGAAAAACCATTTATAGTTGGATTTAAAAATTTATTTTAATCAGTTATATTGTGTTACCAAATAGTCTATTTGTAAAACATCTATTTCAAACCGCTCTATTTTAAATAGATCTATATCATATAGATCTATTTCATGCAGATAACTCAAGGTGCTGATACACACCTTTTACATTTCCCTAACTTTAGGGGTTTGATTAACTTAGTTCACTAACTTAGGAAAGATACTAACCCTAATTGCCTATAAACTAGCTTCTAATTTAGGAAACTAATTTAGTAAGGTTTTCATGCTAATATTAGAAAGTAGGTTGTTTTCTTTTTTATTGATTTGATTTGTTACTAATCATAGTTGAATTTGTTTTGATTAATTTGGTTTCTAACTTATGTTTAGTTTGTTTCTAATTTAGCTTCTTAGTTTTATTTTTGGATTGTTTCTAATTTGATGTTCTAATTTGTACGTTCTTTTGTAGCAACTTGTGATTTATTTTAGATTGAGTTTTTAGATTTATGAATCTTTATTTTTAGAAATGTATTTAATTTTAATTTAAAGTAGTAACAATGAATGTAATTTTCAAGATTTTAGGCTAAAATTAGATTTTATTTAGGGCATGTGACAAAGTTGGAAAACCTTATTTCCAAATCTCCCTATGGATCGACCTGGTCTCACCAGTTTTATTACTACAATCGAAGCTCTGCACTTGGAGCCGCGATCAGTTTATTTTGGTTATTGATAAGTATCTTGTGTACAAATATCATGTTAAAATACCTTGAGTTGTTTTTTGAATGGTATACCTTAAGTAACACCAGCACCGCATCGCTTGATCGCTACTAAAAGGTGTAAAGAATTCTACTCACATTATTGGCACATATCATTTCCACGAGGCATACAAATTCCATGACATTTATATATGTTTCTCTAGAAATGAGTTCCAAATCAATTTTATAAACGTTTTCAATAGACTAAAATAATATGAGACTATCAACATAAATGAAAACCCTTGGCTGCATAAACTTGAAGGGTTCAGCCAGCAATAAGAAGACTTTTTTAGCTACATAAACTTGAAGGGTTCAGCTAGCAATAACAAGACTCGCTTCTTATCCAACTCGTTAGAAAAACCATGCCTATGTCCATCTCCATGTTCTTACTTGCAATGACCCATTGGCGCGAGATTTATGCCAACATTGATAAAGGGTTGAAGAAAGGGAGTGTCATGAACTAGGCATTTCATTCATTTTCTTCCACCCCTCAGCAATTTGATATTTTATGTGATCACGAGCAACGCTCTCCGAGGCACCAGCTTCATACATGTAACACTGGATAGACTTTGGAACATCACCTCTGGCAACCTCATACTATATATTTGAAACAAAATAAAAACAAGTTAAAACTGAACTTTAAATTTAACTAAATGAATAGATTTAAAAAGGCATTTTAAACATGCAACTTGTTAAAGGAAACAGAATCTTTGTATTTTGATTTTAAGTGCCCTAGAAATATTAAAAACAGAAAACACAAGTTCTATTTTCTTTTTCTATAAAACCAGAGTTCATTTTTATTCATTTAATGAAGCTTACTTATGATCAATCTGAACCATCTAGAACTCACTTTTATTTGACACTGACCCAACTATTATTAATTATTAGATTGAATCATGATAAACGTTGACATTAAAAAAAAATCATTTAACTTTGGTGTAAACTTAAAATCATATAATTGGAGAATATTTGGCTCGATAGCGAGTGGGCGTTAAGACTTCCCATCTCTATACATTTGGGATTGGCATGCATTTAGGTGGGCCAAAAATTCTCATACACTGTTATAAACTAATTCCTTGTTTTTGGACACTGCTTAAGTCTGGGATTCTTACACTTGAAGTTCCCAAATCGTTGCACAAGCGAAGAATCATGGAAGACCTCTTTATTAGACTTGATGTATTTGAGTAATTTAAGGCCTCAGTTGGCATCTTTTGTCCAAAAGAAAAATAAATATGCACTAAAAAAACAGTCCCTGATATTGAAGTCCATGCATTCTCTAGATACTCCCTCAAGTGTTGGCATGTATCCATTGCTATACCATCTTGCCTCATCTAAGTAGGATTTACAAATCTGTCCACTGGAGGAAAAAGAAACAACATTAAAGAAAATATATTTGGTTAACAACTTCGATCCATTTATTGTCTTATTTGTGAGCCTAATTAAGAACACGATAAGATTCAACTTAAAAAGAATTATAAAAGATTCGAATAAGAAGCGAAATAATACCACTTTCTTAAGAAATGGTATCACATCCAATCCCTCCTCTTTAAGGGCTTCATAATTAAGCTATATTGTTAGTAGTGTTGTAGAGAGCTAGATAACAAATTTTCATATATTCAGGAAGCTGCTTCAATGCCCTAATATCCCATCTGAAAGTTGCAATGAACGGTCAAATAAGATAACATTTAATCGACAATGGAATGCATATAAAATAATGGTTAGGGAAAATGTATAGTCATAGTGTCAAAATCACTAAAGATTGGTTGCTACTTGCTAGTATCTTTCGGTCTTGAAAGGGTTTTTAGCACCTTTAATCCATGTAGGAAACTGTATGTCAAACCAGTAACCTAGATTACTTAACTATGAACACCACTTACCAATGATTTATTTTGAGAGAATTAATTTCAGCTATATACCAAGGGTCTTAAATGAGCTGACCCATAAGATAACTAAATCCGACTTTGCAATTGAGGCCAATTTTCTGGTGGTTTGGTAATTATCCGTTTTGGTTCCTATTGTTTAATACATTCTTTAAAAAAAAGAAACTAAATAAAACAAAAAACAGAAAAGAAAAGTCTTGACCATGTCGAACTATGCATAATATTACAAAAGTATACAATGGGCAAATGTTGCATATTATTCTAGTGGATGAATCATCAACATCTTGGTGGGTCCATTGGCCTGAACTGAGTTGTTATGGATTTGGAGTCTGTCCCCATGCTTAGTCTGATATGAAAATGATGAATTTGTATAGAAATGTCCAATGTGATGATAAACCTTTGGAAACCCCTAATTCACAACCCATCTATGTATTCTTAGAGCCGGAAGAACCCATAATGATGATATGCGTCTCATATGACCATTCTCCCGTGAAAGAAGAAAATGAAATCCTTGACAGTTTTATGTATATATATATATATATATATATATTGGACTACTGGTCAAAGGTGATACTCTTTAGGGCCCAGGGGTTAATCACTGGGGTAAGTACGTGAAACAAAAGTGCCAACCAACACCACTCAATTAGGAGTGTGTTTGATTTATGTTATTTTTCTTGGTTTGTGAACAAGTTCTACGTAAGTCAACGTTGAGTTTACCCAAGTTACTCCGAAACTGTATGACTTCATCTTTTTTCACATAGTAATTTAGTATATGACTTACCGAGTCTAATCAGTTGAGTTTGACCAAATATCTTAAACCAAAGTTCTTAGTGGATGCAATCACCAACCTGTCCACGGAATCGGTAAAGAGCTCCATCTCCTCCAAAGAGCCATACACATCATATACATCATCAATTGTAGTTATTAATTGATTTACTTTTGTAAGAACTCCCCTCCAACTCTCAAACTGTTGATCAAATATGACACCAATGGTCTAAAAGAAGCACTCAACCAGCCTATCTCTGGAAAACTCAAGCCTCTCACCTAGCCCAAGATCCCTCCACCACCTGCGACACATTAAAGAAGAAAACATGATCGGATTATGAAGAACAATCATCATTCCTATAGATCCACCTTAACATTTCATTATTGGATTATTGAGATTTTGTTTGAGAATACTCAATTAAAAGGTCAAGGTTGAATAAGAAGTAAACTAATAGTTCTTGAGTAAGGCCAAATATGAGGTTTCCTAGGAGTTCATATATATATATATATATATGGGGAATGTTCATGTGCATCTATCCCTCACCATAGGGTGAGGGACACTTCTATAAATGGGGATTTTCAAGTACAAAAGTGAGTTTCCAAGTACATAGGGTGAGGTACACTCCCTTGTCTTCATGTGTAAAAAGGAAAAGTGACCCTCACCCTATGGTGAGGGATAGATGCACATGAATATTCCCCTATACACACACACACACACACCCTGACTCATGTGGACGAGACTTCACATCCGCTCAAGTGTGCTGGGCCCACCTAGGGTCCACACGGTGATAGGGCAAGGGGATTTGAAGATCTACATGTCCCCGAATAAAAACCTGGCCCCATTCAATCATTCTAGTCCTTTCATCAAGTTCAATCCATTTGCATGGGATGGGGAGCAGGGGCGGGGTATGCATGTATGGTCCAATTGCATGTATGGTCCAATTGGATGGACCATCAGTGGACTCTACTAGTGTGAACATGGGAAGAGAGCTCCACACACACGAAACACACACACACACACACACACACATATATATATATATATATATATATTCATAATTTTGATCAACTAAGATTTTGTGAACTAGCCTTGTACAAAATCAGAGGTGCCAAAGGAAAAAGAAAAAAAAAAAAAAGGAATGTTGGAGAACAAAAAGAAACTACATAAAACATAGGTGCCAAGGGATTTATATGGTTTGTGAAGATTGCATATGTCCATGTGAACAGCCAAGGAGCTTCTTCATCACTAGAAAAACAAGGGTCACAAAGCGCTCTCTCTCTCTCTCTCTTCTTTACACAAATTATACTAAGAGGGTGTGTTTTTGCAAAAAAAATATTTTGTGCTCCATAGATTTTCATTTATGTGAAAGAGATAAATCTTGCATTGCTACCGATCCTATGGGAAATTGAGGTCCAAACTATTGAGCAAGTCAATTCATTGTTTTTCGTTCCTATGTGGACAAAATGTTGTGCAAAACAACGAAAGAGCTACAATGCACGGTAAATCAGCTCAATTTTCTTCTTTTCATAGAATCCTCTCGATAGGTGCAAAGGGATTTATATGGTTTGTGAAGATTGCATATGTCCATTTGACAGCCAAGGAGCTTCTTCATCACTAGAAAAACAAGGGTTAAAAAGCTCGCTCGCTCTCTCTCTCTCTCTCTCTCTTCTTTACACAAATTATTCTAAGAGGGTGTGCTTTTGCAAAGAAAATATTTTGTACTCCATGAATTTCCATTTCTGTGAAAGAGATAAATCTTGCATTACTACTAATCCTATGGGAAATTGAGGTCCAAACTATTGAGGAAGTCAATTCATTGTTTTTAATTCAAATGTCGACAAAATGTTGTACAAAACAACAAACTATTGAGGGAGTCAATTCATTGTTTTTCGTTCCTATGTGGACAAAATGTTGTACAAAACAACAAAAGAGCTACAATGCACGGTAAATCAGCTTGATTTTCTTCTTTTTCATTGAATCCTCTCGATAGGTGCAAAGGGATTTATATGGTTTGTGAAGATTGCATATGTCCATTTGACAGCCAAGGAGCTTCTTCATCACTAGAAAAACAAGGGTTAAAAAGCTCTCTCTCTCTCTTCTTTACACAAATTATTCTAAGAGGGTGTGCTTTTGCAAAGAAAATATTTTGTGCTCCATGGATTTTCATTTCTGTGAAAGAGATAAATCTTGCATTACTACTGATCCTATGGGAAATTGAGGTCCAAACTATTGAGGAAGTCAATTCATTATTTTTCGTTCATATGTGGACAAAATGTTGTACAAAACAACTAAAGAGCTACAATTAGGGTTGTCAAAGGGTCGGCTCCAGTCCGGGTCCATGGCGGACCCGGAACCGGAACCGTTAAGGAGAAAGTGGAACCGGATTCAGACCCAGAACCGGTTTCTTGACTTTGAAACCAGAACCAAAATCATATATGGGACGAGTTTGAATTCGAATCCGGATTTAGATAGAGAATGATATTAAAAAAAACATGGTTTTTAGGAGAAAATTTTCAAAATTGAGGTAATATGTCGTATCTCGGGTCCACAGTTCCGAACCAAAGTGAAACCGGACCAAGACGCATTTACTTATCGGGGCCTAAATAAGGACCTAGACTCAGTTTTTAACGGGTCGAAACCTCCGGATAATCGGAGAATCGGATACTCATTTAGATCCCTAAGTACAATGCATGATAAATTAGCTCGATTTTCTTCTTTTTCACATAGAATCCTTTCGATATACAAACATATCAAAAATTTCTTGCTTTTTTCTTTTAGAGTAATTACTTATTTTTAAATAATACAATACAAATATAGGCGTGTTGTGCATCATGTGTACATCCTGGAATAGGAAACAATGTATCATTGTAACTTTTAAGCATTGCTCTAAATCCATTTCAAGGTAGTTTTACTTGCCTTCCTTTTGATCTTCTGATAGAGTTCAAAAACAATAAATAAGCTAGGTGGAGCCCATTACATCCAAACTCAAGCTATTATATCTCCTTTCTTATCAGTAGCTTGTTTCTTTTGGAATCAGCACTACATCAAAAATCACTATCAGGAACGGTTTTGGACCGTTTCTAATTGATTCTGAAATGGTTATGAACCGTGCCAAAAAAAAAATTAGAACAGTTTGTGACCATTCCAACATGAGGATTCTGGAGCAGTTTAAATCTGTTCCAAAACTTTTTAAAACCGTTCCAATTCTCTAATTTTGACCAATTTGAACCGTTCTCTAGCCAACCTATTTTTTTAATCCCAGAATGGTTTTGAACCATCCCTAAATGAAAAAATATTTAAAAAAATACAGAGACAATTTCTTTTACCACTAAATTCAATTTTTTTTTTAAAATAGCACACTTAACCTTTTACATTCATGTCAATACACAATCATACAATCACAAAATATAAAATTGAAATCAATATATACTAGCTTGAACTCAAAAGTACGACTTACAATATTTGAAAATCCATACATACTACATTCAACTTTTAACCTTCTAATGACATTCATCAATCTTATTTCTAAAAAAAAAAAAAAAAAAAAAAAGAAAAAGCCAAAATGGTACAATCTCATCATATTTGTTGTGACTTACTTCTTCTCCAAAGTTGTCTATCAAGTCTAGTGTTTTAGGTGGAAAAAGCCCTCAAATAAGACTTGCAACTTCTCTTTTAATTGTTCTATTTCAAATCTCAATGCTTGCTTTGCATCCAATTACTTTTCCAACATAAGTAATAACTATACAAAGAATCCTCCTTCTATACAAAAGAAAATCAAGAAATGGGTTGGAACAATTTATAAAAAGTACTTAACAAACAGAATAATAAAACACATAAGAATAGAATGTTTACTTGTTATAGGATTTCATAACACACCTGCAAATGAATGTTCAGTATTCCCAATCTTAAACTCGGAAGCTTGCTTTCTCAAAGTCCCAACGCATCAAAATTCAATGAATTTCACCCCAACATCTGGTAACATAAGCCTATTAAAGAAAAGATAATGACTTAGAATTAAAGCCATAATAGAGCAAAGAAGACCTAAATCTTCTCCACTTTAAAAATTAAAAACCAAACAAATTGATGCCAATATATCACATGTTATATATTATCGAAATAGATGCAAAGTAATTTTCATAAACAGAACTGGCCAAGTATACATAAACAAATGTCTTTAGAAGGTATATATTTAATACCTTTCAGTCAACTAACGCTTTGATAAGAACTGCAAACCACTTAAGATATACAGAAACAAATATCTTAAGAAGTTCATAGCCAGTTCAGGCTAAGTGGCCATCAAGTTACCAACAAGAACCAAACTAAAAATAAAGAACCTTAGGTTTGGTGGCTATCATCCCCACACTTCAACAACCATTGAAAATAAAACTCCTTTCATCCAACACAACCACCAGGCTCTCAGATCTTACAAACTATATTATATATCCAAATAAAAATCCAAAAGAAGAAGCAACAATCTCCAACAATTAGAATTTTCTAAGCATAGCTCTGAACCGTGTTAGTACAATCTTAATGCGATAAACAGTAATTGGCATATGTGAATTTCAGGGAATAATAATAATTGTCAGGTGGGATATTTCGATAAATTGATTCAAATATCTAAGTTATATTTATTCATAATTTGATCTACGTATGTATTGTAGGAATTTTCTTATGGCTAAAAATGAATGTTCTTTTATGGAATGAATGAATGGATGGATGGATGAGATTGAGAAATATGGTATTGTCAATTGTGTAGGAATAATGTAAAATAATTTATTAGAAATAAAAAATAGATAAGGACTGCATTGTTTTTTCCGCCTTCAAATGACGAAGAAATCCCAAACAAGTTGTGCAGTAACCGGTCCGACTCCATCATTCTCACCATGAAAATAGGATGAGATGGCGAGAAATGTGATCAAGCTCCAAAAGCCTCGAAAAATAGTGGCTCTGTGTTTGGGAGACAAAGACAGAAATGGCAAAAAACAGAGAGGGAACGGCATGAGACTCGTTGAAAATATGGGAGGGACGTTTTATGTTTTTGGCGGAACGGGATTAAAAGGACTTTAATACTTTTTAAGCGCCACTTTTTTAGATTTGGAACGGATTTTTTAGATTGGCATGGATTGAAACCATTTCTAATTACGAACGGCCCAAAACCGAGTCACATCAACGTTCCTAATCGTTGAATTTGGTGTAGTGATTGTTCATCTCCATTACTATATGTATTGTAAACGTATTGGGACTATTGATGAAAGTTACAAAATAAGAGAAAAAAAAAATGTTGGACAGAAAGGGGTTTTTTTATTTTTCATTCCTTGCAGGAGTTGTTACACAAACAAGGATAAATAGATCAGACTAAATTCCTACGACTTCTCATATACAAACACTACTTGCCCACTTTCTTTTTTCTCTGAATAACTCTAACAATAAGAAACTACTTCCTAAAAGATAGGATATGATTCACTACTAACAACAAACTCAAACTTACACAGAGACTTACACTACACATGACCCCCAACAACCCATGCTACATCTACATGAACAATCAAACTTCCATTCCCACTTTCGGTGTGGGCCCATCATGTTTGAAATAACATTTCAAAACACAAAAATCTGTCTCAGTTTTTTAATTTTGGAACTCGGATGCCTATTTTCTGCTGATAGACTGGCTCTCCCTCCTGTTTGTAAATTGTTGGTGCTGTGTTATACATCTGAAGGGACTCTAACAATGTAACCTTTCTACCAAAATAAAAAACAAAGAAACAATGTAACCTGAAAGTGTGCAAGCAGTTAGTGCAAAATGCAAATTCAGATTCAGCAACTGCCAGTGTAGTCTATGAAGAGAACTTGTGTCACTTCAGTTACTGAATCGTGGACTGATCACAATTCAGACGCATTTTTCCCATCTTGTTCAACGATTGTTGTTGCTGTTCATCCATACTTCAGGCCCATCATTATAAGCCGGCCACTGTCAAAGTGGAGGTAGCCTGACTGCCTGAGACTCCATTTTGCTGTCAACAAGTTTTAGGAATATGTTCGACTCTTCTGGATTCCTGCATTCCTATCTGATATTTCGTTCTTCCTTTTTTTCCCGAAGATGCAGCTAAGTCAAATGCTCTGAAGCAGAGCTGCGAACTTCTACGGATATTTGTCACAGGTGCGCTTGTTAAATGCTTGCTGATGTAACAATTTGGTTCCTGTCTACTTTCGACTTCTATTTAATTGAATTTGGTCTTTCCTTGATGTAGAGGCTGTGCAGCGTGTAGCTATAATTGCTGAAGCAGAAGGAGCTGGTAAAATTGAAGGAACTCATTTGGAGTGGACACTTCCGCAACTTCTACTGGACTTTTAAGGTACATGATTATGCTTTTTATGGAATTTCTTTTGGGAATGTTATTTGTGGCTTCAGATTGTGAATTGTAGAGTGTGTTAATTGTTAAAGACACAATGCATTATATTCTTTTAATAACAAAAACCACCATTCAAACAGAATATATTTAACCGTAAACTGTAAAGAGTTATTTATCATATATGGGTGCTCTGCTGTTTCATGCAGAAGGGTGCATCATGAGGAGTATGATTGCAATTATTCTTTGAGCCATTCTGCACTTCTTTGCAACTTTGTTGATCTATCAGACTTTGACTGTGCAGCTTTGAGCTGAATTGGTTTTTTGCTGTTAGTCCTAGCATAGTGCATGCGATTCAAATTTATAGAATATTCCCTTTCAGAGAGAGTAAAAATCCTGGATTTGGATTTTGAAGAAAGAAACAAAGAAATGTGTAAAATTACAGCAAAAGGAATCATCATCCTTTTGTGAAATCTAGGCAAATTCGCGAAAGTAATTATCATGTGAGAAGGCTAAATCCAGACTAAACAATAATAATTACCTTCAATCCTAAGAGACGTAAAAAAAAAAAATCTCAAATTCAAAACGTATATATATATACAGATATACATTGTTGTTGTTGTAGAAGTTTTCAAGAAATACAAGAAGGGGGAAATGAGAATCCTAAAATTTTAGATAAAAAGAAAAAAGGACGAACACTTGAACAAGAAGAAAGGGTACCTTCAATACAAGGGGGGCAAGAAGTCCCCGCTCTCAGAAGCCTCATCCCTCCTAATTATAGTATTAATGGTGTCACTATCTCGATCTGGTAGCGTTTCAAGGTCCATATACTCAGCCTACAATCCAAAAAACAAAACTTTAGAATACCCAGAAGCAGACAGGTACCTATTTCACAGCGAGAGCAAATACCTCAGAATTAGCTTTAGAATACATGATTTCTTCAGCCTTCAAGACTACAAGAGGAAGTTTGTCCTGCCATTCCTTGTTGTTCTTGGTTGCAGAGCTGTGAATCTCATTCACGACCCTAAAAAACACGTAATGGTATGTGAAAAGGATCACATTCTTCTCCTTTGTGTAGATGATCAAATGCAAAAGTCCATTGAAAAAGATTTACTTTCAAGGGAGTCAAATTAGATACCCAAACACAAATATTCAAAAAAAAAAAAAAAAGGACCAAATAAAATCGTTTCTTGATTCTCTAAGACAAAGAAACCATATATTGAGGGGAAAAAAAAAGAGAGAAAAGATTAGGGTTTTATAAAGAGGATATAATAAGATGTATCCGATGAGGAAATCTTTGTTGTGAGGGAACTTCTTAGGGTAGAACTGAGCGACGAGAGCAAATGCGATGATTATGATCCCTAACAGCAATCTGATGTTGCTCAGCCTTACATCTCCAGTGTATCCACTATCCACTACTCGTCATGATCTGCAAGAAGAAGAAGAAGAAGAAAATCAAGATTTTAGAGATCTAGGGCAAGGAAAGAGAGAGAGAGATTTGGGAATTGTTATAAATGTAGAGAGAGAAAGAGAGAGATACATCAGAGACTGATTCATCGAGGAAGTGTTTGATGGAATGCGGATTCACCGACATCTCCAAAACCCCATCTTCTAATGGGATCCGATTGCTCTGCGTCGTTGAGCATCTGTGAGGGGTTTAGCCAGGGGCATTATGCTTAGACAGACTGAGCCGTTGGTGGTGCCGAGGAAGAAGAAGAAGAAGACTTGCTGGTGGTGCTGAAGATGCCAGCGAGAAGCGGTGGAAGTTCATGGTTGGTAGCTCCGGTGATTGGGGGTTGTTGGCGGTAGTTTTGTTGGGTTTGCTACGTACGGCGCTGGTGCAGGGGAAGAAGAAGACAGAGGAGGATGAGGGATTAGGGAGAATGGAGGGAACGAGAAGGGGATGAGGGATTAGGGAGAATGGAGGGAACGAGTAGGGAATGAGGGATTAGGGAGAATGGAGGGATTGAGTGCAGAGTGAGGAATTAGGGCGGGAGAGTGAATGGAATGGAGGGAAAAAGCGTGGAATGGAGGGAACGTTAGTGCAGTAGGGTTTTAGTGATACGGGGGCCTTTTTTTTTTTTTTATTTCTGAAACGGTTTCTTCACCTAAAACGGGTCAAAACCGCTTCATATTACGGACTATTCTTAACCGCTCCAGGCTATCCAAGCTCATGAAAGAATGGCTAAGTAAGAGTGGGGCCCATGAGACACACTAATCGAACTCATTTAAAAATGGGGGTTTCTTCTAATTGCATACTACTATTTGGAAAAGAGCTTTTGGTCAAACAAATAGCTTTGGATAAAAAGAAGAAAACCATCTCTTCTGTCAAAATTCAGTATATATGAATTCTGAAGTTCGTCACCAAGCTTGTAAGATTAACATCAAAAAACCACTTTAATGAAATGTGAATTTAAAAGTGGGAAGAAGAAACACCTCTAGATTCAAGTTTTTATGAACAAGATCAATAGTACTTTGTAGGATTTCCCTTCCCTGCAGAAGATACATGCGTTAGAAAATTGCAACTATGACTCATCTGTCTAAATATGGGCTACACAAAACATGGGCACATTCACCATCAGGATTCGGCTCTATCAGCTTAACTTCACTCATTGTGGATAAGTACATTACGTAGACCAAATCTGTGATACTGTAACTTCATCTTACTTGAAGTGTTATGAGCTCTGCAGGTGGCTTTGCATAAAATCTTGAATTGGAAAAGCCTAAGCATCCATATATATATTGAATAACAAGTAAAATGAAAACTGTTAGAAAAATTGAATTGATCTCAGAGATCAATTTAAGGAGAATGTTCCGGCACTGAGTAACAAAGGAAGAACCATCTGGATGCCCAGAAGTAGACAATAACAAAATAGGCAAATGACATATCCACCCAAATGTTTTGGACACGCACACACACACCCCTTTCTTTCTAGCTTGTGTGGCATTAGAATAGCGTATTTGTGTACTATTCTATTGTAAATAAAAGAAAGGAGTATCAGAAACAATGGGAGCAAAAAAAAATAAATATTGTAATACTACTATGTTTTGACTGTCCAATCACACTTCAAGTGATAGCTGTCAACTAAATAATAATAGGTTACCTTAGGTAGAAGTCCGGTTGTTTTACAAGATGCCAAACTGGGAATTGACCCATCAGGAGATTTTTGAACAGCTGTGAAGCAAATATTATACTCCTGCACAACACGAGAACGAATATTCTAGAAGTCAGAATCTTTCTCAAAAAAAACTGTTAAATGTAATAAAAAAAAGTAACCAACCTGAATGATCGAAGGATAGAGACTATTGAAGTCCAAAAGCAATATGTACTTGTCATATAAGCCTTTTTTTTTGTTCTAGAACCAATCCACCGGCATAGGCCGGACCCCTTTTGCCTTTCCCATCAATATATTGAGCATCATTCTCAAAATCATTGATATCATCTTCGCCCTCTGCATTGTGCACTCTCCATTTAATCGAATTTGCCTCCTTCCCACGTGCAGAAATCTTCTCAGGGACCATATACTTCTTTGCATGAAATTCATGCAACAACAGAAATTCCACTCTTTGTGCCCTAGCACCCTGTTGGAAATGACAAGTCAATAGTAGGTAGAAAGTCAAAGAACAGAGACATCTTCTGAAGAACAGTATATGAGGACTTACCTGGAGAGTTTTGCCTCACAGGTTGCCACTAATATTAGTAAGTTGTCGCGTCAATGGGAGAACACTCAAATGAAACATAAATTCCAAAGATAGCCAAACATCAGTCTCCCCATATTCAACCTGATTTCATCACCAGGATCATCATTTGGTACACAAAAAACTGTCTTCTAAGTTCTAGTGACAGTAATGATAAATTACGCAGGATCCAGTGTTGGTGGGCTCCACAAGGTGTACATAAACAGATACTAACATGTAATTTGTCAAAAATAACAAATTTTAAGGGGTACTAGCAGCGGCAACATAAGCAAATAGAAGGGGTCTCAGCATCTACAGTGTTTTTTACTTTTAGAGGCGGTCAAAAATCGCCGCTAAAAGACCAAATTCCGTCGCTATAAGTATCAGCGATGGAAATTAGTCCGTCACAATTTCTGCCGCTAAAAGTCAGCGTCGCTAATACTTTGAGCGGCAGAATATAAAATGAGTCGCTGAACCAATAGTGGCGGTTTGTTTTATCCGCCGCTAAAAGCTCTTTTAAAAAAAAAAATCATATTTGAAACCGTGAGTCTGAAACCATGTGCTGGAAGCTGAAAGCTTACAATCATTTCTATCAAAATGTCCGTATCAAGTATTGTTTCATCAGAGAATTTCAGCCATTTATCTTCGTACAAAAGGAAACAAAAATGTTGCCTAGAGTTTTAAATGAAGGCCCTTTTGTCTGACTCTAAGTGTATGGTAGTCCACTGGTTTAAAAAAATTTGAAACTTTTCTGTGAAGAAGATGAAAGAAATTTTCCATGCAAAATCCAAATTCTCTGTTGTCCTGCACTGTGGTACTGATATAAATAAAATGTTGTTGAGAATGACTTTGATTTGTTCCAATGTTTGCATCTTGTAGACGTTTGGTCCAGTTATCTCTGGAATCCCACAGCTGCTCGCTAAGTTCTCATACTAGACGTATGATCGAGCATAGTTTGTTAACGCCCAAAAGTGGGCTATAAACTCAAGCTAAGCTTGTAAAGGAGCTCATAATTATGTATCTTTAGAACATAGCAAGGAGATTGCTATGAAAAATCTTCTACACTACTTTAATTGAAAACTTCCTTCTGGAATGAACAAAGAAAACATGGGCATAGGTGAAGCACCTGGCATCACAACTCTTGCAAATTTTAGTTCAACTGATGTGCAAAGATAGCAATAAAATCCATCCCTCACTTGTCTAGTATGTCACATTTCTACTATACAAGATGATGAAAAAGTCAATTCTTGAATACATGATTTTAAATTCTTCATATCAAGGCGACAACCTGACAGACAAAATCAATTTCTTTGACGGCCGCCTCCCAGTCACTCCTGCATTGTGGAAGTTGCAGTATCAGTTTTTGTCCAAAACCACAGCGATGAAATTTTCACAGTACCATTTTTTGAATGACACAAATAGGAATACATTCTAGCAGAGATGGGAAGGAAACAAATCTATACATGGAAATGAGAAGATTACAACGAAGCAGTTTAACTTGTAAAGATATAAACAACCAAATTTGGAATCACATACCAAGAACAAAATAACAACATTCAAGAACCTTTGAACTACTCTCTTAATCCATATACATATAACCAAGACTGGTTTACTGATATGCTACAGAAAAGATCAGATCATTTCTAATTCCAAAACAGTAGAATTTTTTGGGTGTGCATTTTTCTTACGTTTGATGTTGCATAAGTTATTCAGTTGCAAGGTGATCAGCGTGAAAATGTTTCCAATTTCCTTGTTCAAGTATGTCATTGAACTTGTTTATTTTTTTTCTTTGTTTTTCTATTACCATTGATACTCAGCTGAAATATTTTATTCATTTCTTGTTCATGCTAGCATTATGAAGAAGGAACACATCAAAATTCATGGTTTCTGAGCAAAATCTGTGCTGCTTTATGTTGGCCAACAGTTACCTATATCTTAACCAAAAAAAGCTGCCTAAATACTTCAGGACTTCTATGAACTTACCGTAGTTCTATGTTATAAATACTTCAGGCTGGCATTTTTCGATTCTCCAATTGTCTGGTTTTGTTATTATCTCTAATATCAATACTCTGGTTTCTCCAATTTCTCTAATAATCGACTTGGTTGAGTTGACCCTACCATGGTTAAGTTAGGGGCCAAGTCCAAGTTTTAAAAAACTTCTTGGATAATCTTATCTTGTCATAAATCCACATTAAAGAGGCAAAAGTTTCATTCTTCCCAAAGTTTCTATCAGTCAATCAATGTGTACCATAGTAACAACAGGATGGCAGTACACATGGCCACATATAAGGGAGAAGATGGAAACATAGACATCTTAGATAATGAGACAAGAGTATAAGCAACATCATTAATTTAATTTCCACAATATTCCAACATCACACAAGAAATACAAGTACACAACTAAACAAATAAACAAAGCATGGAGAAAATAAAATACTTGCAATGATTCAACTAGAGAAACATCTCACATAAACTTAATCTCTGTCTTCATCAAGAATGAAAGTCTTTCTATTCAATAAGTTTGCTATGCTAACCTATTACAAGCACAAAAATTTACAGAGATGGGAAGTAACTGTACAAGCAAAAGCAGATGAAAAGTTATTACACACCTTCTTTATCCCAACACTGTAGAGGCTTGCTCCTGTAGAATTATGAAAGTTAATACAAAAGGGAGCATGCCAATCTGAAACTCACGAGAGTGGAGACTAGACATTTATATTATCCAAAGCGCAAAAGAAGTATACCCAAGGCTGTACAAAATGGATAAAAATCCAGATTGAAATGTCTTCTTAAACATTGCACAAAACAATCCTTATATAGCTTAAACAGGTAAAGAAGAAGAAGAAGAAATATCCCTTTTTCTTCTCTCCATAATCAATGGTAAAGATTCAAGATGCATTTGCTTCATCAAATTTCAGCTCATCAAAAACCCATCTCCACAATTCAAATCCATTACTGGAAGCCCAAAATCCCCAAATGTTCATCTAGACCCTTGCTCCATAAACAAGAAAAGACATACAGAATTAGTCTTATTTATCCTCTGTATTTTCCTTCCCCAACTCATATCAGAATCACAAATTCTTAGGCATGTTAAATGAGTTTCAACTCCTTTTAGGCCCCAAAAACTGACCATAAATTAAGAGAATGTGCCCCAAAACACTAAAAATAAAATTAGAACCAACCTAATAATAAAAAAACTCTCGTCCATATTAAAAAAAGTCCCTTTCATCAAGAGTTATAGAAGCTCACATCTCATCTCCACTTTTAATCATCAGATCAAGATCCATTGCATTGATCAGGATACTAACATATGCCCAAAAGGTTAGGAATGAATGTTTCCTTGTTCGAGCTGTGCATTGCACTAAAATCCAATGAAGAGGCACAAACACAAACAATAGGTCTTGCTTCCAAGAAAGGACTGATGCTAAACTTTTACTGACAACAGGTTATAAAATGGGTAATCACATGTTTCCATCAAGGAATAGAAATACCTATGTGTGGGCCAAAACACGGAGCATAGCAAACACTACGCCAGTTATGGGAGCACCAATCCCTCAAAAAAAAAAAAAAAATTTAAGCAGCAGCGAAGAAGAAGAAGAAGACGGGAGCAGAACACAAGTAAAGAAGGAGAAACAGAAAAGAAAGTTTACCTGGTCCGATTTGTCTTTGCTAGAAGGGAGCAGAACACAAGTCTCTCCCCTCCTTCGGCCTGCAAAATACCACCTTTCTGAGTTTTTTCTTCCTTCCGAAAGAGACTCTGTATCTCGTTTCAGTTCCTTATTTCAGCAGAACCCAATCAAACCCTAGGATTGTTTCAACAGAACCCAATCAAACCCTGGGAGACAGAGACGAGGAAGAGGGGGAACGCTAGGAGAAAGAGAAAGAGAAAGAGAATCAATCTCATTAACCCTAAAGAGAAAGAGAAGGAGAACTGATGGCGGGAAGAAATGGCGCCAACGAAAATGGGGAGGGAACGCTGGCTAATGTATTTAGACCTCGTTCTTTTCTGTCGACAGGGCCCATGATATTTTGTATTGAAACGGCTTTTAGAGTTGGGACGGCTTGGGACCTTATTTGATTAGGGAGGGCTACTGACCGTTTCAACTGTATGTTCCTATTTTACGTTTTTGGTGTAGTACAGTGCATGTTTGGAAATTTTGATAAGTTTGAAATAGAACCGATTCATTAGGTCCCTCTGAAATTGAGTTATTTCAATTAGATATTTTGACTGTTAGCTACGATGTATAATATGTTGGATTTAATCTAAAAGGAAAACTTGTATTATTAGTATGGGAAACTTGAAAAATAGTGCAAGTTTTTTTCTTTTTTGTAAAAGAACAAATAGTTAAAGTTAAATATGCAAACTTGTTAAAAAAAATAGTTTTCTAATTTATTTGGGCATTGTTGTTTGATTGGATTTTCTTTTCTTTTGTGGCTTCTATAAAATAAAGGCCAATGTTGTTAATGCCAACTCAATTAGAGAAGAAAATAGACTTTCCAAACATTTTGAAGCACTCAAGTTTTTGGTTGGTTCAGATAAGTCAAGTAGAGCCTAATTTTAGACTTGTCAAACGACACCATACATTCAAGCTGGGCTTGGAATGCACTTTTGAAATCATGCTTAGCTAGTTCAGCTAATGAAGGATTCTTTCTATCTTCTAGCCTTAGGATTCTCCAATGCAATTGAATCTCCAAAGAATGCCTTACTTTCTTTAAAAGAACTGGGTCTATGTTCCCCTTGATAATCTTGAGATGCGTGCTTGTAAACTCCCTGACTTCATCCAAGACTACTTCCCCTTGAAAGGAAAGGTGTGAAGCTTCATACAAGCTCAGCATCCCCTTGATGTCCATGCAAAGGCTTTCTTTGAAGCCACCCTTCTCATCTTTAAATTCATGGAAAGCATCTGTCACTCTCAAAAGGTAGGGGTTAATTAAATCAAAACATCAAATGAACTAATAGAATTTCTAAGATTATATAATGCTCTATAAGGCTTTCATGTGGCCATTTTGTATGGTAAAGGCCATGGAACAACAATTGATGTGGAATTAATGCCCAAAAAAAGCCTTCTAAACACAAACAAACATAATCCCATCACTCCAATAAAGCAAATCACCAGAAATTCAAGGAGGGGCTCATTCTATAAAATGTGTACTACGCGCATGTCACGGACATGCATGATTCCACATCTTTGGAACTAAATGTTGGACATAATTTATGACTATTATTTTTCAAATTTGGTATAAACATATATAATACTTATGAAATGTGTGAATTGGCCATGATTCTAGGTTGTAAAACCCGACTTATGTCCAAATATTATTGTAAGTTTGAATTATAATACTAAAATCTAATATTCATATGTTATGTGGGCTAATAATTACCAAGGTCTATTATTGGGGTTCAACCTAAGGCTGGACCTTAGCCCGATTAATTAAATCTAACTTGGGCCTCTGGGCCTAACCCAACCTTTTACAACCTTGCCATCGAAATTGATAAAATTAGTGGCCCATTGTGAGAGGAGAAAATATTACCTGGTGAGACCTCATACCCATGTTGTCTAAGAAGCCTAAATTGGAGTGCTACAACATGAAGATCCTTCTTTGTCTTATAGGTGGCTTTGGTCGATGCTATTGTGTTTAGCACTTCTTTAATCTCCTTGCTGAAGAGATATCCCAATCCAAGCCGTTGGATAATGTCAACTAGCTCCATTTTCTCTGTTGGATTAACTACTTCCTTCATCAAATGCTTTACGTCGCCCATTAGCTTCTCGATGTACATTTCATGATTCTCTCTCTGTAAAAAAAATCCGACCATTATAGTTTTGAGACTTGTGGCTCATTGACGAAGTTTAAGTTAAACTAGAAATTGGAGAAACTGATGGTAGAATCCACATAACATGCTAAATTAACAATAGGAAATTTATGGTGTTTTCTACATGTCACCTTTGACCTATCAGTCATCACTCCCTTCAATAACCCATTTGATAGAAAAAGGCACTGTATGAGTTATGTGGTTTAAAAGGATCAAACTCTCTCAATTTGTTGTCCTTGCTTTAGGACTTAATTTATTTTGTTAAGTTTTGTTAGAATATCATCGGTCTCTACTTTCTAAAGATTCAAGGGGAATGTCAAAACAACTTGGGTTGCCTGCTTAGATGGTGTGCATGGCTTTGTGAGTTCGAATTTCTTTCAGAAAAATATAAATCTTTCAAAAATATAAAACACTTCTCAAAAAGAAAAGAAAAGAGGCTTGGGTTCCTTAAAATGAACTTGTACAAAATAACTGGGCAAACCAGCCTTAAAAATTGAGAATGTAACCTTCTAATCACTTTCAAGGGACTCTACAAAATTAGAGTCCCACTTGCTATAGGCTTGTAATTGGCAGATCGTCTAGGAACTAAACTCGAGTAGGCTGGAGCACTGGCTACGCATCGAATTGTATGGTGGCCATATTTCAAAGTTCTGAGTCTATGCGGACTTGGGGATTGGTGGAAAGAAAAAGATGGATAGAGCAATCTTAATGCCATTTTGTTTGTGGTGACGAGGTTACGTATATAGCAAGATATATATATATATGGAAAATATTCAAGTGCATCTATCTCTCACCATTTGTGGTGAGGGACACTCCTTTTTAGGGTGTTTCAAGTACTAAAGGGGTTGTGTACTTGAAGGAAAGATCCCCTTTTCTACTTGAAACACCCCAAAAAAGAGTGTCTCTCATCACAAATGGTGAGGGATAGATGCACTTGAATACTCCCATATATATATATATATATATATAAAAAGATGGCATTGGTAACGGAAGCTCCACGTCATACCCGCACCATCACATGGATTTTTATCTCATCTCCACATTCTAACGGACCACCATGAAATGGGAAAAAGGATCTCCTGTTTGGTCCAAAAAGGGTGATTTGACATTTGACATCTCATCTCCTTCACAAAAAAAAAAAAAAAAAAAAAAATCCATATGGCACCCTGTGACTGGTCCAAACAGGGAATCCTTTTCCCATCAAATGGTATCACGTGGGAATCAAAGCATCAACGTAATCTCACTCCGGATACTTTATCGTGTGGCACATGATGAAAAAGAAACGTGGCCCACCTGTTATGTAATATTGCAATCAGCCTTTTGTTGCATGAAATGTGGATGCATTTTTAGCCATAAGAAGCTTTCTCCACCTACACGAGCTTTTCTTTTATATATATATATATATTTATATATATATATATAGAAATATTCAAGTGCATTTATCCCTCACCATAGGGTGAGGGATACTCCCCTTTTTAGGAAGTTTCAAGTATAAAAGAGAATCTTCTTAAAAAGTACAAAAGTACTTTTGTACTTGAAACTTCTCAAAAATGGGAGTGTCCCTCACCCTATGATGAGTGATAGATGCACTTGAATATCCCCCATATATATCTATCCCTCACCATAGAGTGAGGGACACTTCCATTTTTGGAAAGTTTCAAGTACAAAAGCACTTTTGTACTTTTGTACTTGAAACTTCTCAAAAAGGGAAGTGTCCCTCACCATAAGGTGAGGGAATCCATCACTTGAATATTACCGATATATATATGGAGAATATTCATGTGCATCCATCCCTCACCATAGGGTGAGGGACACTTCAATAATTGAAAATTTTCATGTGCAAAAGAGGAAAAGTCATATATTGTCATATGCATAAAAGGAATATTCATGTGCAAAAAGGGAAAGTTTCATCACCCTATGGTGAGGGAAGTGTCCCTCACACACACACACACACACACACACACACACACACACACACACACACATATAGGGAGATGCTCCTATGAGAGATATCTCTCACCTTATATGAGAGATAGGAGTGGGGCTCTCATATTTAAGTTGTTGGCATTGGATATGGATGTGAGGGCCCCCACCCAATCTCTCATTTAAGGTGAGAGATATCTCTCATAGGAGCATCTCCCATATATATATATATATATATATATATATATATATGGGGCAACTCTTCTAAGCTGAAGCTTAACTTATCCTAAACTGAAATAATGCTGGTCCCACAAATAAAAATCGGTTATCGTTGTTTTTGCATGATGATCGTATCTAAAATCAAGATACTTCCAATCAGAAGTAGATTTTCCAGTTCCATCATTCAAAAAATAAATATAATCAACTTTAATTTGTGGGACCGGCACTATTACATCTTAAGAGAGCCCTGCTATATATATATATATATATATATATATATGTATGGGAATGGAACCTTTACGCAGATTTGTAGCATGAGAAAAAACAATGACAAAGTGTGGACCATTCACGGTCCGCCACGTCACCACTTGCAGCCCCTGTCCTCTGCCTGTAGAGACGTGTCGGACCCTAAGGGGTCCACTCATAGTCACTGTGAGTAAACACACTCACACGATCCCGACTCAGAAATATTGTAATTGTCGGTCATATGAATGTCTTCATCCATTAAATTTGTATGTTTTGAGAGTTATGACTGCTTAATTTTTTGCTCTTGTTGGTTGCTTTTTGTTGATGTATTTTTTTTTTTTTTCTGTTTTTGTTTTTTAGCCTCTTTGGCTCTTGTGGGCATTTGCCCATGTTCTTTTCTCTTCTTTTCAATTCAATTTACCTCTTAGTAAAAAAAAAGTGTGGGTCAAATGAATGAGAACACTGCACATTGTCTTTCACTTACAAGTCGTATTCTCAGTACTAAGCATGTGACACAAAGTCGTATTGTTAGTACTAAGTAGGCCTGTCAATGGGACGCGTTGAACGGGTAGAAAGCCCGGCCCGGCCCGGCCCAAGCCCGAAAATACAGGGCTTTAAAAAAATTGAGCCAGTGGGCTAGGCTTGGACGGTACATTTTAAAGCCCGACCAAAATGGGATTGGGACTAGGCAGAAATAACCCAGCCCGTTCAGGCCCGGCCCGGCCCGCTGCAAAGTCATTTAATAATAATTATTTATATACTACTGACACTACCCCTCACTAACAGCAAAAAAAAAAAAAAAAAGGGCTAATTTGGTTTTAACCGATCCTACATTAGTTTAACTTGATTCATATAGGATACTCATTCTCATTCATTTCTATTGATTTTCTGATTTTCTACTTTCACTGACAAAAAAAAAAAAAAGGTTTTAATCGTTCCTACATTACTTGCCCTATTTAGCCTATACGATACTCATTCATTTATATTGATTTTCTACTATCACCGATATAAAAAAAAAAAAAAAAATAACTCCTCCCTGTTGCTTATTGCATTGCACTGCCATTTCGAAGCCCGAAAAAGAAAAGAGAGTTTGACGCCCAGTTCACACTGGGTGTCTGGTGACAGTAGGAATAATTAGAGAATGTTTTGCTTATGCCCAAGATCGAGCTAAGCCCAGGCCCAGCCCTGTCCCAACCTGAGCCCGTACGGGATGGGATTTGATGTAAGGCCCGTTCAATTTCGGGCCGGGATTGGACAACACTTGGCCAGCCCGGCCTATTTTCAGGATGAGATTGGACAACTCAAGCCCAGGCCCGGCCCGGCCCATTGACAGGCCTAGTACTAAGGGGCAGGACCATTTGATGGACTAGGTCGATTCCAGGCAGAGGAAGCATAGTGCCGGATCTGAACCTGAACCGATTCTAAATAATGGTTCCCATTGTTTGTTAGCCCAAGACCCAACTCCAACTCCAAACACGGTTTTGACTAGAGTTCTACGATACAGTTCCAAACCAATTTTGATTTCTTTTTTAATTTTTTTTATATTATTGCTTAAAATAAGGGCATCATTCAACTTATAACACTATCAAGTCTACTACTTCCAATATTAGAATATAAATGTCCAATCAAAGTTGGTTTTCAGCAACACTTTATAACATTAAAGACTATGTCCGATCATGGGTCCAAGGGTTAGAACCTTTATGGATTTTGAGCTAGACACATTTATCAATCGAAACCTAATTTGGATCCCGAACTCATACCCATTCAAGAGTTGAAACCTAAAACAGGCTCTAAAACTTATTTTTTACTAGTTGGAACTTCTGGATAATTGAAGAATAGTATACATGTTTACATCTCTAGCCTAGGGATGGGAAAATGGCCGATTTAGGTAAACATGGGCCGGGTTGATTAGGTTTTCTTTTGGTTGAAGCTCAACCCATATACAACCAATGTTTAAAAGTGGGTTTGGAAGTCTCAAACTGTACTTAAGGCGGTTGAAGCCGACAAAACCCATATAACCCAACCGGACTCATATAAAGGCATGGCCTTCACACCATGAAGAATCCGATCTGTAATTTCCTACATCTCTCTCTCTCTCTCTCTCTCTCTCTCTGTGTGTGTGTGTGTGTGTGTGTTACACCCTGACTTGATTTAACCTTGATTAGTGCTAATTAATGGTGATTTAGTTAAATTAATCATGCTTAGTTGCTAATTGTGGTGTTTAGGGTTGATTGTCCCATATAGACTGAGTTAGTTGAGTCTTGAACCTCGAATAGGTGAGTTGGAATAGAGTTGACTCAATTGAGTAGAGTCAAGGGCTTTTTCGTAATTATTGATTTTTGCATTTTGCATCATTTGCACGTCATAGTGACACCATCGCGTGTATTTTGACCAGTATGTCAATTTTCGTATTCGACTTTACCTCATTTAATCAACCATTGAATATTTGGACCCTCGTTTGACCCAAATTGGAAATAAGCTAATCTTAGTGGGCTTTCTTACAAAAGGACCATTTTGTCCTCTTATATAAGACTCAACCCTCTAATTCTTTTCATTTCCTTTCATTCCTTCTTTCTACACTTCTTCTTCTTCTTCACTCTCCTTCTCTTTTTCTCTCCTCTCTTTTCTCAATCATCAAGAGGCCTTGGCTTGTGCACTTGGAAGTCTCCTTCTTCTCCATCCTCTTCATCTTCTTCCTCAAGTGATTGACAAGAAAGCTAGCTCCACCATCTCTCCTATCTTTCCCAAACTTAGATTTCTTGATATAGGTATGAGGAAAACCCTTATTGTTATATTTTAGAGTTGTATTAGAGTCAAGAGACTCATGCATAGCCATGCATCCCTATTCATGTTAATTTTCCATGTTTATTTGTGATTAGGGCTTGTTATTTTTGGGTGTTTGTTTTCTTGGAACCAAGAGTGTCAAGTGAGATTTGAAAAGCTCAGTGAGGCAAGTATGAGCATGATTTGGACTCATATATTTGTTAAATGTTATTGACTCAATGAAACTCTTATTCAATACATTAGTTCTTAATAAATGGATGAATTTGGTTTGATTTATGAGTATTAAATGATGGAGGTGAATGGAGGGATTGTATGATGTAAAAATGGGAGCATGGAGACTCTATTATGCAGGGTTTAGGATGAGAAGAAGTTGTAATGGATGAAAATCCTGCATTCAGGAATTCTAGACAGTTCGCTCGAGCGAACTGGAGCATTCGCTCTAGCGAATATCCTTTTGAAGCTTTGGGTCGAGCGAACAAAAGTATTGCTCGGACGCCCATCTTTCTGGATGGGCTCCGCTCGAGCGAACATGGGTCTGCTCGAGCGACCACACCCCTGAAAGGCTCCCTCAAGCGAATGAAATGAAATGCGCGAGCGACCAACCTTCTGGATGGGTCCGCTCAAACGAACCTGGGTTTGCTCAAGCGAACCTGAAGACTGCAAACCTGGTCCTCTTGACCCAATTCTTGGGGTAAATCTCCACCCTTAACCTATCAAAACCCCTCTTAATTATCCCTAATAGATAACTAAGATGCATACCCTTGCTTTCATAGGATTTAGGAACCTTAAGACCCCTATGACCTTAGAATGGAACCATTAACTCTGTCATTTGGTCCAATGGGCATTCATTAGTCTAACACTATGCCATGAGGGTTAGTTTTGAATTTCAACGTATTTCTTATAATTAGTGACACCTAACAAAGTAGTGGTACGTTGACATTTCCAAAGCTATCTTGTATTGGACTGTCGAAGACTAAAATTAGTAGTCTAGTATTGGTTAGTAAGAAATATCTTGGTTCCTTTAACTTATTGCATTTCATATTGAAGTCCGATTTCATTGTTGATATATAATCCTAATCAGTATAGTGACTGTATTATTAATACTCATTGTGGTTCGATTGTCTAAATTCAATCCGTGACTTAATGATTGTATATCCAATTCGTTATTCGTTGGAAATGCAGATTGAGTGAGAATTGTGATATGTGAATATGATTCGATTTGATTATGGATAAGAGAAACTCACTCAAATTTGATTATAATTCGATTATTATTTGATTCAATTGAGTCGACACTACTTAGCTTCGACCTTGTGATGCCCAACGGGGTTGAACTTGTTTTAGTTATTTGCGACTACTGTAGTAAGTCATCTGGAGCACCGGAACTCTAGAACCGAGTAGCCAATTAGCCTTTGGTAGGGCCGCTAGTGACATCCCAACTAGATTTGCTCTCTTTTGAGAGGATGAACTTAAGGTAGTATCCAATTAGTATGTTTACACTTTATTTGATTCACAAGCATAAATTATTCGATTTTGCACAATTGCATAGTGATTACTCATCTTTGACATCTATGAATTTAAATGTTATAAAATTCAATGTGATACATTATGTATTTCCTTATTATTGTCTATACTTGCTTAATCGTCGTGTTGATGATACTACTCTTGGTGTCACAGTCGCAGGTGCAGCCCCCGGCCTTGATAAGGCCAAGGAGGGAGAGAAGGCTACCTAAGAGGTACCTTCAGAGCTAGCAGAGTGGCCAAAGCTAGGGCCAGCTTAGTTATCTTCCCTCGGAGTGCGTGGATGTCTCTTTTGTGAACTTCTATACCATGTGGCTAGCCCCTTTTTGTGTGGGCCACACTTAGGTGTAGTTATTCTTTTGTTTATACTTTTGGTATTGTTTGTATAGAGTTCTTTATTACACCCTCTTTTGTAAAACAATATATATACACTTGTGTAATTCTTTTGTATTAAGACTTGAAATACTAATTGGACTGAATGGGAATTGATACCCTTATATGAATGAAATTACTGCTACCATTACAATTAATTGTAATTGACAGGTTTCGTGAGCCTGATTCACGCGTGTGGACAGTTTTTTTCTCTCCTTCGTGTGTTGTATTTGGCTCGAGACAAGTATAGCACGTGGGAGTACGTGTGTCTCGCTTCGGGGATTACCCTAGGCTAGGGTAATTTGGGATCGGGATGTGACACACACTCTCTCTCTCTCCCCCTGCCCTCGCTCTCTCTTTCACTTTCTCTTCATGAAAGTGCGTTTCAAATCAATGGTTCTTATGGTCGGAAAGATAAAAAAATGATGCTCTTAATTATTTGGATTTGGATACGTTTCATGTGAGTGAAGGAAGTCCAACTACACATCAAGGCTCACTAACTGAGTTGAACCCCTTAAACTGAACGACCAACCCTTTTATAGCATGCTCTATATTTGACTCTTATTAGAGTTGCTCTCACCATAAAATTGAGTATATAATTAATATGGTATAAAGATATAACCTCACAATTGGACCAGTAAAATTTAAAAATTTTATGCAAGAATGGTCTGACAGATTTGAACACTTTTGATTCTCTATTGTCTCACCATTAGTGATTGAAGGAAGTTCGCATTAGACAAGACATTCTTTTTTTCTTTCAAAGCTGTCATTTTATTAAAAAAATATTTTCTTTCGAGGTGAGATGATATTATATGATAGCTTTATTTGTTTTTATCTGCGTAAGTTATATCTGATGGTTCTGGATGTGGGGACTCCTTCGATTCTGTCGTCGTCGCCGGAGAAGAGAACCCACAGCCGGTGCCACACGACGTCGTCTTTGTTCTGTCGTTGTTGACCTCACGGGAGAAGAAGAAGAACGTCGACGGACTGTTGCATCTTCTGTTCTATTGTAGAACAGAACACATGGAAGAATAACAGTTCCAGCAGGCCATTTCAAGTTCGGGTCGGGTTCGACCCGACCCAGTCGATGCAGAGAAGCCCAGCAGTCCATCTACCGCCTGACGTCAGCAATACGATCAACGGCCGGAGTTAAATAGAATCGAAGGTCGGACTTCAAATGCAATTTTGAGGCCATTTGGACTTCGAGTCGCTCTTTGTTTTTTCCTATACACTCACGTCGACGAGATCTACAAATTGACCATTTGACGGGCTAAAACGGGGGCTATTCCCGGAGACAGAATGGAAACAAAGGCAACACCTGTCATAGCAGGTATGAAATTTGAATTTGAGAAACTTGATGAGAGTGGCAGAGAAGACATGAATAGGTTAAGTTCATGTCAAATTTAGGTCGAGTTGACTCGAGTGTAGAAACAAGCCCAGTCAGTAGGTGTCATCGTCGACATCATCAAGTCAAGGTCAAATGGGGTTCAATTTGACTAAATTGGAAATGTTTTGCGGTTTTAGTGAAACGAAAGTATTCGTTTAAGAGACACATGTTTTTGGATTACATGTGATGTCGTTCATCTTATTAAAGTCTAGCCAGCGAAGATAGGGATTTAGACTGATTGAAGATAGGGATTTAGACCATGTCAAATAGAGGTTCATCAAAACTCGGATTCCCGATCCGTTTACACTTGCTTGTTCATTGTGAATGGATCTTTGCTGGGGTGCTGAAGTTAAGGTTGTTTGACGGCTGGACAGTGAGTGATTTGCACATATATGGAATTCAAGCGAAGGTGGAGATTGTTGGATTTACTTCTTGTATTCCAATTTGATCGGATTGGTTCATTGGGTTGGCCAATGACCAGATGCAGGGTCATGGGTATTTTGGTAATTGTATCAGGGTTTTCTTATGGGACAAGAAAATAGAGATTATATATTGATAGAATCAGTAACCCTAGACCCTGTGAGAGAGGTGAGAGCTCTATCTCCAGTGGTATCGGAGTTTTCCGAAGGAGAGAGGCTATGAGAGCTAGATTGAGATGTATGAAAATAGAGTAGCTTGGCTAAGTATTAGAGGGTTTGGCCTATATACCATCTTGAACTTTATTTTAACTACTTTCTCAATACTATTGATAGGGTCCTCAAAACCCTATATGTAATTTGGAGTTGGTGGACAAGGTGAAACCAATTGTTTTAGTATCAGAGTTATATTGTGACAGGAAATATTAGGATGTGATGACAATCCATTCAACTCGCATTTACTATATTATTCTTCATTTTAATAAATTTATTTTTAGGCATTTCTTCTTTATTCGTTAGTATTATATCTTATTTTTATATAATTTCTTTGTAATTTAAATACTTAAAAAATATTAGATGCTTTTAATTTTATTTTGACTTTTAAACATGGCTATAAATTTTTGTTTTGTATTTGAGATTGAATTTTTCTTTATTTTTGAGCCATGGATTTGAAATGCATTTTATGTTAAACTTAAAGGTCATGTGCTCGGTCTGATAAATGATTCTCAACATTTCTAAAAATGTTTAGAATTAAATGTACATAATTGAAATAGTTTTATACCTTTATTAAGAATCATGAGAAGGCTCTAATTTTGATTTTAACTAATCATATATTTTTAGTTGGTCTTATATATCCTTTTTCATTTTATTGCCTTTATTGGGCAGGGGGCGCCTGTTTCGCTAGTGAGCATGTAGTCTAGCCCAAGCCCAACACAGTTTATAAGTATCATGCTTGAGCTTGCCCATTTAATCAATTTGGCCAGGCTGAGCAAGGCATTTTAACAATAGTTTGGACAAATGGTTTTTAAATAAGAAGCATTCATTATTCGGGCTTGGGCTTTCTTTGACTTAACCCAAGCCCAACCCAAATATGAAATGGACTAAGATTATAAATTCAAGCTTGGCAGGTCTCGGATTAGGCCAGCTCTAGCTCGGCCTTTGAGAATGCCTAATATTATCTAATAGGGTATTCCTTGGACGATATGAAGATAGATTGAACTAGAATGCCTAATTTCATCTATTATTTGATAGGCGGTAGTTTCTCAACTCAAGCGAGTTACTAGGTCAACTATAAGCTGACCCATTTTATTTAGGATCATGTGTGATTGACCTATGACCGACCTACATAAGATGAGGGTCGAGTTATACGGGTCCACTATGGTTGATCTGGGTCCCGGGTTAGTGGGTTTAGAACAGATTTATACATCCATTTTTTATCAGTTGTAGAATTATATTGAAAGTTTAAAATTCATACAACAAAAATAAAACCATGCATTTGTATAAGAGTATTATACCGTACACAAAAACGACTACAAAAAGATGCGTCCAAAGGAACCACTATCAATCCCTTGTTTTGCTAGCATATACATTATTACCATCGGCAGAATGGTCAACAAAATAAAAAGACCACCCCAATAAATAAATAAATAAATAAAAACTTACCTCATTGAAGTAAAATTGAGATTTTCAAGGACTCACCCTACATTGACTTAATCCAAGATATTGCATTTTTTCGGCATGTGGTGAAGGGAGACTACTGGGGTCAGCAGATGCGAATATTCATGGATTCGAACCTTTCATGACCCGTACAGACTGAACAGTAGAATTTTTACGGATATGCCAAATTTTTTATTTTACTAGAAAAAGAAAATAAATGACCAGGAAATCTACTTTTTCACATAGAAAGGAAAATAAAAGGATTCTCATATTTCTTTGCATATATCATGTTGAAGGAAATAGAATATGATTTGGTTTTTTATTTTTTTGCTGTCGTGAAAGAAATAGAAAAGACATCAAGACAAATAGCCGATTGTGTGGACATGTTCGGATTGGCGGATGTAAGTCAGGCTCCTCCAATGCTCCTTTGATGATAATGCGATGCTTGAATTCTTTGGCAAGGCTTCGAATCTGAGACTTTTAGAGACCACGGATAAAAGGGAGATCATATGGTCTAGGACTTGGGATGGCCTTTTGGTTAATATTTAATTGACTTTTGATTAGCTTTAATTGTTCATTGATTAAATTTTAATTATTAATGAGAATAAGGATTTCTTTGCTTCGGTATTAAATATGATTTGATTGATGACAAGTTTCGCATTTATGATATTAAAGGAGCTTTCAAATATATTATCCTCACAGCGGACTTATGATCATTGGGTTAAAATGAAGAAATTTTTTAATTAGCCCTAAATTTCAAAAACACACCCCCCCCCCCCCCCCCCCCCCTGCAAAAAAAAAAAAAAAAAAAAACAAAAAAAAAGAAAATCCGGTTTATTCTCTAATCAGGTCCAGGAGACATGACAACCATTGATCTCTTGCATGATACGTGCATGATGATGTTGGTCCATGAAATGTGTTGCCACGTAGGCACGATGCATATTCATGGCGCCATATAAGCACTTAAAAAAACAACCTTCTTTAATGCCACATCATTTCTCAATATGATCCATGGATTTTTTTTTTTTTTTTTTATTATTAGTTAATAAAATACCATAAGTGACGGATCTCATCATTCCAACTATACTTTCCTTAACTTTTATCATTATCCAATCTCTTGATCATGCACATGCTTTGCTTACCCAAAAAAAAAAAAAAAAAACCATTAAAAATGAATAATTTAAGATTAATAATAAAATAGAGGTCGATTCGGCTCATTCAAGATCTTCATTATTTCCTTCCAATTTCCTGATCATTTAGGTTTGGAGGCCATCTTAATCTACCCATCGAGACATTTCCCGCAGTAAATAGAACTCTGGAATCCAACAGGCGGATCAAAACCTATGATTTTGAGGGTTGCCACACCTGACCTGATCTATAAGGGGGCCAACATTGGATAATCATTTTCCTAAAATAATATAGGCTCCGATGTCGATATCTTTGACTGAACATATGGAATTGCTTTAATTCTGAGTCATACACCAAACGTCCTGTGATTTCCTAACCAAGGCTATTATAAACTCAAGGTTCAACTCAGGCCACATTGTGAACCCACTTCTTAATTACCTGACTCGGTCTCACTCTGCCTTTGACCCACTCTTGCCATGTATTTAGAGTGGATCACTCGTCCCCAAGTTTCTCCATCACAGGCGTGGCCCACTTTATGAGATGGATGCGATTATCGAAGTTCAATTGATTTTGATCGCCCTTTATAGGAGATTAGATCAAATGATTAATTGTATTAAACCAATCCTATCAAAAAAAGTAAGATCAAGTGAAACCAGATCTATAAATTTGTCGCTGGGCCTAACATTTATAAATAATATATATATATATGGAAAATATTCAAGTGAGAACTAGTTCTTACCTATTATATGAGAACTTTTTTGCGGGGCCCAACTAGTAACTTATCCAAACCTAGCAACCAATAGGGAATTCCCTGATAGTCACAAATCCCAAGGATTGACACACATCCGAATGGATTAAACCGTTGGATCGAGTGTTGAATATTTTTTTGAATATGAAGCCATTAAACTTGTGGGCCACTGATGAAGGGGTTAGGAGCATGGGTTTAAAGTCAAACTTGATACTTGGTGTGGTCTCACATAGATCTTTCCATCCCCCCTGGTCTCATCCCCAAATGCGGCCCACAATTGGGCCCCACAATTGGATCTAAGGGCCCCTACCTTTATCTCTCATAGTAAGGTGAGAGATGCTCTCACATGAGCACCTCTCATATATAGCAAGGCTCTCCTAAGCTCAAGCTTAGGATAAGGTAAGCTCAAGTGTGTGGTGGGGCCCACATGGGGATGGAGATTGGCGGGGGGGGGGGGGGGGGGGGAGGGGATTTCAAGGGACTCCTTGGGATCTTCCTCTCTTAAAAGAATCAGCCCCAATCGTAATTTCTATCATTTTCATATGGGCCCAAAAGTTTAATGGTCAATAGTCTATTTGGATCAATACATAGTCGATCCAACGGTCTAGTAAATTCAGATCTGACCGAAAGTTGGTGGACATGTGCAATTTAGGAGGGTAATGTATTTGGTCCATTTGGATGGACCAAAGGTGGGCCCCACAAGCATGATTTTACGAGATTTTATCCTAACCTTGAACTTAAGAGAGCCTTGCGAGATATATATATATATATATATATTCTCATAAGAGTTGGGCCCCAATTACCAAATCGACCAAAAGCCTTTCAATTATGTTCTCATAAGAGTTGGGCCCCAATTACCAAATCGACCAAAATCCTTTCAATCATGTTCCATTCATATATTTACATTGATTAATCCTATAGTGGTTGTCCATATAGATGGGTAGGATTTGATACAATGACCATCCAATGGGTCACAATTAGGTAGTTTAGATAAACAAGGCTGGGCCCACCGTTGGATTTCTTAGAAAGGCATCCTGGATAGGGCTGCTTTTAACTTTTAGCATAGACTTTGAAAGAAGAAAAGATGAGGGAGTGGGTTGGGCCTCTTAGCTATTTCGTAGGCCAAAGAGAGATCATCTTGTTTGATACTATTAACTAGGAGTTGACTGGGATTGAAAGAAATGCTCTAGGAGAGAAGGCCCGCTCTCTTAAAAGATCTCTGCCCTTCATCACATGGCCCATCTTTACAAAATATCCCACAAAATAGGAGAGAAACTTCAAAACAGAGAGAGATTGTTTCGTCCGGTCAAAACTAGCCACTCTTCCTTGATTTTCTCGTTCCAGTCCAAGGAAGCAAATGAGAAGGGAGTCTGGATCCCCTGGTCCTATTCTGACCAATCCTACATCGCCACATGGGCACTAAATGCCAACTCAGTTCCATTCACCGAACAACCCCACTCATGGAATTCAGAGGAAAATAATGAATTTGATAGGGTGTTTTTGATAGAAAAAAAAAAAAAAACTGCAAACACCAGAGCCCTTCGACCTCTTCCAAACCGCATCCACTTCCCCTTCCAATTCCGTTTTCTGGCCTCATGTCCGCGACTCTGCCTCTGCCGCCAGAGCTGCAACAACTTGGGCAATGGCGTTTTGCAGAGATCTATAAACGGCAGTGACAGATCTCCCACACCTTTTCTAGCATATCTCTCATCTCCACACCAACAAACCCAAAGGGCTTTTCTTCCTCCAACAACAGCACCACTTTTTCTACAACTCCTATCGTTAACAAGACCCTTTTGCAGTAGCGGCACCTCTGATCAGCAAATCAATGGCCCAATTCCAAATCTACAAAATCAATGGTCTGCTTCCAGATCTGCAATTACAGCACCTTAGCCCAATAGTCGTGGCCCATCAATCAAATCTGATCAGAGCCAGCAACAGGGCACTGCCCTTCTACACAAATCTGGATCCTCTGATCTGAATCTTCTTTTTTGTAATAAGGCAGCACCCAGAACACTCTTCCCCTTCCTTTAATCATGTAAAATCTTATAATTCCCATCTCCCAAATATTTTATCTAACAAATCAAAAGAAGAACCAGAGAATAACAGAACCATACAAACCATACATCCAAAAGAAAACCACATCCATATAAACTCCATATAAATTCTTAGAGACAGGTATCTTATAGAGTAAAAAACATAGCAAAGATAGCTATATCATCAAATACAGAAATCAAAACCAAAAACAGAAGAAAACCCTAAAATATCCACAAGTTCCTAATCTCCACCCCCCTCCAAGCCCTCATGCGCCAGGGAGGACGACCCTGATAGAGGTTTGGATCTCGTGAGAGGGTGTAACAGGTGAGCCTTGAAGCCTCTTAGGCGAACTGCTCGAAGAAATAATTGATGAAGCTGTTCATGATCCCATGGCCTTACTAAAGATCCCAATTCACCTTGAATATGTAGAACTTGTATGTCTCCATGCCCTTCTTCATCCCCTTCTTTGAGGCTGGCTTCTTTTCTGCCTTGAGAGTGCACTTCGAGCGCCAGGACTGATACGGCTGGGTGCCGCGGCCAATGGCAGAGACGAAAGTGGAAGAAGAGGGTTTAGAAGGTGTTTGCATTTTTACTTTTTCTTATAAAAATCCCCCTATCAAATCCATTATTTTTCTCTGAATTCCATGAGTGGGGTTGTTTGGTGATTAGAAACTGAGTTGGCATTTAGACCCACGTGGCGATCTAGGATTGGTCAGAACAGTGTTCTCCTGTTTTGTTGAAATAGGGGATCCGGACTCATGAGAAGGTGCATTAGTTTACGGTTGGCTAATTTTGATTGGACAAAACAGTACCTCCCTATTTCGAACAAAGCCTTCTCTCTCCTATATGAATGTCGTTGGGATTCCTGCCCACCTCATCACATAGTTCATATAATTAGATGGCAACCAAAAGAGGAATGGCCCATGCAAACCAATGATCTCATATAACTCAAATCTTTACCGAACTCAAGCCTAAGATGAGGATTACCATCAGCTCATCTCTCGTGGTAAAGATAGATAAGATGATAAGGCATTTTTTGTATTTAAAATGAAAAGTGAGAGCTCTTCCTTCACAGGCGATCTTTTCATCAACTCATCTCTTTCTCAAGTTGCTCTCGCCGATCAAAGGAGGAGATGAAGGAACAATTCTCGTCGGATCTCTAATGGAGTTTCAGAATTACAGGCCAACTCCATTTCTCTTCCTATTGTCGTTCTTGTGTGGCCCACGTGACAGGCCCATCTATATAATCTGTTGGGCCTGCACGTGAGGGGGAGTGTTGGGAAGTCCCACATCCTACATTGCCCAAGCCCTGAATAATCAGGATGGTCTTTACGTAATCCAAAATATGGTGAGTCCAAATCAAACTCAGTAGAAGGTAATATGTTAATTAGAGAACGACAGTGAGGAAAGCTTCAACTAAATATTTTTCTTGCATCACATTGTCACCATGTTGGGATGCTTGTTGTATGTGTTGGAAGTAAGTGGGCCTTGTGGATAGGTTTTCAAACTTCTGACCCACTTCATGCAGGGATCAAATACCCATAAGGCCAAAAACCCAATTCAGGATCCAAAAACCTCATTCTCATGAATCAAGATCAAAATATACACAATTTAGAAGATAGAAAACAACAGCAACAAGCAACCATAAAAGTCTACAAAGACAAAAGAGATGATGTAGATCTAACCTTGGGAACTCGGTTGTTCTCTAATCGAGGAATGGATCGCTTGGCTTTAAGAAACTCTTTCACAAGAACAAGAAGGATCTCCAAACACCTCGTGATCTTCTACGCTTTGACTCTCTATCAGAGACTTTCTCAAGGAGAATGGTGAGATCTCTAAGAAGAAGCAAAACTCGAAGAGTCCCTAGAAGGGAACTAGAGGAGTGAAGAGGAGAGAGAGGATTGGGCATGTGGATTGATTATGGACGTCCAACCCCCTCTACTCTTTTATAGTATTTGAGCACCTCCTCTTTTATTATAATTACAAGTCTCACTTCTATTATAATTATGCGTCCTACTCCTCCTTCCTTAAAGAGTTCAAATTGGATTGGAAACAATCTCTTCGTAGGGCTAGTGTGGGGACCACTAGGAATTCCTTAGAATCTGGCTTCAACTGGGAATCTGAACCCCACATCTCATGTGAACTCTAGACTCACGATTAATGGCAAATAACTCCACTATATAAATGCAATTGAACTCCAGTCTTAGTAATAAATTACAAGAAGACCATAAACTTCCTAATAACTATAAGTAGGCCCATCTATCAATTATATACATGGATCAATTTGATTAAATCTATCCAATCAAATTAGATCCACATCTTATTATCCTTGTGATCCAATTAATCAAAGTGATTATCAGTACGATCCAATTAACTCTTATTGATATCGGTGCACATTTACCAATGAGGAATTCATTAATTGGCACAAGGGGATAAATCTATTAGATGATAGATTCCATTTTGATAATTATATGTTCTCACAGTCCCACTACCATGTACCCAAGACACCAAGGTGTTGGCCTACGATTGGCCTTACTCATTTGTGACTCAAAGTAGATGTATAACAGAAACTTGAGTTCATTAATCTCTCGAGATTATGAGCCTATTGTTAGAGAATTATGAGAACAGTCCTTAAATCAAAGACAGATTTGCATAAGGTGCAACTCATGGTCCTTCAGTACATCCAATGTATCAACCAGAGTCCTACACTCCGATGATTGAGACAAATCACAATATCTCATAGTGATTATAAATATTGCAACCTTGTCAGGTGAGATGCCCAATCTCATCACTGGTTGTTAATCAATTCAAGTATAAGATTTGTGATCTATGTCGCATGTATGTGGATCTCATCCGTCTATATGATTAAGACCCTTGTCATATGATGTGAATCATCAAAGTGCGGTATGGGCTTTGATACCATGAGGAGTTTTTATGATAAGTACAAGAAAGAGGATCAAAGTATTTTACATCAGGGGTTTTGACATATTAATTCTCTTTAAATCCCATTTTTCCAATTTCCTGACTGAAATTCAAATAATGTCAAAAGAGTCGCTTGACTCTTATCAACATTTTTTGTTTAAACCTTTTTGCCTCAGATCCCATGATATTATAGGAACAATGTATATAATAGAAATTGATAAACCCCATGATATCATGGGATAGTCCCATGATATCATGGCTTTTACAAGAGGAATTTCTTCGAATGATAGAACCAGAGAAATGGTGGACGGATGTGTATTTACTTCCCACAAAATGTCATGTTTTGTGGTCTATATATAACAATATAAATTCGCTTACCGGTTGCAGAAAGTGTATTATACATAAACCAATAAATCCAATGATATCATGGGACTATCTCATGATATCATGGGATCCGATGAGAGTCCAGAGACTCTTGAAATATTATTTGAATTTTAGTCAATAAATTGAAAAAAATGGATTTAAGGAGGATTAATATGTCAAGACCCCTTTACATTATTGTAATATTCTAAATTACATTACACACAAAGGGAAGAACAAAGGAAATATTTATTATGTGAGGAAGTTAGGCCTATCAATGGGATGCATTGAAACGGGTAAAAAGCCCGGCCAAAATGGGACTGGGACTGGGCAGAAACAAGCCAGCTTGTTCAAGCCCTGTCTGGCCCGCTACAAAGTCATTTAATAATAATTATTTATATATTATAATGGTGGAAATTAAATTCAACTAAGTATCTTATTTTATCTCGAATGGCTCATGATACTTTAGCTATTACAGTTTCTACCGTTGCTTCAGAGTCATCATTTAGCACCGGAGGGAGGGTACTTGACCCACAGGATTTCTTTGAAACCAAATACGGTAGAATCATTTGTTTGTGCCCAAGATTGGTTTAGTCATGACTCAACTAGTGATGGTGATTTAGACAATGATGGGAATGCACTAATTGATGTTTTAGACATATTGAAAGAAAAATAACTTTTGTTGATTTCCTTTTTACATTACTTGACCCATATAGGATATTCATTCTCATTCATTTTATTGATTTTTTGATTTTCTACTTTTACCGGCCAAAAAAAAAAAAAGAAAATTTTAACCGATCCTATATTACTTTGACTTGACTCATATAGAATACTCATTCTCATTCATTTCTATTAATTTTTTGATTTTCTACTTTCACCGACAAAAAAAAAAAAAAAAAAAAAAAAGGTTTTAACAATTCCTACAGTACTTGACTCAGCCTATAGGATATTCATTCATTTCTATTGATTTTCTGATTTTCTACTGTTATCGGCAAAAAAAAAAAAAAAAAAAGTTTTTTACTCTGTCATATTGCTTGTTGCATTGCATTGTTGGTCCCGAACTCGGAAAAAAGGAGGAGGGTATAAAGTCCAGTTCACACTGGGTGTCTGGTGACAGTAGGAATAATTAGAGAATGTTTTGCTTATGTCTAGGATTGGACTAAGCCCAGGCCCAACCCTGTCCCAGCCCTGGCCCGTACGGGACGGGATTTGATGTAGGCCAGTTCAATTTAGGGCCAGGATTGGACAACACCTGGCAGGCCCGTCCTATTTTCGGGACGGGATTGGACAACCCAAGCCCAGGCCCGTCCCGTCCCATTGACAGGCCTAGAGGAAGTATTCCCTTTCCTCTTATAATTCAGGGTAGTCTTTCCTACTAGGGATTCTGGAAATTTCTTTTGGAAACTAGATTCTGAAAGTTCTTCCGGAAACATTCATGTCCTTGATGCTAGTGGCCTTCAGATTTCTTTATCAGGGATACTTTCTTTAAGCAAGGAGGTGATATGCTACTCAAGAGCTAGAAGACGTTGATCATTGTCGTAGCTATACATGACTTGAACCATTCAAGCTGTGTTTAGTGATGCCTCTATGAAAGTTTGAGAGAAGGGATATGATGAGAGGCATTCCTTGTTGAGTTCCTTCCATGCATTGGAAATCATGTGTCTTACATGTCTTCTGGCACTTACGAGAGAAAAATTTGCATTTTCTTTCAGGTAGCACTCTACATATGATCCATCGTAACCTTTTTGGTTCTCATCCTTCAAAATATGAATAAAATAACAATTAAGTAACCTTAATTTTCCTCATCTTTCAAAATAAGAAGGGCTAGATTATTTATCAGGATTTGAATTTGTAGAACTTCAAACTAAAGTTGTTTCTATTAAAGCATTGAAACAGAAAAACTAAAGGTGAGGATTCATATAATGCCATCAAATAATCTCCTCTCTTGTTAGAAAATGATTTTCCGCCATCACTCCAAATAAATTAAATATAAGGAAAGTGATGTCCAACTACATCACCACCTTAGACCCTTCGGCACTTTGTCTCCTTCACATTTTTGGTGAGTGGAGGGAGAGAAACTCAAAAGTGGGCTTCACCTAACGAAAGTATGAGATGCTCAAAATGAATGCTATCTTCTTCTTTTTTTTTTTTTTGCCAGATGTTCTAAAATTTTACTCCGTTATGAGTGGGTTCCACATAAGATTCAGGGTATGACTAAAAACAGAATTATTATATACAGTAATATGCACGAAGCTTGTCTTAGTCATATTTAGTCAATCTTACCGACTATCTTTAGATAAACTCTCAGTACATCTCATACACAGGAAGTGTTGGAAATTTATACTAAAAACATACTTTATGTATTTGTCTATGACTGATTCATTTTTAGTATATTTTGTTTTCTCATCTAACTGAGATTTTATATGGGCAAATGGTTGCATTATTAATTATTATGCATGTGAGTGTCTTTTATTCAATAAAGCAGACAAATTGGTGTGTAGAGTCTTACTTATACACGGAAGACTTACTTATCGGTTCTTATAGAATATAAGTTGTTGTTCATAATCTAGATGGATTTAGAGACACCATCGGTACAATTGTAGCATGATGTTTTAGCAGGCTTGTCTTGGCTGCGGGAAACGATATAGTTTTGACTCATTATGCTAGTACACTATGTGTGTATTGAACAGGACCGTGTTTTTGAGTTTATTGCCTTTATACTAACTATATAAGATGATGAACGCCCAAATGGTTATTATGAGTGCTTGTACTCTTAATCCTGACATAAATAATAGACACATACATTTAGTGTTTGGCATTTTTATTTACGATGGAGTGAGATCTTTTATGGGTCAATAATCTCAGTGAATTGGATGACCACACTACGTGTATGGTGGATATTAGTTTATTGACAGAATCAACGTCTCATACTAGGGATTGATGATATCCCCTTGAGAAAGCTTTTAAGTTTTGATTATGTCAAACCCTGCAGATGAATTTTGTGTCCGACATATCAAATAAGTTAAGTGTAAGGTCTCAAGAAATTATAAAGATATCGATTAAATATGGATGTTAGTAATTATTTAATTGATAGATATCTGAAATCTTAACGTGGGGAGATTAATAAGCATTTAATAACAAGAAGTTCGAAATTTTATTTTAAGAATAAGGATAGGAGTGCAATTACAATTCTTTAGCGGACTGAATTGTAATTTATAGAACTAGGATTCTAATTTGGGTCGAATTAGGGTTTCCTATTTCCATAAGGAGCCTATTTTTATTTTCTTCTTAAGGTCCCTATTGTAGCCTATAAATATGCGTTATTGCTTTCTAGGTTAAAACACAAGAATAACAAGAGAGAAATCTCAGTTTTAGAGAGTAGAGGAGAATTCTCGCAGAAGAGGCTCACTCCCTGGTGCGAGCTTGAACATATAGGAATACAGTAGAAGATCTTGAGGTTTTCGGATTGCTGTAAGATCAAGATCAAATCAAAGAAATCTCGCAGGTATGATCTGATCATATTAGTTGAAAGTTATTTTTGCAGTAATCTGTATGCAATATCTAGAGATTCTGGTTTCTACTTGCTTCTAATAGGAAGCACATTCATTTTTTTGTTAGCCGTGATAAAACTCACTGGAGGGGGAGGCAGACACTCAAGGAGTCAACTAGACTTCACTTCTTTAGTCTTTTTTTTTTTTTTTTTTTTTCAACTTCAAATGAACTAAAAGGCAACAAAAGAGAGTACACAAGAGAAAATAGTAGACAAAAAAAAAATTAAACAAAGAAAAAGGATACAAATTATGTAATCCCAATTTGGACCTAATAGCTTCCATGGCCAACATTATTACGTAAAAGAAAATACTATGGTTTGACGTATCTTTTACTTTAATAACGATGAGACAATCTTTTAATTAATTTCAGAAACCTAACCTTCACCAAAAATAAAAACACATAGCATCCTTAAAGATAACGTTGAGAGAGGATCTATCAAAAACAAAGTTTGCGTGATGCAAGAGGTTTTGAGGGGCCTTCTGCTTTGCCTGCTCTTCTATATATAATGCCTATGGGCATTTCGGTTTCTTATCAGCAAATTGCAACATGGCATTGCAAATGATTGCTCCATTTCTATCCTCCTTCCTCCCAAATCCCAGACATGGACTCGCAGCCCATGGCCTCACACACCAGAAATATGTCTCAAAGCACATTTCATGCTCCACCACTACACCAACCTACTCAACCACAGCTCCCAGAAGATCAGGGAACTACAAGCCCAGCATCTGGGACAATGATTTTGTGCAGTCACTAGGAAGTGGCTACAAGGTGAGGATTAACATCCTTACTTGTATGATCTGGCATGAGTCCAACCTTAGTAATACACAGCTATGAGTCCAACCTTTTGAAACATATTTCATGAGAACATACAAACTGGGGTGAGATAGGGGATAGATTTTGCCGGGACAAAATTTTTGGCCATAGGGAGGTAAATGGGTCATCGATTCTTCAATTATCTAGAGGTTTCGACTTGTTAAAAACCGGGTTTGGATCCTTATTTAGGCCTCAATAAGTAAACGAGTCCATATCCGGGTTCTTTTTGGACCCGTGAGTTAAACGGGTCCGAGTTCAGTTCCACCTTGGTTCCGACTCATTGACCCGAGACCTGACGTATTACCTCAATTTTCAAGAATCTCTTCTAAAAACTAGATTTTTCCATACCATTCTCTACCTATAGACCCTCCCCTATGCGATTTTAGTTCCGTCTTCTCATTAACGGTTCCGATTTTGAAACTAGAAAACCGGTTCTGTTGACCCAAACCGGAACTGACCTGTTTACATCCTTGTTTGGCATGATAGCAAAGATTGCTGGGACTGACAATGACCTGACGTGGGTAATGAAATCTATTGGGGCATAAATCTCTACATCCTCCAGATCAAAGGGAAATGTTGCTATTTAAAAGAATCCACACTACTACATGGCCCACCTGAATGCATTTGAATCATATTTATAGCAGTAGGGTGAATAAGATAGGTATAACTGCTTACCATAAACAAAAGATGGGTGGAGTGTGGTTAGCTTTGGCCCATTTGAATTATTTTTTTTAAGGCCTCATTCTTTTATGGTTTTGAAAGACCTTCTTTTACCGTGACGTGATCATATAATAGATGATGACATGATCTATGTCAAAATATATAGGATAATTGATGTGGGGGTGGGTTTGTGTTTGTGTCGAAAGGTTTGAATTAATCATTAGGCGGGAGCTGTTATGAATCCTACATGGGAGTTTTTAAAAACCATCATAGAAAATATAATTTCATGAACAAATCAAAAGAAATAATTGATATTAGCTTTCATTACCATATGGTTAATTTTTTATATTTTTTCTAGGTAGAGGCACATGGAACACATGTGGAGAAGTTGAAGGAAGTTGTATAGCATTTGTTGAAAGAAACAGATAGTTCTTTGGCCCAAATAGAACTGATCGACAAACTCCATCATCTAGGTCTAAGGTAGCTCTTCGAAAATGAGTGCTATACACGATATCATCAGACAACACCAGCATAGAAATGAAGAAAGATCTTCATGTAGTATCAACTCGATTTAGACTTCTTAGACAACATGGCTACAAGGTCTCTATAGGTATATGCTCTCTTATCTCACTAGGTAATTGAAATTGTACTAGTATCAAGTATCAACCTATTAGATAGATTCTTTCTTTCTCTTTTTTGGTAAAAACAAGTTCATTAAAAGCAGTATAGGAATAAGAGAACTAGAGGAAAAAAAAAAAAAAAAAAAAAAAACAACCAAAGAACACCCAAACTAGAAAATGAAAGACATCCTAAGCCTCGCTGCTCCTTCTAGTATTTTCCGTAAAATTATGCGCAAACGCATTCATGGATCTGAGATATAAGAAACCACAAAACATTTAAAAGATAAAACCATGGTAGAGATATATATCTTGCAAAATGGGGTCAATAGACCAATCCAAGTTGCCTTCGATCACACACACAACTTCAAGAGCATCCGTCAAATTATGGACTTTTGAGAAGCCCATTGCCTTTGTTTCGGTCAAGGCCGATAGAATGGACCTCACCTCAACTTCTTTAGACAAATGGTAAAACCATAACCTGCTTTACCCATTAGCATACTAAAAGAAGCATAAAAAGTAAAAAAATAAAAAATAAAAAAAAAAAAAAAAAAAAGGAAGAGCTAACCCCTCAACCACTCTAAAGGGTAAGCCAGAATCCTGAGAACCTTTGTCATCTCTTCCCTCTTTTAGTTTCATGGATTTTAAGTCTATGAAAATATTTTTAGCAATGTTTATAGTATTTGTAAGAATCATATCCTTTCCTCTATAAACAAAATCATTTCTACATTTCCAAATGGTCCACCACAAAGTCAGATGCAAGCCATTAGAGCTGATAAATAAAGGTTTGACTAGACCTAGATCAACCTTCTATTTAAGCCTTAACACATGCTAAGGTCCTTTCTTAGTTTTAATATGAATTTCAATCCCAATTAATTAATCTAACCAATTAACCTAAGTCCAAATAAGAATCAATAACCACAAAAGAAAGGAAACACAATTTTTACGTGGAAAACCCAACTCGGGAAAAAACCACGTGTGATAGAAACCACCGAAAAGCAAAGCACTATATAACGAAGATTTCAAGTGAACTCACTAGACTTTTGACGCATTTGAAACTCAACCTAAAGGACTGTGAAGAACTTGCCGACAACCCGCCGTTCACCCTCCACGTGCTAGCTTGAAACCCACCCTGAATGCCCCTTCAAGGTGCTTGAGAAAATAAGGAAAAAGAAAATATCTTCAGCGCAATCTCCCTTACAAGATAAGCCCACAAAATCTCTCTTAGATGAATGCTCAATGCATGAGAGAATTAGATTGCTGAAGTGATTCTTTTGTGGCTGCAAGGGGTCTATAAATAGCCCAAGGCTCGTGCACAAGACCTTTTGAGACTCCAATGGAACTCTTAGAAAGGAGTTTGAAAAAAGACAGTATGCAGAGTCTTGATTGGACAAAATTCCTCAGCTCGCTATAATGAGTGGGGTGCTTGTTATAGCGCAACCATGTTCTGCCTATGCCATTTACATAGCTCGCTATAGTGAGACAACACTCTAGGAGAGGCATGATATCGTGAGAAGAAGCTCTGGAAAGGTCTATTTAAAGGTCTTCTAAAGCGTCCAGAAGTTTTCAAGCCTTATCTAAAATATTTAGAAGTTATCTTCCACTATCACAGGGTTACGTCACCGTCCTTTTCTAAATGAAATAGAAATTATAACTCAATTAGAACTTGAGTTTTATTCAAAATAGGAGAATTAGCCAACTAGAATTCTAACAATAACTATGGTTGGCCTTGAAGAGTCTCGCACTTCCATATATTTATTTCACCACTATGATATTGATCTAAAGGTAAAATTATGAGATAAGTAGCCCAAATTTGAACCAAACCAAGAGGCCGTGGCATGCTTGCACAAAAATAGAGCATGTTCAATCGATTATTCGACATAAGTCACTATGAATAAGTTTACACAGCTGAATTGCATTGTTTAGGTATTTCCATCCAAACAAGAAAACTCTATGAGGCAGAGGTAACTTTTATAATGCCTTCCGTATCATCATTGGTTCGCGCAACTTGATTTCCCCTTCTTATGAGATTGTAAGTAGATTTTGTAGAGAGAACCACGTCTTTTGTATGGGGCCAAATTTCATTATTCTCTCTATATTGAGGAAGATAAATTTTTATAATACTATCCACATTCTCATTGAAATTGGTCTTGGTGAAATTAACATTTCATTTTTTATCTTGGTCACATAGATCACTAACAACAAGGTTTGGGTTATAAACATTTGAATTGGTAATAAACATTTGAATGCGGTTTTCTTAACCCACTCTCACAAGAAATCCAATTACAATTCCAAATTAAAATATTCTTACCATCTCCTATGATTTTAATCAATGTTCAGAATTAATATATTAATCATTGTAGATATATTAATCATTGTTCAAAAATTTGGTTTTGAGCCTAGTAAAAACCAAGGCAAGACTTTACACACAAAAATAATGTAACAAACCAAATCATTTTTAAGTGCATGTGAAGGTGCTTTAAATTTTAGTAGTAATCAATTTTTTTAACAGTGATTTGATAAAGGAAGGACTCAAGTCGGCTGTCAAAATCATGGTGGCCCAAGTTCAATCATGCCATGTGGTCCCTAGTTCATGTGATCCAATTTGTAGAAGGCAGCCGAATAATACACGATGCTGTTGTGTATTCCAAAGGAGTGTAGTACTCCTTCAAGGGCTAGAGAGGTGGCGGAGGGGGTAGAGTGTTCTATCCATTTCTGCAAGTTACATTCCAAAAGAGTGTAGTACTCTTACTGCAAGTTATGAAAAAATTCACAAAGTCTAGAACTTACAGTGCTTTGGGTAGAGAAAATAGATTTGCTTGAGTAAAACTTTGACCTTTGTGAACTCTTTGAGATCCCTGCACAAAATCTAAGATTCCCTATGTTAGAATCAATAACCTACGGTAAGGATAGCAAAAGATGTGAGTAAAAATGAAAGAATATAAGAAAAATATGAAGAAGTGAAATTAATGTAGGAATTTTCAAAAGAAACAAGCAACCGTGCTGATTGTCCCCGGCAACAGCACCAAAATTTGCTCACTTGAAAGCAAGGTTCATAAAAATAAATAAAACGTAGGTATTACCTCTACCAGTGATAGTAGTGATGTTAGCCGGGTATTATATCCACTGGGACAAAAAGGCTAACTTGCGTTTTATTCACAATCAATTCCTAAATTAATTTTAAGAAAGAATAAAGGCTTGGTTTGGGGTTTTGGTTCCTAAAATTATCTAAGTGGGAATGGACTTGTCTTTAATGAAAGGAAGGCCTTAGGGTATGAATCCCCCCTATCCTTGATCCTTGTACAATGGCAAATGAATACCTAGCGTCTCGATATGAACGCTTCAATGACCCATTTTGGCTACAAGCCTCCATGGAGTCACCAAGTAGATCATGTAGTTTAGATTTGGGCATAACCTATCTCTAGGGCATAGATTATCTTGGATCTAAACATCACATTAATGCTCCTTGGAATGCTTCAACCCTAGCCTCCAGCTCCCTCCTCAAACCTTTGATAACCCTAAAACTCGTTTTAGGGTTCCTTATATAGAACTCCCCCCAAGTCCTCCTCCAAACCGGGTGGCTAAATGGATTCACATCGCAACCGACGTCCGAATGCCAGCAGGCATCAAGGTGTTACGTGTTGTTATTGATTGACGTCCGAATGGCACTGTGTCGGCGTCTGGATGCTAGCAGCCAGAATTGCCCAGTTTACTCTATGTTAAGGCCATCTCCCTCCAATTAGCTAAACTTCACTCCCTTCACCTAAAACACATGCAAACATGAAAATATCACAACTAAGCACTTGTAGTATCATCCCGCGACATAATAAAGACATGATTGAAGGGCATAAATGGTACATTTAGGCTTTCATCATCTTGACATCGTTGGATCATCATATATTGCTCTCATGAGCTTGATCAAACCATATCTTGTGGGGTATGCGAGGAACATGTGTGGACAATTTTTGACCTTGAGCTACCCTCATAAGTACCTCCTTCTGAGACTACTAGCAATAAAGAGATGTTCGATCCTACGACATCGTCTCTTCCATCTGCACCACAGAGCATTGATTTAAGAGAATTATCATCGACACAATGTTAATCTCTTGGCATTAACTTTCTCTCCTTTTTAATACGAGATTTGAGAAATTTTATATTTGCAACCAGAAATAAACATAATGATCTTGACTTATGCATTAAATAATATATAATCTAAAATCGTACCTTGTACCATGATCTTGATGATGAGCATTTTGGGTTTGCTCCTGTCTCCCTTATCACTCACTCTGGCATGTGTAAAATCACTTTTGTAGATAACCCTAGAGAGATTTCTTTTCATAAAAAAAAAATAAAAAATAAAACATTTTGAGAAGAAAGTTCCCTTAATTCCCTCAAGGTTAGACAAACAAGAGTCAAGGATTGGACTTTCTTAAAGTGAATCCAAGCATATTTATTAAAATCAAAATTGAAGAAAATAGATTATAAAAAATCAACTGACTTAAATTGGAAAAAGCCCTAACATGGTTACACGTGTGGCCATGTTGACCACTTTCGCCGAACAAGATTATTATTTTCTCAATCTTCATATAGAAGCCTTATTCAGTTACTTTCGAGTCAACTTTGTTAGTTCCACATTTCTGCTTAACTTCAGTTAAAACCAAGTTTTCAGCAACTCCTCAATCATACTTCATGTTTTTCCTCACTACTTTTTTTTTTCCTGCTAAGAGGGAAATTTGAATTGAAAAGAAGATAATAAAACATGGGCAAAAGCCCCCAAGAGACAAAGAAGCTAAAAAAAAAAATTCACCAAAAAGCATCCAAACAAGAGAAAAAAAATTAAGCAGTCACAACTCCCAATGCAGAGAGAATTGAATGAAGACATTGAATTTGAAGCCGATCCGGTAAACTAAAGACCATATCCGAAAGACGGTCGGCCAAAAGAGTTCTTTCTCTCAGAAGAGAGGTCTTCTTCTTGTCAAACTTGGAGCCATTCCTAACTATGCAGATGACAACGATGAGGTCTACACATTTTCTTCCAAAATCATCTCTATCGAAAGACAGAGATGTCCAAATGGTAGCAGCAAAGATCAGATGGGAGGGAGAGGATCCATTGATTGAAAGTAGCCATGTCCAAAGGGATGAAATAAAACGATTGAAGGATTTGTGGGCCTCTGTTTCTTCATGGTAGTGACAAATCTAGCATCTCAAAGGCAATGAAATCCCTTTTGTTTTAGCCCCATTTTGTTTTTCCTCACTACTTCATTTATTGGTTTGTACGTATTTCACTTTCTTATTTCCCTAAACACATAACTGCTCAATACATCCTACATAGCCTATTTATGTTCTTCCACGTACAATCCAAACCATTTCAGATATTAAACCTTGATTTTATCTTTTATAGAAGCAATCCGTAAGTTTTCTTTATGCATTCATATATATTTTTGTAGCCTTTTTATTACTCCCTAATTCACCCTTAGCATGTTGTTACATATAAATATATTATCTATAAAGTTTACGTTATATCATGACCATGGAGAAGGTATGTAATGAATGAGAATGATAATGATGATGCTGATGGTGAGTTAGAGTAAACAACCTATCAAATCGAGGATTGGCCTCTAAAAGATGAGAACATGGAAACAACATGCACATCATATCAACTTAAAATATTCCTCTTGATTGGTTTCGATTTTATATGCAACTAACCAACATCTGTGGTTTGTAGATGTTTTCAACGACTTTAAAGACGAAAAGGGTTGTTTCAAGCCAAGCCTTTCAATGGACATAAAGGGAATGTTGAGCTTGTATGAAGCTTCACACCTTGCCTTTCAAGGGGAGACTGTGTTGGATGAGGCAAGAGCTTTCACAAGCACACATCTCATGGATATCAAGGAGAACATAGACCCAATCCTTCATAAAAAAGTAGAGCATGCTTTGGATATGCCTTTGCATTGGAGGTTAGAAAAATTAGAGGCTAGGTGGTACATGGACATATATATGAGGGAAGAAGGCATGAATTCTTCTTCACTTGAATTGGCCATGCTTCATTTCAACATTGTGCAAACGACATTCCAAACAAATTAAAAGAGTTTGTCAAGGTAAGTGGATACTAGCCACATGAATCCAATATAAGAGAACCATCAATAATACATCTGAAATTCGTTGAGTCATCTCTAAGTTTCATCAAGATAACTCAGCCCGGTAGAATGTTAAATCATGGTTGGAAAACTCTCCGAGTTAACTTTAGACTCTCCCGAGTCATCTCATTTTGGCAACCTTTTGTGAAATTGATGAAATGATGTTGGGCATACACAAATAACAGATTGAATCCTTGTATTTTTTATATGGGCTTCAGGTGGTGGAAAGATTTGGGTCTTGGAGAGCAATTGAGCTTCACTAGAGACAGGTTGGTGGAATGTTTCTTTTGGGCCGCCGCAATGACACCTAAACCACAATTTGGACGTTGCCAAGAAGCTGTAGCGAAAGTTGCTCAACTCATAATAATAATTGACGATATCTATGACGTGTATGGTACTGTGGATGAGTTAGAACTTTTTACTAATGCGGTTGATAGGTCAGTAACCACTTTCTTAACCACTATTCATCGTAGAATATTACACTTCATACTAAATTCATGGGGTCAGAGAAGAATTAAAGAGGTGAAGAAGGTGGAGATTTAGATGGGACTATCGAGTTTTAGACATTTAATTTACTAGGATGACATGTTGGAAGTCATTTCATATATATACATATATATATATATAGGGGGATATCATTTGAGTCATACCATACCTTAGAAATACGTATTTTATCACATCTTTCTTTACATCATCAACATCCAATTTTGGTAGCAGATGTAATTTGATTGAGGTAGAGCCTTTCTACTAAAGTCGAAAACTAAAAACTTTGACTCTATTGAGTTGGCCAAAACACAGTTCACTCGTGGCAGTTGTATCAGCTAGGAGTGTGAAAGAGCCAAGGTGATCAAGTTTGACCAGGCTTGACCTCAAAATGGGTATTTGTCCAGATCAAGTTCGAAAATCTCTTTTGACCTCAAGGTTGGCTCAAAATCTAGAGTTTTCAGATTAGATTCGAATTAGAATTATTTTATTATTGTGTCTCTTCCCTTTCGACTCTCCAAATACAACCTAACTAGTTTCTATATAGCATAATAACACCAATGGCTCGACAATCAAGCATTTTGCTGCGAGCAGAAAAAAGCATTTCCACAAGTTCTTGGCTGAGAGTAACTGAGAGAAGCTAATATATAATTCTAATGAAATGATTGTCATGGTTTCATTAGAACCGAACTATTTATAGCATCTGTTTTTTATTTTTATTTTTTTAGTGGACAAAATGTGTAAAGCATTCTTAGTGGAGCCAAATGGTATAGTAGTGATATACACCAACGCTTGAGGATATCTGCAACACCTCATGGATTTCGATTGAAGTCTACCCATGTAAACACATGTTTTTGCTCTACTTGGAAAAATCTAGCACCGGAGAGCAGTATTTGCTGAGAAGATCTCGAATATCTACCTTGGGAGAATGATGATCGACTTCCGGATGATTTGGAACTTCAATAGTATGGTAGCCATTGACCGCTACTCGAACCAAAATAGAAAATTTTTGATATTCAGTTCATCTTTAATATATCTTATTTTTTAAACTTTGTCCAAGTTAATACATTTTTTCGTATCTATGAAATTTTTTGTTATCCGCTTGATCAATTTAGTGGTGCACTAGCATTAAGGAAAAAGATACAATTTAGTTGTGCAGTAGCCTTGTAGCAAACGTAGTAAAAATTAGAGAATGTTTAGCTTATATTCACGATCGTTTGCTAAGCCCTCACCCGCCACGGAATGGGAATCGACGTAGGCCCGTTTAATTTAGGATAAGGATTGGAGATATCCCAGGTAAACCTACCCAATATTCAGGATGGAATTGGACAACCCAAGCCCAAGCCACGGCCAATTGACAGGCCTACTTGCAGTACCCATTTTGCTTTTTGGAAAAGAACCCAGAATAACCAGTGTGAAAGAACGAATCCCCATGATCTAAAAATGCGGATCTGGAATCTTTTGTATGGAAAGAAACTACGAAGCCGGAGAAGTTGAAGAGGCATGTTGATGAGTATCGGATTGATGTAGAAAGCCTATAGAAGTGGGATTTATTTGCTTTGTTTTTGTTTGTATTTTTTGGAAAGTTCTTTGATTGATTTCATTGAAAAAACCTAGTGACCCCTTTTTACGTCCCCAGGCCGTCCCATGTGGCTCAACATGGGGGCGCCAAAAGGAAGAGAGGTATGGGCTTTCCCTCGCGTTTGGGCATTAGAGGGCCTCCCCGCTGGGAGGCCTGCAGGGCTTTAACATTGTAGTCAAGAACAGAGTAAAAATTAGAGAATGCTTAGCTTATAATTCAAGATCATGCTAACGCCTTGACACGCACAGAACAGGGATTCTTACGTAGGCATTATGTAATTTAAGGATCAAGACTGGACAGATCCCGGCATACCATACCCATTATTAGACAGAATTGGACAAGCCCAAAGCCAAGCTTGCCGAGCCCGATTGTAAGATAGGCCTACTTGCCAGTGCCCCATTTTGGTTTGTGAGAAAAAGAAACCGCACAACTGACCAAGTGTAAAAGAATGAATCCCCATGTCTAAAATCCAATCTGGAATCTTATGTATGGAAGAAACTACAAAGCCGGAAGTTGAGGAGCCATGTTGATGAGTATCGATTGATGTAGAACGCCTATAGAAGAGGGATTTTTGCTTTGTTCGTTCTTTTTTAGAAAGTTCTTTGATTGATTTCATGAGAAAACCTAATGACTATTATATATATATATATATGAAGCGAAGCGAATCTAATTGAGAAATCAAGCACTTCGCTCCAATTGATTTTGACTCATCCAATTTAATTTAGTTTGACCCTACCAATGGGTCGGGTCGGGGTAAATTAGGTCGGGTCAGATATAAAGTACACCTTTTGGAACCCAACTGACCCGTGTATTTTTATGACGTGGTAAAAATTAATCATGTTTGTTCAAGACTCGAACTCAGACAATACGGATTTCAAGGGGAGTTGGAATTTATCTACGATGTATTTATAAAAATAAGGGGCAATTAGGCGGAGGTCCTGAACATTTGATTTTATGGCCTTAGATCCACATTTCTTTTCATATTGTGTAATACTTCTTCCAAATTTGAAATCTAAAATGACCAAATTGCCCTTTCTTAAAAGCCTTATCTCTTTAAAGATAGATCATATCCC
>QPKB01000010.1:23010740-23122530 GCA_003546025.1 Camphora micrantha
CCGAAAGGGCCAGAGAAAAATTGCTCTCGGAAAAATCCCGAAAGGTCCAGAAAAATTGCTCGGAAAATCCCGGAAAATCCAGAGAAATCAGAAGAACCTCTGCCAATTTGAAGAAAAGAAACTCTGCTGCAAGAGCAACTACAAGGTGATTGAAGCACCCTTGGGGGGCCTCCCCCCAAGGACATCCCTTCTTCTACCAACATGGCTAAAACGTGGCTTTTCAGCCCGTTTACTTAGCTTTTTATCGGACATAAGACCTTCTCTTAGTCTTTGTCCTTTAAAAATCTGAGGTTAGAAAGCCGAGCCAAGAATCCAAGCATCGTGTTCTCATCTGCATGGACGATGGAGGAGCCCATACATGACTCGCGACCGTCGATCTGAACGTGTCCCCACAATCGAATGAGGAGTCAGATTCCTTTTCTTGATTTTTATTGTACTTTATTTTTCTTTTAGAGACAAAAATCACAATTCTTGTCTTTCATAATGGATGAGACTTGTAAATCGCCTTTCACGGCATTCAAAAAAACCCTTTGTCTCTTTTCTTAAAATATGTGTGCAATGGAAAACTAGAAAAAGTTTCATTTCCCCTTTCTACTTGTGAAGGTGGATCTTCGGATCACCATTCCTAAATTCCAAGTAGAAAAGTGAAATTGGCATACCCGTACAAAAAAAAGAGAAAGATGTTGAAACCCTTTATCTTTTCTTCTCCACCCCTCCGCCGCACCCCGAAAAGACCCGGGGCGGAGGCAGCGGGAGAGAGGGAAGAAATCGGGTCCATCAAAATGACTCCTGCCTAATAATCCAAATATATTATAATCCAATCTCATCCTTGCCAAATCCAACCTTGTCTAAAACATCTTCTATTAGATTTTGTTATAGCATGGAAAAAAAGTTCCGCAATCACTTTGTATAGAAAACCGTGAAAATGCCCTTTTTATCTACTAGAATGGATGTTGGTCCAATAATCAATGCAGAGGAAAAAAAACAAAGCAAACTAGCAATTAAATCTACCAAACAAACACCACAAGAAGGCTGGCACAATCTTTTACACGGAAATCCTATTCAAGGAGAAAAACCACGACCTGAAATCAAATACTATTGAACGATTACAAGATATACTCACAGCTCCCTTTCCTAGTCATTCTGTCTATTTCTGCTGCATCTACTAATGCCTCGAGGTTTTGGTAGGAATGGCTAGCCGAATAAATTCAAGATGGTATAGAGCCAGCCGGTCATGAGTTCGAATCCCTGGAGGAACGACTCGGCGAAAAAATAAAATAAAATTTTGCGTGTCGCCAAAAGTGCGTTGACCGGGTTCCACTTGATGGGGAGTATTTCCGCTGCCTCTACTAATGCCTTGAGGTTTTGGTAGGAATGGCTAGCCGAAGAAATTGAAGACCGTTGACCTAATTATTGTAGTTGTTCTTGTACAGCTTCTCATATGTCCACGACTTTCCCACCACTCATGACTCCCGTACTTGACCCAGCAACACCTTCAGAATCATGATGAACACATCTTCTACGAGTAGGTAGAAGTGGCAAACCTTCTATAACAAATCTTCAACCCAATCTCTCGATGATGGCTCTAGAGAAACAAGGAACCTCTCTTGGGGTGTTCTCACCTCAGAACAAAGAGAGAACAACTTCTTGTCTCTCACAGGGGTAAGAAAAACACACACTTTTAAATAGCCCTCAATTCATGCAAGAGTTTTCTAATTTTAATCCCATCCGAGTAGAAAGAAAACTCGAAATAGAATTCTAAATGCACTTGGGTTGTTCTCCAAGTTCTCTATAGTGACCAGAAAACCTCGCTATAGCGAGCCTACATTCTGTCCCGGCGCTCCATGCATGTTCGCTCTAGCGAGCAGGAACCTCGCTATAGCAAAACTGTGTTCTAAAATTTTCTTCTTCAGGCCTTCTGGTGACACAGCCACGGTCCATTCTAAGTGAAATACAAAATTACAACTCAATGGGCTAAGAGTTTTGTCTAACCTATGAATTAGCCAACACAAAGAAATTTTTAATAAACCGGCCGCAGAAAATCCCTAAAAATGATTGTGAAAGCAAGGAACTTACAAAGAAAACCCATTGTTTTATTTCAAAGATTTGGCATTGGAATTTGTGAATAATCTTGGTCTTTATCAATGCACATGGGCTAGGGTTGAGACTATATACTGTGTATGTTTTTTGGTTTTTTGCTACATGGAACAATTGGTGGGGCACTTCAAGCCCAGGAAACCCTGAGCACCTTCTTGAAACACGGTGCCAATACCATGGAGCCATGATCGGTGGATTGGCGTGTGTATTTTTTCCATTGACTAATTATAATGTCTAATTATGTGTCATTTTCACCTCTTTCAGAGCTAGAGGCGTTGGTATCAACCCCCGGTTCCTCCCTCTTCAGGAACCGAAGGTTGAGTCCACTTATGCTACCACCTAGGGGCCACAGGGGTTTTACCCAGCTTCTCTCTAGGTTCGAAGGGAATAGTCCAGCCCAAAGGGTTGGCAACCCTTCATTAGCCAGAAAAAAAAATCATGTGTCATTTTCACATTTAATACGAATGATCCACAATTTGATAATTAAAACCATTGGTCCCAAGCCCATTCTTAAGCTTCACATTTTTTTAGTAGAGTCCAGGTTGGGTTGACATGTGAGCCTATAGGCAGATGGATCCCCATTTAGAGGCCTAATTTTAAATGGGCTAGTTGTTTCTTTTCTTCTTTGTTGTGGTTGTTGTAGGTATTTCTTATTTACCAAACAATAAAATAAGTCATTCATGTCAATGATCTCTTTTGTTGGAACAGGATGAACTAAAGAGAGGTGATGTTCCAAAATCCATTCAGTGTTACATGCATGAAGCACGTGTTACAGAGGATGTTGCTCGCAACCACATAATGGGTCTATTTAGAGAGACATGGAAGAAACTCAATGAATACCTTGTGGAAAGTTCTCTTCCCCATGCCTTTATTGATCATGCTATGAGTCTTGGACGTGTCTCCTATTGCACTTACAAACATGGAGATGGATTTAGTGTGGATTTGGAGATCCTGGCAGTCAAGAGAAAAAGATGTTCATGTCTTTATTTGCGGAACCCCTTCAAGTTGATGAAGCCAAGGGTATTTCATTTTATGTTGATGGTGGATCTGCCTGATTAAATGAAGAAAATGTAAAATCGGATATTAAATTTTCCTAGACATGTTATGAATATTTAGATGTGCTTCCATGATATATACTAATAAATAAGTTCTAGTAGCTTACCATGAGCAATAAAATATTGTACTACATTTTATGTGCATGCTTTTGTTTTATTGGGGTGTTTGGAAAGGATAAAATTTGTTTCAACTACAAGGAAACGGCTAACATTGCATATGAGGGACTCTATAGCACATCGGTGGGCCTCAAATCTTTGATCAAGTGTAAATTAATGCCACCACTGTATGATATTCTTATTCACAATGTAACAACTTTCTTATATTACGGTCTCTTAGGTTTTTGTTAGTATTTTTTTGTTGGCTAATTTTGGGCAAAATTCTAGGTCCATTGAGTTATATTTTCTAACTTATTTTAGAATGGACTGTTGTTGTCTCGTCGGAAAAGCTGAAGCGAAGAAAAGAAGAAAAAAGGGAAGATCGGGTGAAATCGCCAAGGACCGATCGATGGGACCCTCGGAGTGTTGAAGCGTCCCAGTTATTTTGGGTGGTCCTATCGATCAAATGCACTGTGCGATCAATTGGATGGTGCCGGAATTTCGGGAAAGAGTCCAGATTTGCTATGAAGTTGTAACCTTTTGAGACTTTGTTTCCCACTTAGAGTCGTATTTGTGTTCTTACTCTAAGGCACGAATTTGGGGTTATAAATAGGGTGTTGCTCTCAACTCTAAAGGCAGATGTGCATATTGAAGATTAGACAAATCAATTAGTTCTCTCATTAATCTGAGGTGAGAATACCCTATGAGAGATTCTTTGATTCTCTACAGCCATTGAGAGATTGTTTTGAATGGCTGCTTTAGAAGGTTTTATTGCTTCTACTCTCTTGTAAAAGATTGATCATCTTGGTTAACAAGGTGTGAAGAGATCAAGTAAGGAGAATGGTGCACGGAAGGGAAGTCATGGAAGTGGAAGTTGTGCAAGAACAACTACAGTCTTTAGATCAAGGTACTGAATGAGGTAAATGAGCTGTGAGTATATCTTGTAACTGTTCATGAGTTCTTAATTTCTGGTTCGTGGTTTTTCTCCTTCATTAGGGTTTCCACGTTAAGTATTGTGTCTGCCTTCTTGTAGTGTGTGATTGGTAGATAGCTAGTTCTATCTTGTTTATTTGGTTATGTCCGCTGCATTGGTTAATTAAAACTAATATCCATTCTGGTAACCTGCTAAACTTTCAGTTTCAAATAGGTTCTTGAGGAAATGGAGCAACTTCTTGAATATATGAAGACCTGTTTTTAGCACTATACAACGATGCAAATGAAATAGCTTACGAAATTCTTAAAGAAGAAGGGAGAAATGTCATACCATGCCTTAGAAATGCGGTATCTCATCACAGCTTTCTAAACATTATCCACATCCAATCTTGGCAATATATGCAATGTGATTTAGGTATAGACTCTCTACAAACAGAGTAAAAAACTAATAACTTTTACTCAGTTGAGTTGGTCACAACACAGTGTCTCGGTTAGTAGTGTAAAAGAGCCAAGATGTTCAAGTTTGACCAGTCTCGAGCTCAAAATGTGTAACGCCTAGCACAAGGTCGGCCCAATTTGAAATTTGCCTTGATTTCGAGGTTGGCTCGAAATGAGTTGAGCTTGAGATTTTTTTTTTTTTTTTGAACGGTAAGAAAAACTTTTATTAAAAGAGAAGGTGAAAACAAAGAGAGAGAACAAGGTACAAGAGCATTGTACCCCACCTACAATCCATGCAAAATAATAACCTCCCAAGGTGAAATCCTCTCAATCCTTTGCTTGGCTAATGCATCATCAGCCATAAAATTCGCCAATTTAAGAACAACAAGGTACAGGAGCATATTCTAACCCACCCATAGCCCACGACAAAATAATACCCTCCCCAAGTGAAACCCTCTCAACCCTCCATGGCTACTATATCAGTGATATAATTAGCCGACCTAAGCTCATGACGGACTACAACATTAATGGAGGCCGATAAAACCCGGATTTTGTTAAACTTGAAGTTTCCAAGGGTTGGCCTTTTGATTAGACACCCTTGTGATTGTATTAGGAGAATCACAATCAACAACATGGGAACTATGAAAGAATCTCAAAAAGTAGCGAAGTGTTTCCAAAATAGCTAGGAACTTTGCTTCATTAGAATCATGAATATGATAGATCTAATATGGTTTGGAATAAATATAATACCTATGGATCTAGATTTATGCATTAAACAATATATGATCTCAAAATATAAAAGCGTACCTTGTGCCATGATCTTGATGATAAGCGGATCACCTTTCTCAAATAGGGTTTTCTCCTATCTCCCTTATTACCCACTCCAATATGCGTGAAGTTGATGGGTACTTTTCAGATTTTGTAGGTCAAGAGAGAGGACTGGAAAACCATATATATAGATAAGCCCTAGAGAGATTTCTTCACATCAAAGAAATCTAAGAAAGGTAAGTTTCCTTAATTCCCTCAAATCAGTCAATAATATTTGATTGGGCTTACTAAAATTGAATCCAAGATGAATTTAGTAAAAACAAAAAATAAAAAGGGGAAAGTAACTTAAATTAGTGGGCTCAAACTGTGGGTCCTAACAGTGTTGCACATGTGGTCTTGAGGACCACTCATGTCTAACAGAATACCCATAAGCTTGGAAAACATAAATAAGACCTTACCCTTACTATTAGAAAGCACACCTCCAATACCCGACAACCCCGATTTACTTCTCACAACACCATCAATATTAAACTTCAGCACTCCAAGAGAAGGAGGAGCCCAGATAAACGATTTCCTCACGTTAATTGGGGCACATCCCATACAAACTGCCCAATATTGAGCTCGATATGTGTTATTTGATGAGCTCGGATAAGATCGTGATTAGGATTAGGTTAGATTTATTATTTAAGTAGCTTTTCGATTCTTAATGTGATTATGATGTACTATATTAGCGTTTTGATGTTCTCGTTTTCTAGTTAAGGTTAACGATTTTTTTTTTCTACTTTGTAAATAGCCTTTGATAGTTCTCGGTAAGTAGCTTATGTGAAATATATAAAACTAAAAATACAAAAAAAAAAGAAAAAGAAAAAGAAGAAAAGTTGGTGTAGCAACTCCTGGCTCCAACCCCACTTGGCCTCGTCCCTGTATGTGGGAAAAATATCTAGATTTGTGTCCAAGCCTGAGTTTTGGAGTTAACCCAAGTTCCAATTTTGGTTCCACCCAAGTTTAGTCCTTTTTAATCTTGCATTTTTTTGGGTTTTTGCCCGTACAATAATGGCCATTAATAACTCCTCCTGGTGACAAAAGTTGAAATAGTTCTCTATAAGCACTCATGAAATTTTATGGACTAAAATACCCTTAATATTGAGGTATCGTAATATCACATAGATATATTCTTATTTCAACCCAACAAAAAGAGAGCTTTTCTGCAATATCACATAAGTAAAAAGTTGTGAAATCGCAAAAATATGGTAAGCAATATTATACCGTCGTAAATATTTTAGTCAATAAAAATTGTATGAGTACCTATAGAGAATTATCTCAACTTTCATCGCATTACTGGGTTACCTAAAGCTAAAGGTTACCATTAAGAAAAGCATAGCACTAATTACTCTCGCAAACTCATTATGAGACTTCTAAAGGAGTATGCCCTTACCAATACATCAATGACTAATTTAGTCAAATCAAACCTATTTTTTTGCCAAGGCACAACCTAGGCTAATATCGCAGCAAGGTGGCCACACTATAAGATTTTTAGTTGGCTAATTCATTTGGTTATGGACAAAACCGGGACTCTTAAAGTTGTAATTTCTATTTAGAAAGGAATGCTAAAGATCAACCTGCAAAAGAAGCACGGCCGATATGGGAATTGACAGAGTTCGTTCGAGCGATGCTCCATCCGCTCCAGCAAACCCCTCATAGAACCTTCTTCGCTCGACCCAACTATTCCTTCGCTCGAGCTTTTATCATTCTGCGCTGAACGTCTGAACACAAAGAGCAGTTCGCTCGAGCGAACTCCCCTGTCCACTCGAGCGAACCTGGGAAAGTTGTATTTCATTCGGAAACCTCTTCCTATTTTCTCTCAAGAGTAGTTTCCTATCCTAATTGCATTGCAACTCTTGAGACATGAGTTTAGGCTTATAAATAGCCATTCTAACTCTATTCTAAACTACTTCTCATCAAGATTAAACCCTAGAGAAGATATTGAGAGATCCACCTTTCCCCCAAGGCTTTTAGTTCCTAAGATGAAGATTAAGCTTTGGTTATGATTCCTTTCGACAAGAAGTAGAGACATCTTGAAGACGGATTCAAGGTAGTTTGTTCTAGCACGGTTGAAAGTGAACGATGAGCCATTGACAAGATCAAAGCAGTCCTTAGGTTGAGTTACCAACTGAGAAGGGTTGTAAGTGTCTCTTGTAACTTTTGTTTTACATAGTGCTTGGTTGTCTGTTGGGCTAGACGATAAGGCCCGTGGTTTTTTCCCGAGTAAGGTTTTCCACGTATAACTCTTGTGTCCTTCTCATTGTGTGGTTTGATTGCTTTTAACCTGGTTTAGGACTAATCATTAGTTTAATCGTGTGTGGATTGAAATTTAGTAAGAGATCTGGTAAACGGGACCTCCGCCTGTGTTAAGGCAGGTTTTTCACACACTCAATGACACAATGGGTACTTTGGCTCCTCCACTTTAGGAACTTTGATATTGAAATTGAATGGAGAGAGAGACTTGACCATACCAACTCATTAAACCCAACTTGTAATATGTATGGATTGGTTATAGGTCACAACTAGAATTTAGGGTTTGAAGGTAAGAATTAACACAAAGTCTTTTTAACTTTTTGTTCCTTGAGTAAGTCACAAAATTTTCTTGTCCTCACAAATCCAATTCCTAGACTTCGACGGCAGTATTCTTTCATTGCATCAAAAATCTCTCTGTGTGTGTGTGTGTGTGTTCATCTTCTACTTGTTTCGTTCGTTATTGATTGATTTATCTTTCCTTTCTTTTATATTTCATGCACGTTGTTTTTGTTTTGTTTAAATCTATTGAGCAACGAATACGAAGGAAATACGATTATGGGTGCTTTTGAATGTGTACCCCAGAAGGCGATTAGTGAAGTATGTGCGTTCAGGGCAGGGCAAGCAACATGGGGATTGAAAACCCATATGGGTGGGTATCTTGGTATCTTCTTTTTTCTGACCCATTTCAGTAATTTTATTGATTAGAGACTGGTGATGCTAACTAAGGGTAGTATCAGAACTGATGGAGCTTCCATCCTTTTAAAATTTACATTTTGATATGTGTTGTAAGAAATCAAGAGTCTGTAGGTAGAAAAGTTTTTATTTCGAGCGATAGTTCATATAAGATTCTGTAAGTGCCTACAATTTACGGACTTAGTTAAATGGGGTTTGTTATAAAGCTTTTGGGAAATAAAGTAGCTCCGGAAGCCTGAAAAGGAAGGAAGAGGGTTAGAGGCCCTGGCTGTGGCCAGCCGAAGGCACTCCAATGCCTAAGTTAGTTCAACAACTCAACGAAGGGTGAATGAGTGGAGAAGGAGAGGCAGCTAAGGGTGTGTTATGTTTTTCATACCTTTGTTAGTTTTACCTCATGTATATATATATATATGCACTGGTCACCTCAGACCCTCCCTTAGTGGGGGTAGGTGGAGGTATTGTCCCATCGGGCCATACCTTTTCTCCTCAGTGGAGGTAGGTAGAGGTACTGTCCCATCAGACCATTCCTTGACCTTTTGCATGATTGCTGATGTGATCGTTGGACAAGGTCTACCCCTTTTCTATATCCGGCGCCCATCTTATCAGTCAGTACGTAGCCGCCATTTCATTAATGCCGATTGACATCTAGTACCCACCTCGGTCGACTGAGCTGATAGAAATACCGAAGTCAAGTACAGACTTATTGTAGACTCACCCTGGCACTGTTGCCGAACTGCATAGGCTTGATACCATTACTGAGCTGCATAGGATGAGACGAGGTCAGCTGGTACTTTTACCGAAGCTAGCCCAAGTTTGATGTGGAGTGGTGATGCTACCGAGCTCAGGAGACCGAGATCAAGAGAAGCCTTAACTGGTACTTTTACCAAGATCAGGGCTTATCTCTGAATTACGGAAATGCCGCCACACAATTGCTCCCTAGCTCTTGACCTCTCAGAGTTCTCCAACTCTTTGAGGTCTAGAGCTAAGTATTGAAATAGGAGAGCTTCTTCATCCCGGTGTGGGCCGCTGATAATTATTGGTGCTTGAGATAATTAATGAGATGTAGATGTCTATTCACTTTTCAAAGGTGATTAATGTTGTTGCAGCTTCGTCTGCCCAAGGTGATTAATTAGCACGCTACCGTCATTTCTTCTGCCCTAGACAATTAATGAAGGTAATGAGTGTGGCGTCTTGATCAATGTGGGAAGCGAACAGACGGTGCCACGTGTCGCTGCCTGATGGGGCTTATAGCATCTTAGAAGAGGCGTGTGGAGTGCTCGGGGTGATGCCTCGCACGTGTGCCCTCGAAATCCGAAAAGACAACCTTTTATTCTTATAAATAGGGGTGTTGCCCCTTCCTTCCTCTACTTTTGTGTTCATTAGAGAAAGGGCTTTTGCAGAGGAGGGAGCAGAGAAGAATAGAAAGAAATTCTGTTGTTGTCGAGACCCCGTCCATTTTTCAGCCTTCGTGAGTCTCCTTCTTCCCCATTTCTTCTTTTTTCGTCACCTTTGTCTTCTTTTTAGGGTTTATGTCTTTTCTCGAGGGATTCTGTCTTCTTGGTTTTTAGAAAAATGGGAGCATATAGGCACTGGTTGGACACTCCTGAGGCCATGACCAACTTCAGGGAGATGTATGGCATCCCCGAGGATGTCCGGACCTGGTTAGATAAACTCGAAGACCTTTTCGATGGCTTCGTTTTTCCTGATGGCTGGATGCCATTCCCTTTGATAGCTATAGTTGAAGGTGGGGTTAGGTTCCCAGTTTACCCCCTTCTTAGAGCCTGCCTGTCAGCATGGCATCTCAGTCCCTGCCAGCTTATGCCCAATGGCTATAAATAATAATGGGCACTGTAGAACTAAATAGGATCCTAAGGATTAACCTCGGTGCCCATCACATCGAGGACGCCTATGATTTGTGCAAGTCAGTCGGGGACGTTTGTCTCCGGCAACTGAGAGTTCCGGGAGACTGAGACCGCGACGGAGAGGCTGTACAGGATACCCCGTCATTTCCGGATTCGTCCAAGTAAATACCAACCTCCTCTCTGTCTTCGCCTTTTACTTTTTTCTTGTCTTGCCGACCTGATGTCATTGTGTTTGCCGTGCAAAAATCGGGCAAAGAAAGCGCGTGGCCAGTACATCTGGTTGGCGGCCAAACAGCGACTGGCAGAGGGCGGTGAGCAACTACAAGGGTCACAACACCCATGCCGCCTGGTCGCTCCTCGGGTACGAACCGAAGTATCGTACATGCATCGAGAGGAAGACTGAGGAGCTTGTGGACGCACCTGCCGACCTTGAGCGCCGAAAAGCTTCCGGTCCTGAGACCTCCAGTTCACGAGCCGAGTCGGAGGCCGATTTACAACAAGTAGTCGAAGCCTATACTTCTCCGAGCTCGGAAGAAGAGGAGAGAATGCCGCCCCACCGACCTCCCCTGCAGACGAAGGAGCTACGGGATAAGTTTTTTGGAGGGGAGGCTTCTGCTTCCAGTCCTCCTGTCACCGATTGAAATCCCGCCTCGGCAGCCTCGGGTGCTGCTAGGGGTTCTACTGCTACTGACACTTCGATTCGGGAGCACCTTGCCTAGAGTAGGAAGGAAAAGGCTCGGCTAGAGAAGAGGCCAAGGTCCGAGAGGCCTGGCTCGGCGGATCGGCAGCGTCCTGCCGAGGAGGCGTGGGAGAGGACCCCGGAGAAGCGGCCCAGGGCTAAGGGTTCGACGGAGTAGGCCCCTGGTCACGATTCGGCACTTCAGCCCGTGGTGCCGACCTTGTGGACGCCATCTTTCTCGTTCGGGCCTGGGAGGTCGGTGATGGTGGAGGACCGTCTCCACGGCAACCCTCATGCCGCAACGACGTTTACAAACGCCGCTGCTCTGCCGCTTGATATACAGAGGCTGCAGGGAATAGACAATGCGACGTTGCTGATCAACACGCTGTAGTCTACCTTCTCGTTAAGTCCCTTTCGTCACTGATTACTTAAGCTTTGGTTGTTTCTATCTGACACTTGGTCTTCTTTTCTCAGATCGTGCAGTTGGTGAAGGTGGCTCTAGACAGAGTACAGCACAGAGACATTCGGATGGAGCAGCTGGAAGCAGAGAGGAAGAGGCTTGCGGAGGCCTTGGAGGGCAGTAGCCAGAAGCTGAAGGCGGAGGAAGAGAAAAACTTTAGCCTCGGGAAGGACCTCGAACACGCCGTGAACGAGGTCTACAATGTGAAAGCTAAGTGCCACGAGCTGAAGGGTGTGGCAGAGGTTACCGCTAAGAGGGCGATCCAACTCGAGGCCGAGTTGAAGGAGAAGAAGGTCGAGCTAGCAAGGAAGAATGCCGAGCTCGAGGTTGTGCAGAAGGAGAAGGCTGATCTTGAAGCCTCATCTCAGGCTGAAGTGGAGGCCACCTACCGCGATGGGGTCGAGGAGTCCACAAAGGATTTCGACGCTCAGGTCGATGTGCTAGGTCCACGATTGTTCGAGCATGGTTGCAGGGCCGTAGTGAAGAAGATGGGGATTCCCGAGGATCACATTTTATATCAGGACCTGCCCAAGCTCAAAGATCAGGTGACCAAGCAGAGTTCTGCACCTCCCCCTACTCCTCCTGCTGACGTTCTTCCTGAAGCTCCTCCAAAGGTCCCCACCGAAGACCCTCCGGCCGTGGTCCGTTTTGAAGTTGCCTTGACCTTTCCTCCTGAAGCTCCATCCGGCGATGCTGCTACTGAGGCCGGTGCTGTTTGAGTCTCTTTTTCTTCTTTGAATGTATCTTTTTTAATGTAAAGTTGTCTCTTTGTACTTTTCTTTGATCAATAGATGCAAAAAAAAATCTCATTGTGTGCAACCGTACATTTCCTTTACATGCATTTGTTCTAGGTTCAGTAACCGAATTTTGACAGAACTCTTAAGTTCCTTAATTCAAAAAGGCGAACTTGTATCAAATTTGCTTCTTGTCGCGACCCCGGACTGGGTCCACAACCCACGGGCCTAATCCGGGATCGGGACCGTGAGATGGTGACACTATGAAGGGATAAATCCAATCCATGTCAACATTATGAATTAATTTAAATCAAAACGTATACGAGTCTATTAGAGATGCCACTCGTACACGCGATTTCCCACAGGTGTCGGCGGTGAGGATATCACATCAACATGAATATTTCTTTTAATGTGCGGAAGCGTGTAGCAAATCTAATTCATACATTCATGTCCAAAATAACAAGATTAACACATATTTAATACCAGTATCAAAATGAGCAATGATCAATGGCTAATTCTCAAAAGTAAGTTAAGGTTTATAACAAAATCATTTAGTTACATTTCCCCTAGTATTAGAGGCCAACAAAGGCCAATATAACAAAGTATCTATACCCTAAAATAGTGGTTAATTTCTATCCCAAAATGTTATGTAGTTCGAGCACCCGAATGTCTAAACGACATCATCGGCGTGCCACCCGACTAAAAGTTGCGGCTCTCCGACCGCCTCCTCAAGCTCCTCATTGGGAAAGCCGACAATGGGACCTGAGTACCAAAACAAGGGTCAAACACGACGGTTTGGCAAATGGGTGAAAAGATATGACAACAATTTAAATTACCTTGAAAAATATTTAAACCTGTTAAAACAATAAATCTCATAAAACAGGATGATCATTTATTTGAACATAAATGCAATAGAAAACATGTAAGGTATCCAAGGAATACGGGAAACAGTAAAATGGCAACCACACGGAGCTAAGTCCTCTATCACCGAAGTGACATGAGCATATTGGGATGTTGATCTCAGTCACCGAAGTGAGGAGATGCAACATAAGTAACATATACATATATATAATAAATACGGGACATGACCACGGTAGCGAACCGGGCATCGGGAACCACAGTAGCAATCTGCGGCATCGGGACAATACCACGGTAATAACCGGGTAGCGGGATCCAAACTGCAGCTGGCGGGACGGGAGGGGGATTTCTAAGTCGGTGGATCAAACCGGCAAGGTTATCCAAACTTAGTGGTGCCGACTTATAGGTCAAATATCATAAATGAAGACATGTACAAAATTCATGTGATGCACTTATATAATCGAGCGAGACGGGATGCTCAAAGGCATAAACATCATTCAAAACGGGAAGTGCATATCGGGATTAGCAAAAATGCTATAATTGCAAATTCAGTATTTTCGGGGATAGTAAATCATAATTCAAGAGGTTCGGGACAAATATTGGGATTAGAAATTCGATCAAAGTGAATAAAGATCCCGTATGTCATATACAATAAAACTTGGTACTCCTTGAGTTTGAGGACATTCTGGGCTCTTTATACACCATAGGATTTTCAACACTTTAAATGAAAACTTGTGATTTGATTTCTCTTTTCAAATGGGTGTTATACAATGGTTACTAGATTTCCCAACACAATTGGGTTCCCAACAAATACCTCCCAATCAAATAAATTCTTCATTTTCGCTCACAGATTAGCCCCAAGTGAACAGTACTTATCACTCGAGAGGACAAGAAGTTCGCTTGAGCGACGAGCTCTCTGGAATGGACTTCTAGGAGGTTCGCTCGAGCGAACATGTTGGCTCGAGCGAATAAATGGTTCGCTCGAACTAACAACGTTCTGTGACGCTCTGATAAACTTTCTGGAAGAGTTCGCTCGAGCGAGTAAGAGGTTCGCTCTATTGGCAAGCGGACAAATAGTTTTCTCGAACTACCGAGGTTCTGCGACGAGCCTGATACAGTTCTAGGAAGGTTCCCTCGAGCAAATAAGTGGTTCGTTCGAGCGAACTGTCTACTGAACTGGTTTGGAACCTGTTCTGGATACTTCTCTCGAGTGACCACCAGGTTCGCTCAAGCGAACTGCCCAGAAATGAGTTTCAGGACAGTTCTGCTCCCATTTCATTTCCACTCCTCACAACTCCCTTAGCCACAATTCAACTCCACAAGGGAGGCCCAATATTCCTTTCTAACATCCTTCAAATTCTACATAAACACTTCTATAATCACCAATCAAAATACTTCATTCTCCTCCATCTCATTTAACCACAAAAGGGGAAAGAAAATCCCAATCACAAGGAGTCATTTAAACCATAATCAAGCAATAAATGAAATATACCAACCACATTTCCAAAACCATTAAATGAACTAATAAGAGTCATTAATGCACATTTATTTCAAATCAATGTAAATCAACAATAGTATAGAATCATCAATGCATTTCACTAAAATCATTGAAAGCTCAAAATAACCATTCATCCACTTGCTTCAAGTCCAAGCTAAGCAAAACAAGCTCCTAATCTCTCTTCCAAGCTCAAAACCACACTCTCTACAAAAACCCCCAAAATAAACCCTAAAATGGGTCAAACAAAGAAATAGGAAGAGTGAGCTTCCAATAATGGAAATGGAGCTCCTCTAAGATCATAAGAACTCAAATCTAAGAGATTAGTGAGAGAGCTTACTTGGAAGGTCCTCTAATGGCAAGGTCTAGCTCAAAGCAAGCCTTGGAGATGGTGGATTTCTTCTCAAATTATATCAATGGGAAGCCTTGAAGGAGAGGAAAAGAATGGTGATTTCCATTGTGATGTTGGTGCAAGTTTGGTGGTGTTGTGATGATGGAAAGGCAAGAAGAAAAAGAGCAAGGAAGAAGAAAACCCTAGGCTAAGCCCTTGTTGCTGGAAAAAAAAAAGGGAAAGGAAGAAAGGTGGGTGCTTATATAGAAGGGGAGAGTGGGCTCCACCCCTTAGGAAACTTGAAAAGCTGAAATAGTAGTTTTTCGGGACCTCGGATGAAATCGACGAAGAAGGAATAAATGATCGTCGAAATTTCTAGTTTCCAATAAGTATATTTTTCGCGGATTTCAGAAATATCAAATATTTGGTCCAGATTTTGTGTAAAAAGACTATTTTGCCCTCAATGCAATGGAAATCGGGTTTCGGGATTCGGGACGGAAACGGGATCAACATGAAAGTTGTAGAGATCGATGAGATTAATAAAACGGGATAAAAATACAAATCCAAATAATCTCAATTAATCCCCCAAGTACACGCCAAGTCCTAAAAGGGAACCCCCAAAGGGCCTCACTAATCACAAGGCACTTAAAATTCCCCAAAGCTATATCAAAGTTATTCTAAACCCTATCTAAACCAAAACACACTAAACACACTTAGAACTAACACGCAACTTAATCAACACTAATCGAGGTCACTCGAGTCGGGGTCCTACACTTCTGAACTTAAAAGAGGTAATCTGGATTAAGTCCTTTACATTCTTTAGGAAACACCCAAGTAAATGAGTTCGGTAACTAAAAATATTTCATGTAATCGGTTCCAAAACCAATGTATCGAGTTCCCATTGAATCTTGTGACTTGGTGCTTTGTATGGCTGGTTCCGCAACCGAGTTGCAGTATTCACCAGGTTCTGCAACCTAATATTTTGGCATAGCTGGTTCTGTAACCGAGCTAGTTATTGTCGTTTTGCTCCGTAACTTGTTGCGTTTAAGCAATTGGTTCCACAACCGAGCTGAAGCCACCGAGGTGGAGTCACCGAGTTCTGTAACAAGGTGAATGGTTGTTTCCATAACCTAGCAGAGATATGCTAGTTCCATAACCGAGCTGAGACCACCGAGTTCTATAATAGGGTGCTGGCGCATAGTTGGTTCTGTGACCGGAACTTATATCGCCGCAGAGTGGCTGGTTTTGTAACCGAGCCGAGATGACCACCGAGTTCTGTAACTTGGCGAGAAACAATAAAGCATAATCCTTCCATAAGAATCTTTTTTATTGATTTTGAGGATTGAATACAATTCAGAAGTAAAACTTCTTGAGGTGTGTAGCATTCCACTGGCGCAGTAGCTCTCTACCATTCATGTCCTCAAGTTTATATGCTGATTGTCCCGCTGTCGAGATCACCTTGAATGGCCCGTGCTAGTTTGGTGCCAGCTTGCCTTCATTGGAATTTTTCTCTGCAGGAAGCATCTTCTTTAAGACCAGTTCTCCGACTGTAAACTTCCTTTATTTGACTCTTTGATTGTAGTTTCTAGCCAATGTTTGCTTGTAGGACGAAGCTAGGCGGACAGATGCAGCATCCCTTCGCAACTCAGCCAGGTCAAGTTCTCGGGCCAGATTTACTTCATTTTCGCCTTGGTCGAAGAGTTCGGACCTTAGGGTGGGAAGACCGATCTCGAGAGGGATTACGACTTCTATTTCATAAGCCACGAAGAAGGGCATTGCCGAAGTAGATCGCCTTGGGGTAGTCTTATATGCCCAAAGGACAATTGGAAGTTCTTCCACCCATCTCTCCTTAGCTCGATGAGCCTATTCTTGAGTCCATCGAGAACCACTTTGCTTGAAATCTCAGCTTGACCGTTGCTCTGAGGATAAGCTGGGGTTCAGTAGTAGTTTCTCATACCGAGCTCCTGGTAGAAGTTTTTGAAGTAATTGGAGTCGAACAGGTTCCCTTTGTCCGAGACCAAAGCTCGTTGTACCCCAAGCCTTGTGATAACATTCTTCCAAATGAAGTTCTTTGTATCGTGCTAAGTAATGGAGGACAGCGGTTCCACTTCAATCCACTTGGTGAAATAATCGGTGGCTACTATTAGCCACCTCTTATTCCCTGGAGTTCGGTGAAGTGGTCCCACGATGTCCAACCCCCATTGGGCAAAAGGCCAAGGGCTAGAAAGTGGGCTTAGGTCCTATGCTGGCTGATGGAGAAGTGTGAGAACTTTTGACACTTTTCACATTTTATGGTGTAGAGCTGGGCGTCTTTCTGCATATAGGGCCACCAGTAGCCCTGGCTGATGGCTCGGTACGCTAGTGACCGACCTCCGATGTGGCTTCCGCAGATTCCTTCATGAATTTCGTAGAGGAAGTCTTCGACTTTGCTTGGGTGCACGCATTGAAGGTAATGGCCGGTGAAGGAATTCCTGTAGAGCTTGCCTTCCGGAGACAACCAAAACCGAGCTGCTTTCAGCCTGATTTTGTGAACCTCGTTCTTTTCTTCAGAGAGATGGTCGTTCTTTAGGTAGGCGATGATTGGGTCCATCCAACTTGGACAGAGGTCAGCACATAAGACTTGTCGAGGTGGTTGGAGTTCTATACTTGTCTTTTTCAATGTCTTCACCTTAACTGTTCTTTTTCTTCCGGCCTCGACGACAGAGGCCAGGCTGGCAAGAGCGTCAGCGTGAGAGTTGGAATTTCTGCCGATCTGTTTGACTTCAACTCTGATGAACTGAGAAAGTAGTTGTTTTGCATGAGCGAGGTAGGCCGCCATCCTTTCGTCCCGACTGATAGTCTCCATTTAACTAGCTCGTCACTAATTGTGAGTCACTGAAGACCACCAACTGCTGTGCCCTCAGGATTTTGGCACTGCCGAGCCTCGCAATCAGGGCTTCATACTCAGCTTTATTGTTTGAGGCCTTGAAGTCAAGAGTTAGCGCTTGTTCGATGACAAGGCCCTTCGGAGATTGGAGAACTATGCCAGCGCCAACCCTTTTAGATGTTGAGGATCCGTCGACGAAGACCTTCCAAGCTAAATCAAGGAACTGCTCCCAGGTCTTTTCTTGTTCCCTATTGGTGCTTTCCTCCTTATTGCCCCCCAGTTCGGTATCGAGCTGGCTCGGTGCCGAAATAGAAGAAACGAACTACATAATGAAGTCTGCCAAAACTTGTGCTTTGATTGCCGTTCTGGGTTGACACTGGATATCGAACTGCCCCAGTTCGACGGCCCATTTTGAGATTCTCCTAGAGAAGTCGGCCTTCCTGAAAAGGGACTTGAGTGGGTATTCCGTAACAACCACTATGGTGAACGTTTGGAAGTAATGAGAGAGTTTACGAGAGGCACTGACGAGTGCCAATGCAAGTTTCTCCAATGGCAGGTACCTGGTTTCGGCATCAAGGAGAATCTTGCTCGTGTAATATATAGGCTTCTACTTCCTATCTTCTTCTCTAATGAGTACCGAACTCACTGCGTGATCCAAGACTGCCAGGTATAGATAGAGTACTTCGCCCTGTTTCGGTGCAGACAACAGGGGGGTGAGGATAAGTAGTCTTTGAGTTCTTGCAAGGCTTTGTCACACTCCAGAGTCCATTGAAATTTCGAGCTTTTCTTCAAGAGCTGGAAGAATGGGCGGCACTTGTCTAAAGCTCGGCTGATGAATCGGTTGAGTGCAGCAGCCATTCCCGTGAGCCTCTGGACTTGCTTCGCCGCGGTCGGACTCTGAATTGCCTGGATGGTCGAACTCTGTTCTGGATTGGCTTCTATTCCCCTTCTCCTAACTAGGTTTCCTAGGAATTTATCGGAGCCGACGCCGAACGCACACTTGGAAGCATTCAATTTGAGCTGGAACTTCTTGAGGACCTTAAATGTTCGACGTAGGTCGGCCAAGTGGTCCTATGACCTTTTAGACTTGATGACCATGTCGTCAATGTAGACCTCCATTGTTTTCCCGAGCTGAGCTTGAAACATCTTCGTCACCAGCCTTTGGTAAGTTGCTCCCGTATTCTTTAACTCAAAGGGCATCACTTTGTAACAGTAGATGCTTCTGGATGTTATAAACGTAGTTTTTTCTTCGTCAGGCTTGCTCATCGGGATTTGATGGTATCCTCTACAGGCATCGAGGAAACTCATCCTGTCATGCCCGGCAGTTGCATCGATCAACTGGTCGATCTTCAGGAGGGGAAAGCTATCCTTGGGACATGCCTTACTTAGGTCGGTGAAGTCGACACAGACTCTTCACTTCCTGTTCTTCTTTTTGACTACTACTGTATTAGCTGGCCACTCTAGATGGTGGACTTCTCTGATTGCTTCAGCTTTCAGTAGTTTTTCGACCTCCTCAATTACTGCCTTAGTTTGTTGGATCCCCATTCTACGAGCTTTCTGGATGACAGGTTTGTGTTTGGGGTCAACGTTTAGCTTGTGGCACATGATTTCGGGATCGATGCCGGGCATCTCGTAGGGGGTCCAAGCGAAAACCTCCTTATTTTGTAATAAGAAGTCCAGCAGCTAGGACCGTTCTGGCCAGGTCAGCTGGCTTCCGAGCAGAAAAAACTTCTCTAGATCGTCTAGATCGATCCTGACTTCGGCCAAGTCGTCAGTGCTTTTTTGTTCTGGAGCTTGGCCAACATTCTCCAGTTCCCCTTTCCAGTTCGGCCAAGTGCACCTAGGTCGGCTTTGCTTCTCCGGGCACCACAACCATCAAGCATTGTTTAGCCATCTCTTGGTCATCTCTAACTGTGACCACTTCGACTTTGCCATTCCTGTTCTCCAATGGGAACTTGAGCTTTTGATGGAGAGTGGAAGGCACGGCTTCCATGCTATACAACCATGTCCTTCCCATTATTGCATTGTATGGTGAAGGTACATCCACCACCAGGAAGTCAGCTTGCATACTGACTCCTCCAATCTGGACCTTTAGGGAGATCCTTCCTTTGGGATACACTGGCTTTGAGCTGAAGCCTATCAGGGGAGTGAGCGATTCTTGCAGGTCCTCCCTAAGCCCCAGCTTCTTGAAGCAGTCATAGTACAGGATCTTTGAGGAGCTCCCGGGGTCTACAAGTACCCTCCTAATCACGAAGTTTTTTAGCTTCAGAGTGAGAACTAGTGGGTCATTGTGGGGCAGTTGGACCCGTTCGAGGTCTTGGTCTGAGAACCAGATCCTTGGCTTTTCCGTCCAAGCTTTTTTTGCGGCTGGCTCTAGCTCGGTCGTCATCACCTGCTTATTGTGGGAGGCCCTTTTGGCCTCGGCACGGGCTTGGTTGCTCCCCTTTGGCGCGGGAGCCAGTGGATGACGTTTATTATTCCTTTCGGCTCTTCGCTGTCTTCATTATTTTGGTGCTAACGAGTTTGGATATTATTGTTGTTTTCTTCCTTTATGTAATCCTTCAGGTGCCCCTCCTTGACGAGCCTCTCAAGATGAGACTTGAAGGACATGCAATCTTCTATTTTGTGCCCGTTCTGGTTATGGTAGGCATAGAACTTATTCTGGTCACGGGCGGAAAGATCACCCCTCATCGGTGGTGGCCATTTAAAGAACGGCTGTGTCCTAATTTTGCCAAGAAGTCTGTAGATCGACTCCTTAAAGACGGTATTTACAGCCTTGTAGGAGTTGGCTGAATGGCTTGGACTTCTTCTTTCCTCCCGAGGTGGGTGACGAGACCGTAACCGAGCTCGAGGAAGCTTTATCACGGTTTTTCTCCTCCCTTCGAAACGATTTCTTGTTCGTCATGGGAGGTATGTCTTCGCGCCGGGTGCTTTAGAATCTAACTCCAAAGTTCTCCCGAGCTCGAGTCTCGTCTTCCTCCTGCTCAATGAACTGGTTCACCTGGGTCATTAACGCTTTCATCGTGGCCACGGGATATCGAACAAGTTCCTTTCGGAGCTCATTCCCTGGTAACAGGGCCTCTTTGAAGCACATGACGGCCACTTCGTCATTGGCGTCCTCGATCTCGCTGTAGATGGTCCAAAACCTCTTGGAAAATCGAGTGACGTTTTCATTTTCCTTCATCCTGATGGACATCAGGTCATTGTTCGTCGTCGAGATGACTCTATGTGCTTGGAACTTTTCCAGGAAGGAGCCTCTGAGCTGTCGCCAGCTCTAGATCGACTCCTCCAGGAGTGCGCAAAACCATCTGAGGGGGAGATCTCCCATACTGGAGGAGAATACTCTGCAGTTTAAGTGCCCGACGTCACCCCAGATCAACATTCGCTGGGTGAAGTGTCGGAGATGGGCTGCAGGGTCCGAGGTTCCATCATAAAGGGTGAACCTCAGAATACTGAACCTCTCAGGGAGAGGGAAGTTAGTTATCTCCTGAGATAGGGGAGACGTGCCAAGATTCCCCGAGTCATAAGTATTTAGTCGGTCTCAGGCGAAACCAGCCACCTCCATATGTCGCTGAACAGTCTGCCTGATATGTTGGTCAAGCCACTCAGGTAGATCGTCCTTGTCTTCTGGCCATCGCTTCAGCCTTCCTTGGGCATCGTTTGGGTGGCTGCTGCTCGAGCCTTCATCAAAGGCTCGACAACGTCTTTTGTTATCTAGGACTTGCCTCAAATCCTGTCCAACTGACTGGAGCCTGGAAGGCGGAGCTTGGTTTGTCGTCTTTTCCCGCAGCAGCTGTTGAAGCTGACGAATCAACTCGTCCTCCTCTTAGATAACGACGTTTTGGGTTCTGAAATCCTCAGTAACAGGATTGTAGTCATTGTCCTTGTTGTTTTCTTCACTTTGACAAGATATGACAGGCGTCTGAGACCGATTTTGCTGGGGAGCTCCTTCCTGAAGAGATTTACCCCCGGTCCTCTTCTAACGAGAGGGCGGCGGTCGTCGTTCGGGATGCTTGGTCAACTGATTATCTAGCCGGGGAGGGGGCACTTGTCACTCCTCTTGAAGTTCCTACCTGGGAAACTCCTGTCGATTCTTGTTTTGCCCCCGGTCCTCCTCTGACGGGAGGGTGGCGGCTGCTCTTGCAACGCCAGTGGCAACTGAGTTGGCGTCGCTTCTCGTCGCTCCTTCTGCGCCTGTGATAGTGGTATCTCCTGCAACACTAGCGACGATTGCGTTGGGATCGCTTCTTGTCATTCCTGTCGTGCCTGAGACGGCGCCATTTCTTACAACACTGGTGATTGCGGCGTTGGCAAGGTTCTTGACGATTCGCTGATCTTCTTAGCCTTCGGAGGCATGGTATTTTTAAATCTTTCCCACAGACGGCGCCAATTGTAAGTGCCTAAAATTTACGGACTTAGTTAAATAAGGTTTGTTATAAAGCTTTTGGGAAAGAAAGTAGCTATGGAAGCCTGAAAAGGAAGGAAGAGGGTTAGAGGCCTTGGGTGTGGCCAGCCGAAGGTACTCCGACACCTAAGTTAGTTCAACAACTCAACAAATAGTGAATGAGTGGAGAATGAGAGAGAGCTTAGGGTGTGTTATGTTTTTCATACCTTTGCTGGTTTTACCTCATGCATATATATAGGCACTGGTCACCTCAGACCCTTCCATAGTGGGAGTAGGTGGAGGTATTGTCCCATCGGGCCATACCTTTTATCCTCAGTGGAGGTAGGTAAAGGTACTGTCCCATCGGACCATTCCTTAACCTTTTGCATCATTACTGATGTGATCGTTGGATAAGGTCTATCCCTTATCTATATTCGACGCCCATCTTATCAGTTAGCACGTAGCCGTCATTTCATTAATGCTGATTGACATCTAGTACCCACCTCGGTCGACTGAGCTGATAGAGATACTGAAGTCAAGTATAGCCTTATTGTAGACTCACCCTGGCACTATTGACGAACTGCGCAGGCTTGATACCATTACCGAGCTGCATAGGATGAGACGAGGTCAGTTGATACTTTTACCGAAGCTAGCCCAAGTCTGATGTGGATTGGTGATGCTACCGAGCTCAGGAGACCGAGATCAAGATAAGCCTTAACTGGTACTTTTACCGAGATCAGGGCTTATCTCTGAATTACGGAAATGCCCCCACACAATTTCTTTATGAAAACAGTATTCAACATGGTATAGGCCTTATGTCACTTTTAGGTATATGATGTTGTATTTCAATCAATTCATCATCATTAAAGCCTTGTCCCGACTATATTGGGTGGGCTAGTTGTATTTCAATCAATTGAGACATGAATATGAATTAGGAATATAATGGCTCTTATGTATATACCCCAAAATCATGACAGTTAATGTATTTGCGTTGGGGCCAAGATAGAAATTGAAGGTCCAGTTATGTCCCCTTCTCAATAACACCACCACCCATCTCTCTAAATCCATCAGTGGGGCTACCTTTGAAATTTAAACAGCTAAAAATCAATGTCCCGCCATTTTCTATCGGCACGAGAAACTTCACACCAATCAGGATTACTCCCATTGTTAAATGGGCGTGCAAAATATGTGTTTTGAGTCCCTGGCTAATTTTTTGTATTATTTTGATTGTGTGGTTTAGACACAATTAATCTTGCATTGGGCATTATTTTGGACAGAGTAATATTTTCCTTTGTAGTAGAATGATGTGGGAAGGAGATTTTAGCAGTTTTGATTTTAGAAGTAGGCTCCACTGATGGGCTCGAAGATCTCTATGCCTACCCTCGGCCCTCCATCATGGATTTTGATTTGGGGATTGGGAGAAGTGGTGGAAAAGTATCCTAACTCTGCTGGAGTTTTTGTACTTCTGAAAATTTTATTTTAATGTCTGCTCAAATTAATCAGTGTGTGTATGCGACTCCTTGGAAGGGTCGGGTTTCCTTTTTAAAGTAGTTGCGGGAGGGTTAATTACTAATGGAAACAAAGTACTAATTATGGCAAGAATCATGGCACCCTTTCAATTCTTCTTCTTAGGAAAGTAGGACTCTCAATGCTTTGTTCGTATCAATTAAAAAAAAAAAAAAAAAAGGAAACAAAGGTCAACTATTCACCCTACCATTCAAAAAATAAAAAATAAAAGGTCAACTATTCATGGTTATACATGGTTGATTTCATTATCTGCTTTTTGGTTTTCCCAGCTCTCCAAGTTTTTTCTCCTATAATCATGTTTTCTTGACATTCCTCGATTTCTCACCAGTACTGCTCGGCTTCTCTTTTCTTTTCTTTTTTCTTTGGGAAAGAGTAGTGCCTTAGCTCTCATTAAATCCGTTACCAAGCTCTGAATCTCAAGATTCATCAAATGAGTTTATATCTTAAACAATGTGTGAACTATATTGGCTACCTATGAATTGCCGCAATGTGGCTACCAAGCCCTGGCTGCAGTCTTTCAATGATGGTGCATTCTTTTGATTCCTACTGGTTTTATCTTGCCCGCTTTTCCTTTTATAGGTGTTAGTATCTTAGGGATGACTCTAGATGCTTTAGGCTTGTCCAGCCTCATCCTTTGTATTGTTGCTGGCATTATCCACATGCCGCACCTATATGCCCAATAGTTGAGTTATGGTACTTGCCTAAGCACACCTTTGACTACAACAAATAGCATATGCCCATTTGTGACTAATACACGTCACACCCTTATGTGTTGTTCTCGATTCTCAACTCCAGTAGTTGTTCAATAACTCTTCCCATTGCTGAAACTTCTGTAACTCATTTTTGAAATAGCCTACTTTGCTAGAAGTCTGGCCCATTTCATAGTAGTTCTTGCAGAAGTCTGGATGCTGGGCTTTTTACTACCACAACCCCTCGAGTTGGATAATGAATAATAATCATTCCTAGGTAGCCAATAAGAGAACTTTGGTAGGCTCATTCAACATCCTTAGTGAAGACTTCTAGAAGCTTTACTTCTGTCCTAACATGTAGTATTATAGTACACGGAATTTGTACACCTACGGATGACAAGAAGTGTGCCCTTGTTCTACTAATCCCTTTATTATGTCTTAGAAGCAGGAAACTCGATATACATCTCTAAGAAATTCAAAGTGTATCCATGGTGTTTCCTGTATCTAACATATCATCAGAGTAAATGCTTTGGAGATTAGGCATGAATGGAACGATACCACATCCACATGTAACACTTGATGTTCCTTTTTTGTTGTTCTGCAATGCAATGTCGGGTGTTCTAGAGCTTCAGACTTCCCTGCTCCAATTCTGTGAATCTGGTTTCAACCATATTTTGCAAATTTTACCAGGATTCATTTGCATTCATGGAAATTGCCGTTTAGAACCTTGACTGCCTTCAGAGCTCCACTTAGATTATGAAAGTGAGAAAAAATCAATGCCTCTTGTGTTGCCGTTGAATCTGCATCTTGGAATCAAATCTTCAATTATCCATACATACCTTGTGAAATCAAATAGGAGAAAGTGAAAAGGAAGAAACAAGAGAAGGAGAAACGAAGAAGATGAGTTGGGGTAAAACTGTTTTTTTTTTTAATTATAAATATCTAATTAATTTGAAAATTCATTATGATGACTTGCGTCCTATTCACCAGTCTGCATTGTTTAGTAAAGAGTCTCTTCTTCATCTTTTTTAAAAAAAAAAAAAAAAAACTTTATGCATAAGGGCGGTTGTCTTCTTATTCCATCATAATAAATTGGTGATGCAATCACTAGCCGTTGCAAGGAAGCCCATGGCCCACACAAGGGACCCAAGGGAGTTTAGAGATATTTTATTTCCCTAATTATTTGTCATTAGATTTCTAATTTTGTTTGGGTTGTAATTAGGATAGTTTCTAATTTGTATCAGTTTCCTAGTTGAATTAGGTGAATTAGCTGCTAAGTTTCCCTTTTCTTATTTATATGGAATTGTAGAGATTTAATTTTCAAAGTTGATTAATACTATTGTATGGGTTTCCATCCCTTGGGGTGAATCCTCTTTTGTTTGATGGTCGCTGAGGAGACTCGTATAGTGCCTATAGGCTGACGCATACACATCAAGAGAATATTAGACAAAATAAAAAGAAATTGGGACTAGAACGACACACATAAATATATGTCACATCTACAAGCAAAGCCGAAAACAGGAATGCTATAAATATCTAGAAGTTGGGCCCTTCCTCAAATGAGGACACTGATAATTTCCGTTCAATATTGTATATCTCCTTTTTCCCCTTTTTTTTAATCACTCACTGCAAAAATTATGGCCTGGGTTGACCAACATTCCATCTTTGTGAGAAATATTCAGCCAAAAGTAATACACGATTTGAAGGGCCGCACCATTGTTGCGGGGCCTAAATGGATTGAAAGAAATTGGAAGATCTCATCCTGAATGCAACAAAATTATGAGACCCTCAGTCAATATATTTATGCTTTTCTATAATTATACGTTTATTCACACTTTAAGCCTTTTCATTTTAAAAATTAAATTACTTTTTTAAAATTATGGCCTGGGTTGACCAACATTCCAGCTTCTAACCATGGTTCAAAATCGCGGTTCACGGTCATCACGTCACGGTTCGCAGTACTCAATTGCGGAGCAAATTTTTATTTGACCCAAAAAAGATCCAAAAAAGTATCCAAAAAATTCATAATATTATAAAATGATAGAAAACAATGTTTTTTTCCATTAGTGTACAGTTTAAAGTAAAATAACGGTCCCTTCAAGTTATAATATCTTGTATCATAGCTGTATCGCTGTATATACTGAAATAAACTGAAACATCATCAATTTTACATAATGCAACTATAGTTTTGGGCAAACTAATAGTGTTAAACATTTGAAGTCTATAATCTAGCAATAATACTAATAGAGTTAGTGCAAGTCCATGTGCAGTAGTCAACTCAATACCTCAATCATCAAGGTGTACTCACCTTCAAGTTCCAAGTTTAAAGTAACATTCACCGCATCAAAATGAATTAACTTACTAACTTAAAGTAGTGGAGTTTGGACAATTGTAACTTACATTGGCTTCATTTTTAGGACAATAAAAGTATTTAACTCAATAAAAGACCTAGATAGATGTATTTTATACAAACTTTCAAAGAAAAAAAAATCAGATTTAAATAAATAAATTTAAAGAAAATTTCTATAATCTGTATTATGGTGCTCCAAAACTCTAGTTCTAACAAGCCTCAAGCATTTCGAAGCTATTTTAAGATCCAATTTTGAAAAAAACTCAAAAGTCACAAAAAATCTCGCCAAATAATTGTTAGGGATTTTGTATATTGTAATTTGATGGATGCATTATCATTTTAAGCATCGTTCGAATTTTCACTCTTGCATTGATTTAGAAAATCTTGAAATCTTGATTTACTCATGCATTGTTTTAAGTCTTGTAAATCATATGTTTCATGCATGTTTTGATTGGATGCATTTTAATTTGAAAAGAAGTTTTATTAATCAAGCTAGCCTATGTTTTAAATCTTTCAAATCACTTTAGGCTTTTATGTTTCATGATTGTAAAAGCACTTAGATTGAATTAAAATCATGTTTCCAAGCTTGATTTAATGGCCCAAAAATCCCCTTAAGAAAAATCTTTGAAATATGCATTTTTGGGGAATTTGGTCCCTGGGCCAAGGTCGACCTACAGTGTGCTCGGTCGACCGAGCTTATGGACCCGATCGACCGCGCACACTGCGGGTCGACCGGGCAAAGAGCCATTTGGCTGCTTTTTCAAACGGTCAGATTTTTAACCTTTAAGACCAGGTCGACCGGGATATAGTGGGGGTCGGCCGGGGACACGCCAGAACTCATTTTTTGAGTATAAAATGAGGTTTATTCCCTTGAAAATGTTGTTGATCAAAGAAGACAAAAGAGCCTTCCTTGTGGTGTTTGGAGGCAAGAAAAAGGGGAATGAATTAAGAGAGACCAAGGAGTCATTAGTAAAGCTAAAACTTGGATTAATGAAGTTAAATCTCTAAGTAAGCTTTCTTTTTATTTATCATATGTTATATGCTTTGTTTGAATTATTGGTAAATGATTTTTATCATGATAACTATGATGTGTTGAATCCATTCTTCATTTAATCTTTGATCTAAGTTGGATTGGATTCTTCACCTTAATTTCAAACCAAGTGATGGACCCGATTCCTCCCTCTCTCCCGCTGCCTCCGCCCCGGGTCTTTCGGGGTACGGCGGAGGGGAGGAGAAGAAAAGATAAAGGGTATCAACATCTTTCTTTTTTTTGTACGGGTATGCCAATTTCACTTTTCTACTTGGAATTTAGAAACGGTGATCCGAAGATCCACCTTCACAAGTAGAAAGGGGAAATGAAACTTTTTCTAGTTTCTATTGCACACATATTTTAAGAAAAGAGACAAAAGGGTTTTTTTTTATATGCCGTGAAAGGCGATTTCATTTGTTGCCGTGAAAGGCGATTTTGCCGTAAAAGGCGATTTACAAGTCTTATCCATTATGAAAGACAAGAATTGTGATTTTTGTCTCTAAAAGAAAAATAAAGTACAATAGAAATCAAGAAAAGGAATCTGACTTCTCATTCGATTGTGGGGACACGTTCAGATCGACAGTCGCGAGTCATGTATGGGCTCCTCCATCGTCCATGCAGATGAGAACACGATACTTGGATTCTTGGCTTGGTTTTTTAACCTCAGATTTTTAAAGGACAAAGACCAAGAGAAGGTCTTATATCCGATAAAAAGCTAAGTAAACGGGCTGGAAAGCCACGTTTTAGCCATGTTGGTAGAAGAAGGGAGGTCCTTGGGGGGGTGGCCCCCCAAGGGTGCTTCAATCACCTTTTGGTGGTCTTTGCAGCAGAGTTGCAGGAGTTCTGGATTTTCCGGGCAATTCTCTGGATTTTTTTGTCTTCGTCGGGGGGAGAGCGAGAGCTAGATCCTTTCCCTTTAGAATGCCCTCCTATTTATAGGCCTTTGGTAGCCATTTAGGAGGGTTTATGAGCATTGAATGCATTAATACTCATAATGGGAGGAGTTACAAGTTTTTAAATTACTTGTTTTGTAACTCCTTTTTCCTTGAATCTGATTGGCCGATGGAGAATAATGAGCCTTTAATTGCTTTTAATCCCCATCATGGGAGGAGTTTCATGGCTTTAATGCCATAAATCCTTTGACTTGTAACTCCCATTTGCTTGCTTTTGATTGGGCCGTCCAAAATAATGAGTTAATGACCGCATTAACTTGTCATAAAACGGGTCATTTAACCTCATTAATTGGTCGCCAAGTCGCTCGAAGAGTCGCGGGCCGCGCCGCGTCTTTTGGAATTCTTCTTGCGATGACCGCCGGTGGATCCACATGTTGTTTGATGTCGGATGGCGATGCAATTTCAAACATTGATTAATGTCAACGTGCCGGCAACATCTGTCCTGTCGATTTCACGATCGGGCGGGCAGAGAGTGTGCTTTCTTTGTCGGCCGGTTGGCGATTTCGATGCATCTAATGATCATCTAATGATTTTGGCGGCGAATCCGTGATGTTGACGAAGATCGATGGATTTCATGCACGAAAAATCAGATTTTGGAAAAATCACAGGGGCCAATCAACTCGAAACGCGAAAAGGACCCGAAAAAAGGTCTTCCGGCGATTTTTTGGTTAGCCGGAATTCCATGGTCGCCGGCGACCATGGGCCTTGGGCCCATTTTTTGGCCGCCTTTCGGTCGCCGTCTCTTCGCCGCTTTTCGATCTTTTTTCATTCTTTTTTCTTCTGTATTTTTCCTGACATTTCCCCTCATTTATTGGCCTGATTCTCTTGAAGAAAACCCGACGAGAAGCCACGCAAATCGGAGCACAAAGTTTTCTATTTTTCTGGAAAGCCGAAGACTTTGTTGTGCGGTATTGCTGATTTTTTGTCAAGCATTGAAACTAGGCCAAACGATGTCGGAATGACCTGAAATTTGACGTGGAGCTTCTTGAGCAGTAGATAGGACCAACCATAGGCTTTGGTTTGAGTTTTGAAGCCTTTCGGGGTCCCGCAAATGCTTGCCTTAATTTCGCCATGAGAGAAATGCCGAGCTTTGACTTGTGGTCAACCGATGTCCGATTGACCTGAAATTTGACAGGGAGCCTCCTGAGTAGTAAGTAAGACCAACCATGGGCTTTGGTTTGAGTTTTGAAGCCTTTTGGGCTCCCGCAAATGCTCGCCTTGATTTCACCTCGAGGACAATGCCGAGCTTTGAAACTAGGCCAAACGATGTCCGTTTGACCTAAAACTTGACAGGGGACCTATTAGAGTCATTTTGAGATGATCCATTAGCTCCAATTTTGATGCCATGATTCCGGGGTGCTTTGCCGCTGGTAGGCCTGTTTTTGCTTCCCGAGAGTTGATGAAGGGTCAAACGTCGTCCGTTTGACTTGAAATTTGGCAGGGGACCTTTTGGAGGTATTCTGAGACCATCCGTAGGCTCTGATCGAAGTTTTGAAGTCTTCGACACTGTCGCTGCCTGGAGCTCCTGCCTGGCTGTCGGAGGAGTGAAGTTAGGCCAAATGATGTCGAAATGGCCCGAAACTTCATGTGTACCCTTCTTTTGGCTGCTTTGAAGGATCTTGTAGTTTTTGTTTGATTCTGACAAGATCTGGTGCTTGAAGTGGCGCTTTCCTATTTATGGCATGATGTGGCTCCATGTAGCTTTTGGTGTTGAAGGGACATAACGACATTTTTGGTGTCAACACCAAGTTTGTTTTAAAACTTTATAAAACATGTTTTGTCAAAACCTTTGATTTCTTTTATAACATATTTCATTTACTTGGTTGAATCCATATTTGTTGTTTTCATTCATTTGAACCTTAGTTAAATTAGTTTGGTTTTGAAAACAACATAGCACATGCATCACATGTTTAGTGTTAATTAGTTTCATACAACTTGTGAGTCTTTGATTTTCATATCATCAACAAGTTAGTATTTTATACATGTGATTTGCATTTCACTTCAATCAAATCTTTGTGTGCTTTAAACTTTAAAATGCATTAAGCATACATTAATTGAGCCTTCATTTTAACTTGATTGAAGTTATCACACACACACATCATGAACATACACCTTTGCATTCATATCGTGTTTGTGTGAGTTAGATTTTCAATTTCATATCCGCCTAATTAAGAGGCATTGTAATTGAGCTTAATTGTATTCTCTTAGAGTGTTTTGTGAAGACACTACCTTGAGAGAAATCTTTCTTGTGTAAAGGTTATTGCTTAGCCTAGAAAAGCATCTTGCATAGGTTGTTGTTAAGCTTAGAAAAACAACATTGTTAGGTTATTGCTTAGCCTTGGAAAGCATATTGTAAAGGTTATTGCTTAGCCTTTTGAAAAGCATAAATAGTGAAAATCCGGTGGGGTGTTGGATCACAAGCCGGTAGTGGATGTAGGCATTGAGGCCGAACCACTATAAATCATTGTATTATGGTGAATGCTTTGTGGTGATTTTTTTGTTTAAGATTCCGTACATTGTTTGTTAATCATCACATGTGACTAGTTAATTGTTAAGAAGTTAAAATTGGCCATAATTAGTCATAAAGTGTAGATCACCCTATTCACCCCCCCCCCCCCTTCTAGGGTTAGGATCCCGGACTTTCAATTGGTATCAGAGCCTCGTGCTCTTTATTATGATCAAGTGTTTTTGGAACTCTTGATTAGGTGTAAAAACCTAGAGTCAAAACCCTAGTGTTGTATTTTCATGAAAATCATTAGAATAGATTCCACTATGTTAGGTTGTATAGATTCATGTGTAGATTCTTCTAGACCCCTCCTTCTCACATTTAGAGATTCAAACCTTGAAATTAATGAATCTCAATTTGAATTAAAAGAGGAAGAAAATGATGAAAATGAAGAAGACCTTCAACAAGCCTATGAGGAATTATATACATTTTCCATAGAGCTTGATCAGAAAAATAAAAAATTAAGAGAAGAATCTAAAAGACTAAACAAAGAATTAGTTTATTCAAAAGATGAACTTAGAGAGAAAGAAGAAGTTATACATTGTCCAGACTCTAAGTTTATGATCTCTTTGAATAACCTTCATAATATTAAAGATGATCTAAATGAATTAAAAATAGAAAATGATGATCTTAATAAGGAAAATTCAAATCTAAGAGATCAATTACAAAGGCAAGACAAAAACATTAACAACCTAGAATCCAAGTTGACTACTTCTAAGGAAAATTTATCTAATACTCAAAATAAGATAAAAACTCTGGAACTTGGATCTAATGTTATTAATGAACTTAAACTTGAGTTAAAACTTGCCCATGAAGAACTAAATAAATTTAAGGGAATTTAAAATGAACTAACAAAAGTTAAAAATGAAAATTCAACCCTTAAAAACCAAGTCACTCAACTTGAAAGCTACAAACAAAAGTATGAGTGCAAATTTACCCAAAGTGAAGAAAAATTTGAAAAGTTATTTAAATTGGGTAAATCACAAAGAGATAGGACGGGTCTTGGTTACAATAGGAATATTTCACATGACCCTAAATTCACCAACACTTTTGTGAAAGGTGAGTCCTCATTCTCTAGCACTCATATTTCCTTGCTCATATCTAAATGTAATTATTGTGGCATTGAAGGGCATTTTAGGTTTGAGTGCAAACTAAGAAGAAGCCATGTGTCTAAACCCATCTTTAAACCTAAGAAAGTAGAATCAAAATCTATGAAGGGTAAGACACTAAAAATCAAAGAAGACTCCAAGAAAATCAAACAAGTTAAATCAATTAAAAGGGAGTCTCCTAAGATAAATTCTAAAAAGGTTAAACAAGTTAAACCAATTATAAAAGAATCTATAAACAAAAAACTTCTTAACCTATCTCCCTTAAATCAACCCATGAAAGAACTTTTGAAAAAAATAGCAAAGTTAAATTTAAAATTCAAAAGTCAAATAAGAAATCAATCCCCTAAGAAGAAGAATCACCAATCTCAAAAGACTATTCACCAACCTAAGCTAAATTTAGTTAAATCTAAACATAATGGTGATAAGTCTAAATTGAAAATTTATCAAGTCAAATCTCCTAAAGTTGGTGGGACTTCTAACCTAGACCTCAAAGATCAACCCTCTCAAGACCTTAGGTGGATTCCTAAAGTTATATACTTAGTCAAACCTTAAGGCTTTGAACCTAATTGACCAACCTATCCTTTATAGTTAAATAATATTGTTGATCATGATTATTTGTATTTATGTTCTTTCATTAGTTACATTTCTTTAAATGCAATGTTTATTTGTATTCAATTGATTTTGTTTTCTTGTACTTCTCTAGTGACATATCATGGTTTTCAAAATCATTTGATTATAATTTCATCATGATAGATTTGCTTCTTACTCTCATATAGTTATATCTTGTATTGCATTTCTACATGATCAATTGATTATGATTTCAAAAGTTTTCGTAGCTAGATCTTTCATAATCAATTGATATTGCAAAATCATTTGTTTAAATGTCTTATTTGTTTTGAAAAACAAATGATTTGAAACATTTTGGATTTTTCATGTTTTTCTAAGTTATACTTTCTAATGGAAAATTATTGTTTTATAAAGTCAACTTGCATGTGTTTCAAATAAGTTATTTATTATTAAATGCAAGTTGAAAATTGATTATCTTCAAAATCATTCTTTTTATGCTCATTGTTGGATTTTATTTATTGAATTGATTTGAAGATTGTATGAATGAAAATACTCTAAATCATTATTAGTTATAATCATCAAAGCATGTTCCATGTTCTCATTTCCTTATGCAATTGGTTATATCAACTTAAATGGAAATGAATGTTGTGATAGACAATTTGCATGTTTGCCCATTTAGTTACACTCTTGTTATATGCAAATTTCTATATAGTTCCTTATTTGGTCGTGCTTGATTTTAGTTTTATTTGTAGACACCATTCTAGGACTCTAAAATCCATCCTTTGTGCTTTCTAGTCATTTTTTTTTTTTTGATGGTTATGTTGTTGATTCATGTATAGTTTTCTTATTGGTATCATTCTTTATACATGTCTCAACTTCATAATAGTGTGCTTAATCTTATGAACCTCTTTGAAATTCATTTCTTGTATTTCATAGTAATATCTATTGCTTGATGGATTTCTTAGATATTGAATTCATATGATTTTGACACTTTGTAAATTGCATGTTCTTTTAAGTTATATCTTTTTATGCAATTTCTCATGTTCATCACTATGCTCATTAGTTATATCATTTAAAGTGATGAATATGCATTTATGATGCTTGATGGAATTTTGTGTTTGTCACATCCTTGCTCTTAATCATGTTTTCAAATTCAATTGGTTTCAATTGGTATAATTTTCGATTGTTGTAATATCCAATTGATGTCATATCTTGAGAATGTGATAGATCATGTACATTGGATTGAACTTTATAGTAATATGTTTTCATTTCATGTCACATTCCATTAGCATCATAATTTTCATGTTTGCCACCTCTCTTGCTCTATAGGTAAATATCATGACCACCATGTTTATGTGATCATAATATTGGTTGGTTAATAGTTGAGGTTGGCTTCATGTTTGAATTCATTCATCTTGCACTTGATAGTCATATTTAATGATTGGATGAAATGATTTCAAAACTTTCATAGCATATGATTTTCATAAGTTATATTGATTGATGCTATGTTTAGTAATCCCCATAACATCATGGATAACTCTAATTTGGATGAACCCTAATAGGTATATTCCTTAACTCTATTTTTGAGTGATTGAGTTATTAGTCATATCCTTCAATCTCAATTGGTATATTTGTTTTATATATATTTCAATTGATATCCATGATAGATTATCCTTTTGACCTTACTCTTTAATTATCCTATAGCTTACCCGTCAATTGGTATCTTTATAATGGTAATTTGATCATATTGAGCTCAATAGTTAAACTTATATCTAGTCCTTCTCTTGAAGTTAACATTCAATTGGTAAAACCATCTTCTTCTTGCTCCAAATAGTTATATATTTGTCAAAAGTTTGACAAAAGGAGAGAATGGATTGAGGGGGAGTGTAAACCTTCATAGGAAGTATTAGCTTTGATCAAATTCACCCTTGTATTGGCTCTTTACCCTTTTTAGATTGCTATTCATACATGATGGTCTGCTATGAATTTCATTTTCGATTTCTTTTGTTAACAGGTGCTACTCAAAGGTATTTTCTTTGTTTTCATGTGTGTAGGATCCTTTGCAATTTAATGTCAAAGGGGGAGAGAGTGTTCAAGTTGTCTAAACGGAGAGAGAATGCATATCTTGCCAAAAGGGAGATAGTGTATGGTTAAAGGGGGAGAGTGAAGGAAGAGAAAGCTTAGGAGCTAAAAGAAGATGCTTGGCCAATGAAAAGAAAGCTTGAAGAATGATCAAGCTCCAAGCATCAAGGAGAATGAAGAAAAAGACCTAGAGCCCAAGCTAAGTGAAGAAGCATCCAAAGAAGATTTCAAGTCTTGGCCAGCCTAGGGGAAGCTGAAGACTTTGTGTGAAAATCAGTGTTGAAAAAGGTTTGTCGTCAAATTGCAAAGGGGGAGATTGTTAGGGATTTTATATATTGCAATTTGATGGATGCATTATCATTTTAAGCATCATTCGAATTTTCATACTTGCATTGATTTAGAAAATCTTGAAATCTTGATTTACTCATGCATTGTTTTAAATCTTGTAAATCATATGTTTCATGCATGTTTTGATTGGATGCATTTTAATTTGAAAAGAAGTTTTATGAATCAAGCTAGCCTATGTTTTAAATCTTTCAAATCATTTTAGGCTTTTATGTTTCATGATTTCAAAAGCACTTAGATTGAATTAAAATCATGTTTCCAAGCTTGATTTAATGTCGCAAAAGTCCCATCAAGAAAAATCTTTGAAATACGCATTTTTGGGGAATTTGGTCCCTGGGCCCAGGTCGACCTGTAGTGTGCTCGGTCGACCGAGCCCATGGACCCGGTCGACCGTGCACACTGCGGGTCGACCAGGCAAAGAGCCGTTGGGCTGCTTTTTCAAACGGTCAGATTTTTGACCGTTAAGGCCAGGTCGACCGGGCTATAGTGGGGGTCGACCGGGGACACACCAGAACTCATTTTTTGAGTATAAAATGAGGTTCATTCACTTGAAAAAAGTTGTTGATCAAAGAAGACAAAAGAGCCTTCCTTGAGGTGTTTGGAGGCAAGAAAAAGGGGAATGAATTAAGAGAGACCAAGGAGTCATTAGTAAAGCTAAAGCTTGGATTACTGAAGTTAAATCTCTAAGTAAGCTTTACTTTTTATTTATCATATGTTATATGCTTTGTTTGAATTATTGGTAAATGATTTTTAGCATGATAACTATGATGTGTTGAATCCATTCTTCATTTAATCTTTGATCTAAGTTGGAATGGATTCTTCACCTTGATTTCAAACCAAGTTTGTTTTAAAACTTTATAAAACATGTTTTGTCAAAACCTTTGATTTCTTTTATAACATATTTCATTTACTTGGTTGAATCCATATTTGTTGTTTTCATTCATTTGAACCTTAGTTAAATTAGTTTGGTTTTGAAAACAACATAGCACATGCATCACATGTTTAGTGTTAATTAGTTTCATACAACTTGTGAGTCTTTGATTTTCATATCATCAACAAGTTAGTATTTTATACATGTGATTTGCATTTCACTTCAATCAAATCTTTGTGTGCTTTAAACTTTAAAATGCATTAAGCATACATTAATTGAGCCTTCATTTTAACTTAATTGAAGTTATCACGTACACACATCATGAACATACACCTTTGCATTCATATCGTGTTTGTGTGAGTTAGATTTTCAATTTCATATCCGCCTAATTAAGAGGCATTGTAATTGAGCTTAATTGTATTCTTTTAGAGTGTTTTGTGAAGACACTACCTTGAGAGAAATCTTTCTTGTGTAAAGGTCATTGGTTAGCCTAGAAATGCATCTTGTATAGGTTGTTGTTAAGCCTAGAAAAACAACATTGTTAGGTTATTGCTTAGCCTTTGAAAGCATATTGTAAAGGTTATTGCTTAGCCTTTTGAAAAGCAGAAATAGTGGAAATCCAGTGGGGTGTTGGATTACAAGCCGGTAGTGGATGTAGATATTGAGGCCGAACCACTATAAATCATTGTGTTATGGTGAATGCTTTGTGGTGATTGTTTTGTTTAAGCTTCCGCATATTGTTTGTTAATCATCACATGTGACTAGTTAATTGTTAAGAAGTTAAAATTGACCATAATTAGTCATAAAGTGTAGATCACCCTATTCACCCCCCCCCCCCCCCCCACTCTAGGGTTAGGATCCCGGACTTTCAATAATATCTCATGACTTCCTTGTTCTTTCTGGCGGAGAAGTCCACCAAATTCTTGAGCAACTCTTGAGTTTTGGAGCTTAGAGAGGTCACACAAATTGAGAGGAAGGCTTAGGATCGGTTTGGAGAAGAAATGAATGAAAAGGGAGTGAAAACGTAGCTTTTTTAAAAAGAATTCGTCGGCCGATATTCGATTATAGTGGTAACGGCCGATATTCAACATAACAGGTGTAATTTTGGCTATATTTTGTCCATAACGCTAACGTTGGCGTTATGGGAAAAATATCGTCGCGGTCACGGCCGTTATGTAACGGTAATGGCCGTTATTTTGAACCATGGTTCTAATGCATGTTGGTGTTCTATAAAATGTAGTTCTTTCATTCGATGTGGCACTTAAAAAATTCCTTGAAAAATAAGGTAAAAGATTTGATTTTAGTGGGTAGACATGATCATACCTGTTGGAGAGTATATGTATGGGTTCGTTGTTTGGTGGAAGTTTATCCTATTATTTAAAAATATGGTAAGTACACGTGCAGGCATGCATATGGTTGTTCTATAAAAATGTATGACTTCTTTCAATCCATGTGAGTTGTGGCACCTACAAAATCCCTTGAAAGTTATAGTAAAAGATTTGATTTGAGTGCATAGACATGATCTCAAACTAATAAGATTATATATATATTGGGGACATTCAAGTGCATCCATCCCTTACCATAGGGTGGGGGACACTTACATGGCTTTCCCTCTTTGCACATGAAGATTCATTTTCTGCATATGACCATATATGGCTTTTCCTCTTTTGCACATGAATATTCTGAATTACGTAAGTGTCTCTCACCTTATGGTGAGGGATGGATGCGCATGAATATTCTCCTATATATATGTATATATAGGTTCGATGTTTGGTGAGAGGCGCCCCTAAGTTAGGGGGCCAATAGTTAAGATGATATCTAAGAATTTTGTTTAGGCAGTAACTTTATATATTTACTCTACTTGATTTGCAAATGAGGTTTGAAAACTTGTGACTCGGACTTGACTTGTCCAGTTCTAAAAGATCAATTCACACCGAGTCAACAGAATGACTCGAGGGAATCATTTTTTTCAAAAAGTTAATTTAAAGATGGTCAAATACTTGAGAATTTTTAATATATTATATCCATTTACTTACGTATATAAATAACAATCAGCTCAAACTAATAAATTTATATATGTAAGAAGAATATTGATAATAATAAATAAAAGGAAAAAAACTTGCATATTACAAAATTTTAAGTCCAAACATTGAGTGTAAAAGATAAAATATAAACCCCAAATTAAGTTTCAAACATCATTTTGAAATCACAAACTCAAAATCTCAAGCGTTAATTAATTAATAATAAACATCAATCATTTAAAATAAATTTACTTACTAAGTAGTTCAAAATGCATACAATTTATCAAAATAAAGTGATTCGGCGCGCCGAGTTTTGCATATATTTAAACTCGGTCTTCATTCACCTAAATTCTACCTTGTTTACAAATACTTAAAAAATCAATTCCAGTGTACTGCTTTTTGTTGTTGGATTGATTATTTGTAGAAAATACAACTATGTACATTTCACATGTGATTGATTCATTAGTATATATTGCTAAAATTAGAGTCCATGTCACTTCTTAAAAAAGGGTTTACATGACATTTGAGGATTCTATAGCTCATCGATGGGCCCCAAATCTTTGATCAAGTATAAATTGATGTCATCACTGTTCGAAAAGAACCATAGATCTTTTCTCTAGCACGAAACATTTTAATGGACCCCACATAATCATTTTTGTGGTTCATAATGCAGATTAGAAATGAAATGAATAACTATTTAAGACTATGAACTTAGGGCATGTTTGTGTATAAGCTATAAACAATGTTGGTATGTCTGAAATTAATTTTTTTTTTGAAATAATCCTTTTCTCTTCATTTTTGAGGTTAAATTATTTTTGTTTACATCTTGTTTCCACCACCAATTTATCAAAGGGGGTTGAGATGTCTGACGAAAGCCATAAGTAGAAAAAGGAGTCAACTCAAACCTTGGGCACTAAGACTATGTTTGGCTTTGTTGGCAAGTCATAGTGATTTGGATTAGGCTTGAATCCAATAAACTCATATTAATTGGTCTAAAATGTCAACTTGAATCGAAACTTAAATTTAAAATAAAAAAAAAGTGGGGAGAGGGGAAAGAGGAAGGCAAGGGTTATACTCAAAGCTTTCATTACTGGTAGGATTAAAATTGGATTTGCAGTCATTTCATTCATCATGTAAATTAGGGTTTAGTGACACCTAATTTTAGTGTAAATCATGTTCCTTGGGAAAAGCATAAAAAGCTTATGATTTTATGGAGAAGGTTTTTGCATACTTCTTCACTCTTACTCAATATCTAATGATTGAGCACTCTGATTTGACGTGTCTTTTACTTTAATAGCATGCTACAACTTTCTTTCTTTTTTTATTTGACAAACCTAACCTTTACCAAAATACAAACGCCTAGCCATCCTAAAAAATAACGTTGAGAGAGGATCTATCAAAAACACACTTTGGGTGATGTAAGAGGTTTTGAGGGGCCTTCAGCTTGGCATGCTCTTCTATAGATAAAGCCTATGGGCATTTTGGTTTCTTATCAGCAAATTGCAACATGGCATTGCAAATGACTACTCCATTTCTATCATCCTTCCTCCCAAATCCCAGACACAGACTCGCAGCCCATGGCCTCACACCCCAGAAATGTGTCTCAAAGCACATTTCATGCTCCACCACTACACCAACCTACTCAACCACAGTTCCTAGAAGATCAGGGCACTACAAGCCCCCAGCATTTGGGACTATGATTTTGTGCAGTCACTAGTAAGTGACTACAAGGTGAGGATTAACATCTTACTTGTATGATCTGGCATTGAGCTTTATTTTCTTATGTTTATAGGCACACAGGCCAGGCACTAGGCTGGTTTTCTTCCCATGGTTTAATGGGCCATGTTTTAAGTTCGCAGCTATGAGCCTAGCCAATGGCAAATCCAGAATTTTTATTTGGGTGGTGCGGTATATAGTCGAGTGAAGATGTTAAATAATAAAATTGGATTTTTTACGATATTGTCTAACGGGTTTCTTGAATCATGCTAGTGCCGTCTATTCAGACATTTCAGGAGAAGATACAAAATGGGTGCGATAGGGGATAGATTTTGGCGAGCCTAAATATTTGGGCGGATAGCTAACATTGGTGTAAGACCCTGACCCGAGTGACCTCGATTAGTGTTGATTAAGGCGTGTGTTAGTGCTAAGTGTGTTTAGTGTGTTTTGGTTTAGCTGAGGTTTAGAATAGCTCTGTTATAGCTTTGGGGAATTTTGAGTGCCATTGTAATTGGTGGGGCCCTTTTGGGGGGTTCCTTTTATGACTTTGCCAGTACTTGGCGGATTAATTGAGATTGTTTGGATTTGTGTTTTATCCCGTTTTATTAATCTCGTCGATCTCTACAACTTTCATATTGATCCCGTCCCCATCCCAAATCCCGAAACCCGGCTTCCATTGCTTTGAGGGTAAAGCAGTCTTTTTACACTAAATCTAGACCCAATAATTGATATTTCTGAAACCCGCGAAACATATACTTTTTGGAAACTAGAAATTTCGACGATCATTTCTTCCTTCTTCGTCGATTTCATCCGAGATCCTGAAAACTACTATTTCAGCCTTTCAAGATTCTAAAGTGGTGGAGCCCACTTGCAATTGCTATAAAAGAACCCTTTCCCCTCCCTTTCTCCTTTTCCAGCAACTCTCTCTCTTGTCTAGGGTTTTCTCCTTGTTTTTCCTTTTCTTCTTGCTCTTTTCAGCTCAATCTCCCACCAAGCTTGCACCAACATCATAATGGGGATCACCATTCTCCTCCTCTCCTTCAAGGCTCCTCATTGACACCATTTGTGAAGAAAACCACCATCTCCAAGACTTGCTTGGAGCTAAATCTTGCCATTAGAGGACCTTCCAAGTAAGCTTTCTTCCTAATTTCCTGAATTTGAGTTCTTATGATCTTAGAGGAGCTCCACTTCCATTATGGGTAGCTCTCTCTTCCTATTTCTTTGTTTAACCCATTTTAGGGTTTGTTTTGGGGGTTTTGTAGAGATTGTGGATTTTGAGCTTGAGAGTGTGATTAGAAGGCTTTGTTGCTTAGCTCGTGTTTGAGGCAAGTAGATGAATTGGTATTTTGAGTTTTTAATGATTTGGATAAAATGCATTGGTGATTTCATCCTACTATTGATTGGCATTTATTTGAAATAAATGTGCATTAATGACTCTTATTAGCTCATTTAATGGTTTTGGAAACGTGGTTGGTAGTTTGCATTTATTGCTTGATTGTAGTTTAAATGAACCCTTATGATATGGTTTTTCTCTTATCCTTTGTGGTTGAATGTGATGGGGGAGATGATTATTTGATTTGATGATTATGGGAGTGTGGATGTGGATTTTGATGGTTGTTAGAAAGGAGTTTTGGAGCTTCCTATGTTGGAGTAGAAATGAGGCTCATATGAGTTATAAGAAGTGGAAATGAATGGGAGCAGAACTGTCCCAGAACCCATTTCTGGGCAGTTCGCTCGAACGAACCTGGTGATCGCTCGAGCGAAGTGTCCAGAACAGGTTCCAAACCATTCTAGTAGACAGTTCGCTCGAGCGAACCTCTTATCCGCTCGAGCGAACCCTCCCAGAATTGTATCAGGCTCTCATAGAACCTTGTTAGTCCGAGCGAACCATTTATTTGCTCGAGCCAACATGGTCGCTCGAACGAACCCTTTATCCGCTCGAGCGAACCCTCTCAGAAATTTCATCAGGTGTCACAGAACATCGTTAGTTCGAGCAACAATGTATTCGCTAGAGCCAACATGTTCGGTCGAGCGAACCCGTTATCCGCTCGAGCGAACCTCCCAGAAATCCATTCCAGAGAGCTCATCGCTCGAGTGAATTTTCTGTCCACTCGAGCGATAAACACTGTTCACCTGGGACTATTCTGTGAGCAAAAAATGAAATGTTTATTTGATTGAGAGGCGTTTGTTGGGAACCCTATTGTGATGGGGAAACTAGTAGCCATTGCGTAACGTCCATTCGAAAGGAGAAATCAAATCACAAGTTTTCATTTAAGTTTTGGAAATCCTAAGGTGTATAAAGAGCCTGGAATGTCTCCAAATTCAAGGAGTGCCAATTCTTATTGTATATGACATACGGGACCTTTATTCACTTGGTTGAATTTCGAATCCCGATATTTGTCCCGAACCTGTTGAATTATGATTTACCATTCCCAAAAACATTGAATTTGCAACTGTAGCATTTTGCTGATCTTGATATGCACTTCCCGTTTAAAATGATGTTTGTGCCTTTGAGCACCCCGTCCCGCCCGTTTATATAAGTGCATTACAAGAATTTTGTACATATCTCGATTTATGGTATTTGACCTATAAGTCGGCACCACTAAGCTTGAATAACCATGCCGGTCTGATCCACCGACTTGGAAATCCCCCTCCCATCCCGCCAGCTGCAGTTTGGATCGCGCTACCCGGTTATTACCGTGGTATTGTCCGGATGCCGCAGATTGCTACTGTGGTTCCCGATGCTCAGTTCGCTACCGTGGTCATGTACCGTATTTATTATATGTATGTATATATTACTTATGTTGCATCTCCTCACTTCGGTGACTGAGGTCAACATCCCGATATGCTCATGTCACTTCAGTGATAGAGGACGTAGCTTCGTGTGGTTGCCATCTTGTTGTTCCCGTATTCCTTGGATACCTTGCATGTTTTATATTGCATTTATGTTTCAAATAAATGATCATCCTGTTTTATGAGATTTATTGTTTTACCAGGTTTAAATGTTTTCCAAGGTAATTTTAATTGTTGTTTTATCTTTTCACCTTTTTTCCAAACCGTCGTGTTTGACCCTTATTTTGGTACTCAGGTCCCGTCGTCGGTTATCCCGAGGAGGAGCACGAGGAGGCGGTCGGAGAACCGCAACGTTTAGTCGAGTGGCACGCCGATGATGTCGTTTAGACATTCTGGTGCTTAAGCTACGTAACATTTTGGGATAGAAATTAACCAATTCTTTTGGGAACATGATACTTTGTATATTGGCCTTTGTTGGCCTCTAATTTTGGGGAAATGTAACTAAATGATTTTGTTATAAATCTTAACTTACTTTTGGGAATTAGCCATTGATCATTGCTCATTTTGATACTGGTATGGATTATGTTTTAATCTTGTTATCTTGGACATGGATGTATGAATTAGATTTGCTACACGCTTCCGCACTTAAAATAAATATTTATGTTAATGTGATATCCTCACCGCGGACACCTGTGGGAAATAACGTGTGCGAGTGGCATCCTTGATGGACTCGTATACGTTTTGATTTAAATTAATCCATAATATTAACATGGATTGGATTTATCCCTTCATAATGTCACCATCTCACAGTCCCGATCCCGGATTAGGCCCGTGATTTGTGGACCCGGTCCGGGGTCGCGACAATTGGAGTCTGGATCCTTTGTTTCGTTGAAACCGGGGAACACTATTTCATCCAATCCTGGAGTGCCACCTATATATGGAGGATGCCAATACGAGGGTGTAATTAGTAACATAACATTTTATACAGGTGGCACTCTGGGATTGGATGAAATAATATTCCACTGATTCAACGCAACAGTGGATCCAGGGTCCTAAGATTGATGGGACGGACAATGACTTGACTTGGGTAATGAAATCTAAGAGGGCATAAAGCTCTACCTCCTTTAGATCAAAGGGAGATGCTGTTATTTGAAAACATTCCACAATCATACATGGGCCACCTGAAAGCGTCTCAATCATATTTGTAGTAGAGGGTGAATAAGAGAGGTACAATGCGGTTAGGTCCGGCCCATCCTTTCTTTAGGACCTCATTGTTTTATGTCATTCGAAAGGTTTGAATTCATCATTAGTTGGTTGTTGACCCTCTTCTTTAGAGGCATCATGTTCTCCGTTATGTAAGTCCTCCTATGGGATTCTTTTTCCCCCTTGTCTTTCGGCTATTGCCCTTCTTCTATTTTTCAATACATACTTACCTTAAGCCAAAAAAAAAAAAAAAAAAAAAAATCATCAATAGTGATGTTGTGATCTAGGGTTAAGAAACACATAAGAAAAGATCAAGCACACACCACACAAGAGGCAAGATGTAGGATTTACGTGGTTTTGCTTTTGGCTTACGTCCACGAGAAAATACGGACATGCATTTTCACTATGCACTAGGAAGAATTACAAAACAAAATCTCTCTACCCCAAAACCCTGCTACACCCAAATCAGACCCACTATTAACCCAGCAAACTAGGGGCGGTGCAGGGGGCCAATCGACCGAAACTATCACCCCTATGCACTCAATACTACCAGCTTTTATTAAGCCATAAGTCAACAAATCTCCATCTTGGCAAACATTAGAGCCGGTCCTCATAGAACAAAACACATATAACCCCCTTCACCTGCCCCCTTAGGGCACTCAAGTACTAATAACATCGATTAAGTCAAAGAAATGCATGAACTTGACTGTTGGAATAGTTTTAGTCATCATATTTGTTGGATTCTCTGCTGTAGCAATCTTCTTCACTACAATAGCATCTTGGGAGATGACATCCCTAATGAAGTATGCCTTGACATCAATGTACTTGGTTTACATGATACTTAAGATAGTTTGTCAAATCGATCGCACTCTGACAATCACATAGCACTATAGTCAACTTCCGTTGCAATCCCAGATCACCAAACAAGCCTCTTGGCCAAATAGCTTCCTTCATTGCCCCTATAACTGTCATATACTCTGCTTTAGTGGTAGACAAGACAACTTTAGATTGCAATATTGCGTTCCAATTAATGGCACCGCTAGCAAAAGTGAATACATGACCTGTGAAGGATTTTCTTCTCTCTAAATCTCCAGCAAAATCCAAATCAACATACCCAAGAACACTTCCAGAAGTGTTGTTGTTTCTATCATACACTTTCCTAACATCAAGGGGAACCCATTTCGAGGCCTCATTGTATTGATTTCTATATCGGAGTTTTTAAAAACCATCATATATAGAAAATCTCTTTCCATGCACAAATTGGAAGAAATAAATGATATTAGTTTTCATTACCATATGGTTACATTTCTTCTTCCAGGTAGAGACACATGCAACTCGTGTAGAGAAGTTGAAGGAAGACGTAAAGCATTTGTTGAACAAAACAGATAGTTCTTTGGCTCAAATGGAGCTTATTGACAATCTCCATCGTCTAGTTGTGAGGTGGCTCTTTGAAATTGAGATTAAGCAAGCGTTATACACTATATCATGAAACAACACCAATATAGAAATGAAGGAAGATCTTCATGCTGTATCAACTTGATTCAGACTTCTCAGACAACATGGGCACAAGGTCTGGGCAGGTACATGCTCTCTTATCTCACTTGATAATTGTAATCATACTAGTATCAACTTCTTAGATAAATTCCTGCAATAATATATTAATCATTGTTCAGAAATATGGTTTTGAGCCTGGAAAAAGCCAAGGGAAAACTTTACACAAAAAAAAAATATAATTATGAAGTGCGTGTGAAGGTTTTTTAAATTTGAGTAGTAATCAATTTTTGTAACAATATTTTCATAAAGGAAGGACGCAAGTCGGCAATCAAAATCATGGTGGCCCAAGTTCAATCATGCCATTTGGCCCTAGTTCATGTGATTCAATTTGCAGAAGATATAAGACATTGAATTTCAAAAGTTTCAAGTGATACATAGCCTTAGTGTAAGACCCCGACCCGAGTGACCTCGATTAGTGTTGTTCTAGTTGCGTGTTAGTCTTGATTTGTTTCGTGGATTTTGGTTTAGTTGGTTTAGAGTAGCTTTGTAATAGCTTTGAGGATTTTGAGTGCCTTTGGTATTAGTGGGACCCTTTGGGCGTTCCTTGTTTATGACTTTACGTGTACTTGGGGTTTTATGTTGGTTTTCTTGATTTGTATTTTTATCTCGTTTTGTTTATCTCGTTAATACCTTCAACTTTCATGTTGATTCCGTTCCCGTTCGAAACCCCGAAACTTGACTTTTCTAGCTTCAAGGGCAAAACAGTACTTTTACACCAAATCTGTACCAAATTATTGTTATTCCCGAAACCCGCGAAACATATACTTTTTGGAAACTAGATATTTCGACGATCATTTCTTCCTTCTTCGTCGATTTCATCCGAAGTCCCGAAAACCACTATTTCAGCCCAACAAGGTTCTAGTTGGTGGAGCCCACTTGTGTAGCTTATAAAAGAGAGCTCATCTCCCTCCTTTTTTCTTTTTCCAGCAACTTTCCTTGAGCCTAGGGTTTCCCTTTCGTCTTCTTGTTTTTCCATCATGAAGAGACAACCAAGCTTGCACCAACATCTAATAGGACTTCATCATCTTCTTCACAACTTCAAGAGCTTCCTATTGGTACCATTTTTGAAGAAATCCCATCTCTCCAAGATCTTCATTTAGCTTGTCTTGTTCATTTGGAGAACCTTTTGGTAAGCTCTGTCCCTAATCTTCTAGATTTGTGTTCTTCTAGCCTTAGAGAAGCTACATTTTCATTATTGAAAGCTTTCTCTTCTCCTTCATTGTTTTGACCCATTTTAGGGTTTTATTTTGGGGGTTTTTGTAGAGTTTGTGTTCTAGACTTGCAAGGGTGCTTAGGAGCTGATTCCCTTTGATTTAAGACCCAAGGCAAGTGGATGAATTGATGCTTTTAGCTTTGAATGAGTTTTGATGAAATGCATTTATGTTTTCACCTAATATTTTGGGATATTAATGACTTGTTTAGGTTTGAAATAAATGCACAATTATGAGTTTTGATAGCTTGTTTTATTCATGTATTAGACTGCTAATCAGGCTTGAAAGAATGTAGAAAGGAATGGAGAAAATGGAAAGACCCATTGAACTGCTGTAACAGAACCTGGGTTCTGTTACACAGTTCACGCGGTCGACCGGCCAAGGGGCGCGGTCGACCGGGGACACTGGAACAGGTCCCCTGTTGGAAGATTTGCTGCACTGCGGGGACCACTGTTCCATAGTTCACGCGGTCGACCGGCCAAGGGGCGCGGTCGACCTGCTACACAAAGGTCAGGTTCTCTGGAACCTGACCAAAACACTGCTCACCCTTTTATTTACAACTCCCGGTCGACCTGGCCCTTGGCCGGTCGACCGAGCCCACTGTGTACGCGGTCGACTGGCCAAGGGCCAGGTCGACCGGCCCAACTAGAAAACCTGCTGAAAATTGGATTTTTGCCCTATGTTAGATGGACTTTAAGTGGAACTTAGTGACCCTTTTTCTGGACCCGTTTGACTTCTTTTGAGGATGGTTGAACCGACATTTCCTCATGGTTAATCCAGTTGTATCAATACTTAACCTAATTCAATCTTGAACGGTACGGAACGACGGGATATCCTTTCTTTTATCTAAACGCGAAATTGGTTTGTTTGGGTATCGCGAATCCGTTTTCCTTTCGATGACTGAGTAGGTTGTAAGGTACTACTGTGCTTAGGATTCCATCCCTATTATGTTTTGTTTATTTAAAATTCGATTAAAGTTTGAATACCTAAGGTGCATAAAGAGCCCGGAATGTCTCCAAACTCAAGGAGTACCAAGTGATTATCACAATCGACATACGGGGTCCTTATTCACTTGTTTTACATCGAACTCCGACACTTGCCCCGAATTTCAAGAAATGTGATTTATCATTCCCGAAAACATTGAATTTGCAAATAGAGCTTTTGCTAGCCCCGATATGCACTTCCCATTTGAAAATGAAATTAGTGCTTTTGAGCATCCCGTCCCGCCCATTTATTTAAGTGCATTATACATGATTCGTACATGTCTTGTTTTACATGATTTGACCTATGAGCGGCACCACTAAGCTTGGCTTTCCTTAACGGTTTGATCCACCGACTTGGAGACCCTTTCCTGTCCCGCCAGCTGCAGTTTGGATCCCGCTACCCGGTTATTACCGTGGTCTTGTCCCGATACCCGGTTCGCTACCGTGGTCCCGTCCCATATTATATTATGTATATGTATATGTTACTTATGTTGCATCTCCTCACTTCGGTGACTGAGACAACATCCCGATATGCTCATGTCACTTCGGTGATAGAGGACTTAGCTATGTGTGGTTGCCATCTTGTCTGTTTTCCGTTTCCATGGACACCTTACATGTTTTATATTGCATATGTATTTGAACAAATGTTTCTCTTGTTTAATGAAACTATTGCTTTGATAGGTTTAAATGTTTTCCAAGGTAATTTCTTTATTGTTTTGTCTTTTCACCCGTTTGCCAAACCGTCGTGTTTGACCCTTGTTTTGGTACTCAGGTCCCGTTGTTGGTCTCCCCGAGGAGGAGCACGAGGAGGCGGTCGGTGAACCGCAACGTCTAGTTGAGTGGCGCGCCGATGATGTCGTCTAGACATTCGGTTGCTTGAGCTACGTAACATTTTGGGGAATAGATCTAACCATTCTTTGGGGAACTTGTTACTTTATTCATATTGGCCTTTGTTGGCCTCTATTTTTGGGGACAATGTAGTTAAACTATATTGATGTAAACCTTAACTTTCTTTTGGGGTTATAGCTTTAATGATCATTGCTCATTTTGATACTAGTATGAAATATGCTTAAATCTTGTATCTTGGACATGAATGTATGAAATAGATTTGCTACACGCTACCGCACATAAAAAGAAATATTCATGTTGATGTGATATCCTCACCGCGGACACCTGTGGGAAATCGCGTGTACGAGTGGTACTCTTTGGTAGACTCGTATACATTTTGTTTTGGGATTTAAATCAATTCATAATTCATAGTCATAACAATACAAAAATTAGTTCCGATCCCAGATCAGGCCCGACGACCCAATCTGGGGTCGCGACACTTAGGAAATCTCAAGACCAATTAGTAAAGAAAGACCAATCCTCAAGTGTAAGACCCCGACCCGAGTGACCTCGATTAGTGTTGATTAACTCGTGTGTTAGCTCTAAGTGTGTTTAGTGTGTTCTGGTTTAGTTGGGATTAGAATAGCTTTGTTATAGCTTTGGGGAATTTTGAGTGCCTTTGTGATTAGTGGGGCCCTTTGGGGGTTCCTTTTTATGACTTTGTGTTTACTTGGGCGATTACTCGAGATTCCTTTGATTTGTATTTTTATCCCGTTGTACTAATCTTGTAGATCTCTTCGACTTTCATGTTGATCCCGTTCCCGTCCCGAACCCCGAAACCCGACTTTCCTAGCTTCAAGGGCATAATAATCATTTTACACTAAATCTCTACCCAATATTTGATATTCTCGAAACCCTTGAAACATATACTTTTTGAAAACTAGAAATTTCGACGATCAACTTTCCCTTCTTCGTCGAATTCATTTGAAGCCCCAAAAGCCATGATTTCAGCATTCCAAGTTTTCTAATGGTGGAGCCCACTCATACTCGCTTTATAAGGAGACTTCTCTTCTCCTTCTTCCTTTTTCCAGCACAACCCAAGTTAGGGCTTTTTTTCACTTTCCCTTTTCTTCTTATTGCTTTCCATCACTCAATCTCCCACCAACTTGCACCAATAGCAAAAATGGAAGCTACCTTCTCCTTCCTCACCACTAGAGCTTTCCAATGACACTATTCTTGAAGAAAACCACCCATCACAAGATCTTCTTGGAGCTAACTCTTGCCATTTGAAAGTCATCCATGTAAGCAATCTCTCCCTTTGTCTTTGATGTGTGTTTTCCTAGCCTCTGAGAGTCTCCATTTCCATTATTGAAGCTTGCTTCTTTTAGTGCATTGTCCTGATCATTTTAGGGTTTGTATTTCGGTTTTGTTGTAGCTTTGTTCTTGGCTTGGAGTGGTGACTAGAGGCTTAATTTTTGTTGGTTAGAGACCTTGAGGCAAGTGGATGGATTGATGATTTGTGCATTAAATGATTTTATGAGAAATGTGTTGATTTATCATACTATACAGGCTTTTATTGTCTTGCATTGATTTGAAATAAATGTTCATTAAGAGCTTTGCTAATTCATTTATTGTAATGGAAATGTCGTTGTTAGCCCCTCATTTATTGCTTACCTTTGGTATAAATGAATCCTAGTAATTGTGGTTTTCTCTCCTCTTTTGTGGTTGAATGTGGTTGAGGAGAAGAAGATGTTTTGATTGATGTTTATGGAGGTCTTGATGGAGATTTAATGATGTATTAAATGTTGTGAGAAGGAGGATTTGATCTCCTCATTTTGAAGAGGGAGTATGGCTAAAGGAGCTTATAAGAAGTGGAAATGGAAGAGAGCAGACCTATCCCGGAATCAGTTTCTGGATAGTTCGCTCAAGGTTCCTCCAGCGACATGTCCAGAAATGACTCCGAACCATTCCAGTAGACAATTCACTCGAGCGACCATTTGTCCACTCGAGCGACCATTCCCAGAATCATATCAGAGCTCTCACAGAACCTTGTTAGTTCGAGCTAACTATTTGTTCGCTTGAGCCTACAAGTTAGCTTCAGCAAACACATCATCCGCTCGAGTGAACCATCCTAGGAGCTCGTCGCTCGAGTGAACTCCTTGTCCGCTTGAGCGATGGATACTATTCATCTAGGATCATTCTGTGTGCAAAAGTGAAATGTTTAATGGATTGAAAAAGGTCAGTTGGGAACCCTATTGTTATGGGAAGACCTATGAGCATGGTTTGAACATAATTGAAAAGAGAAACCGAATTACAAGCTTTCATTTGAAGTTTTGTAAATCCCTAAGGTGTATAAAGAGCCCGGAATGTCTCTAAACTCTAGGAGCACCAATTTCTAATGGAATGGACATACGAGACCTTTATTCACCTTGATCGAATTTCGAATTTCGACACTTGTCTCGAAAATCACGAATTATGATTTATCATCCCTGAAAATACTGAATTTGCAACTGTAGCATTTTGATAGCCCTGATATGCACTTCCCGTTTGAAATGATATATGTGCCTTCGAGCACCCCGTCCCGCCCTTTTCTATAAGTGCATCATATGTATTTGTACATGTCTCGATTTACGTTATTTGACTTATGAGTTGGCACCACTAAGCTTTGATAACCTTGTTGGTCTGATCCATCGACTTGGAGATCTCCCTCCCGTCCCGCCAGCTGCAGTTTGGATCCCGCTACCCAGTTATTACTGTGGTCTTGTCTCGATACCGCAGATTGCTACTGTGGTTTCCGATGCCCGGTTCGCTATCATGGCCATGTCCCGTATTATTATATATATGTATATATAAATTTTGTTGCACCTCCTCACTTCGGTGACTGAGGTCAATAACCCGATATGGTCATGTTACTTCGGTGATAGAGGACTTAGTTTTGTGTAGTTGCCATATTGCTTGTTCCCGATTTCCTTGGATGCCTTACATGTTTTATATTGCATTTATGTTTTGAATAAATGATCCTCTTGTTTTATGAAATCTATTGTTTTAACAGGTTTAATTGTTATCCAAGGTAATTTCAATTATTGTTATATCTTTCCACCCACCTGCCAAACCGTCGTGTTTGATGCCTTGCTTTGGTACTCAGGTCCTGCTGTCAGTTTTCCCGAGGAGGAGCTTGAGGAGGCGGTCGGAGAACCGCAACGTTTAGTAGAGTGGTATGCCGATGATGTCGTTTAGACATTCGGTTGCCCGAGATGAGTAACATTTTGGGTTAGGACTAACTATTCTTTTGGGGAATAGATACTTTTGTTTCATTGTCCTTTGTTGGCCTCTATTTTTGGGAAATGTAATTAAATAATCTTTAATGTATACTTTAACTTACATTTGGGAATAGCTAATGATTACTGCTCATTTTGATACTGATTTTAAACATGTTTCAATCTTGTCATCTTGGATATGAATGTATGAATTAGATTTGCTACACGCTTCCACACATAAAAGAAATATTCATGTTGATGTGATATCCTCACCACGGACACCTGTGGGAAATCGCGTATACGAGTGGCATCCTTTCTTTGGCTCGTATACGTATTGGTTAACAATAAATTCTTAGTTTGGTTACCGTTCATCATTCAATTTAGCGTCCCGATCCCGGATTAGGTCGGGGACCCAGTCCAGGGTCGCAACATCAAGGGTCTCAGTGATTACGATTGTATAAAACATCTTGTTTGGGATCTTGGTAAAAATTAATTAACATGTACACCAATAAGGAACTTGTGAACTTAACAACGAGGCCTCTCTCTACATCAACTCAGTACACTACTTTTCACGATGCTCAAGTGTCTAATAAGACTATCTTTTGTAAAGTATACATATCTTTGCATTGGCAAAATTGCATATCCTCTTGTTCGTCAATAGCCATGGCTTCTTTGATTACGTCAAGAATCACAGGCATGATTAAGTATGATTTAAGTAAGAAAATGAAAAACGAGTCATGGGCATGATTGAGTATGCTTTAAGTAAGAAAATGAAAAACGAATCATGGGCATGATTAAGTATGATTTAAGTAAGAAAATGAAAAACCTTAAATATGAGTAATCGGAGAAGTATTATCAATTTCTTAAGACATACTTGCCAAGACAGAAGAAGCCTTGTCTAGTTGTGTTTAGTTATTGGTCATAGTGTGTCACACCCCGAACCTGAGACTGCACCCATCTCAAGGTGCAACAAACACCCGCATGGGGATTCAAGTCAAACTCGTTGACCCTTCGTCCCTACGAACAGAATTCACCCACAGGATTTCACGTGTGAGGTTTCAATATTTACCTGTATTTCCACCTGTGTAATTTCTGTCAAATAGATATCAAATTGTAATCCAACAATATTAAATGCATCAAGATATAGAGCATAAGGTTTGTGAGCATATATTAAAAGTTCAAGTTTAAGTTCAAGAAATAGAAAGAGAAAGAAGTACGTTAAGGTTTACAAGCCATAGTCTAAACAAGTTTATAAACTGTAACAAAAGACATGGCAGTCCAAGCCATGGTCCATGGGTCATTTATGTGTTCAATCTCAGCGGGTAGATGTCTAGAAGACATCATCAGAAGTCTATTCAACGTGATGGGGAGATTCCTCCTCCTCGTGGATCTCCGGGTCGGTGGCATCGAGGTACTGTCAGACCCTGACCCAGGTTTAGTAAAATTTATTATAATTTTAACTATGATTAGTCACTAAGCGGGATTAGAGGAGATTAGCTTGAATTTTTAGTTAGATTAGAATTTTGAATAGCTTTGGAGAATTTTGAGCGCGTTTTGTTTAGTTTGACCGGGCCCGGGGTGACCGGTGTGACGCGTGTTAGAGTGAGGATTTGATTTATTTGATTTTTGAAGAAATATGGATTTTAGACATTTTTGAATTTTCCTATTTTGATCCCAACAACTTTCATGTTCGTCCTGTTTGCATCCGAAACCTAGAAATCACATTTTTCGAGAAACAAAATGGGCAAATTCGTCTTTTTACACTAAATCTGTGCATAAATTTCAAAATTTGAAAATCATGAGGAAAATATACTTTTTGAAAACTAGATTTTTCAGCGATCATTTTTCTTTTCTTCGTCAACTTCATTCGGGACCCATAAATGATAGATCCAGCCATGTGAAGTTTTCAGGGCCATTGGGCCCACAACCCATTTGACTTAAGCCAAACCCACGTTGGGTTTCCTTCTTCATTCATTCCTGCTACACCATCACAGCTGGGAGAGTTTCTCCTTCTCCTTCCAGCCATCTCCTCTCTTCTACATGTCCTTCCTCCTTAGTGGGAAATGGAGATTTGATCACACCAATCTCTTCTCCTTTCTGTTGGCTCTCCATTGATACTCTTTTCAAAAGAATCTCAGCTGAACCTTCCTCTCCTTCAAGCTTTTCTTTTAATTGGAACACCTAGAGGTAAGCAATGGCATCCTCCTTGCATCAATGAGCTTGATTGATCCTATATAAGCCCATTTTCATGCATGCAAAGGTTTTCATGGAGAACTATTTTGTTTTCAAAATTTTTGTGGATTTTAGTGGTTTTCCATGGGGTTTTTGGTGTAGGTAGGAGTTGAGCTGAGCTAGGAGTTATTAAAGTATTTTGAGACTCATTTGGACTTGAGGCAAGTGAATAATCAATCCTTTGAATGCATTCGAATCTGTACTTTGTTTTCTCAAGAGTTTGATTTGAAAATTGTATATCATTCTACTGATTCTATGTGACTAATTAAGGTGTTTTAGAATTGTCTATGGCTATGTTAAAATCAGTTTTCTGTAGGATTTGGAGCATGCAATAACAGGGAAATTTCTTATGAAATTCTGAGTCTTTGAATCTCTTTATTTCTAATTATGTTGAACTTTGAAAATTTTGATTTATAAAGTATATAATTTGGGATTGGAATGAATGATGCTATTGTGGTTGAATGGAGGTAATTTGACAAGAAGGAGATGTTTGGAATTGGATATGGAAGATGGATATGGAAGGAGGAGAGATAGCTTCAGAAATGCAGAAATTCTACACTGGGCGAACAGTCGGTGAGCTGTTTACTCGAGTGAACTTGGTGGTCGCTCGAGCGAACAGGCCACTGCTTGTTGAAAAACATTACAGAAACCTGTCTGATCAAGCGAACCCTGTGTCAGCTGTTAGGAATTTTGTGTATTGCAATTTGATGGATGCATTATCATTTTAGCATCATTCAAATTTTCACACTTGCATTGATTTAGAAAAACTTGAAATCTTGATTTACACATGCATTGTTTTTTAGACTTGTAAAACTATTGATTTATGCATGTTTTGTTTTTAAACTTGGATGCATTTTAATTTGAAAAAGAAGTTTTATGAGTCAAGCTTGCCTATGTTTTAAATCTTTTAAATCATTTTAGGCTTTTATGTTTCATGATTTTAAAAGCACTTAGATTGAATTAAAATCATGTTTCCAAGCTTGATTTAATGGCCCACAAGTCCCCTCAAAGAAATACTTTAAATATACAATTTTTGGGAAAAAGGTCCCAGGCCAGTGAACCTGCAGTGTGGCAGGTCAACCTGGCCATGGACCCGGTTAACCTGCCACACTGCAGGTCGACCGGGAAAAGAGCCGTTGCAGATTTTTCTCAAACGGTCAGATTTATGACCGTTGAGCCCGGGTCGACCGAGCCATGTACCAGGTCGACCGGGGACACGTCAAAAGTCACTTTATGACTATAAATTGAGGTTCATTCCCATGAGAAAAGTGTTGAACATTTTAGTCTTCTTTGAGGTGTTTGGAGACAAAAGAAAGGGGATGAACTAAGAGAGATCAAGGGGTCTAATGGAAAGCTAAAGCTTGGATTAATGAAGTTAAATCTCTAAGTAAGTTTTACTTTTCATTATCATATGTTTCATGCTTTGTTTAAATTATTGGTAAATTAATTTTAGCATGTTAACTATGATGTGTTGAATCCATTCTTCATTTAATCCTTGATTTAAGTTGGATTGGATTCTTCACCCTTGATTTCAAACCAAGTTTGTTTTAAAACTTTATAAAACATGTTTTGTCAAATCATTTGATTTCTTTTATGACATGTTTCATTTACTTGGTTGAATCATATTGTTGTTTTCATTCATTTCAACCTTAGTTAAACTTTTGTTTCTGAAAACAACATTGCACATGCATCACATGTTTAGACATAATTAACTTCATACAACTTGTGAGCTTTTGATTTTCATATCATCAACAAGTTAGTATTTATACATGTGATTTGCATTTCACTTCAATCAAATCTTTGTGTGCTTTAAACTTTAAAATGCATTTAGCATACATTAATTGAGCCTTCATTTTAAACTTGATTGAAGTTTTCACACACACACTTCATGAGTATTCATCTTAGCATTTCATACAGTGTTGTGTGAGTTGAATTAAACTTTCATATCCGCCTAATTAAGAGGCATTGTAATTGAGCTTAATTGTATTCTCTTAGAGTGTTTTGTGAAGACACTACCTCGAGAGAAAATCTCTTTATTGTAAAGGTTATTGCTAGCCTAAGAAAAGCATTGTGTAAAGGTTATTGCTTAGCCTAGAAAAGCATCTTGTATAGGTTGTTGTTAAGCCTAGAAAAACAACATTGTTAGGTTATTGCTTATCCTTGGAAAGCATATTGTAGAGGTTATTGCTTAGCCTTTTTCAAAAGCATAAATAGTGGAAATCCGGTGGGGTGTTGGATCACAAGCCGGTAGTGAATGTAGGCATTGAGGCCGAACCACTATAAATCCTTGTGTAGTGGTGTTTGCTTTGTGGTGATTGTTTTGTTTAAGCTTCCGCATATTATATGTTAATCATCACATGTGACTAGTTGATTGTTAAGAAATTAAAATTGGCCATTAAGTATAGATCACCCTATTCACCCCCCCCCCCCCCCTCTAGGGTTAGGATCCCAGACTTTCATCAGCTTGAGTGAACAAGTTTCTGGAATGGCTCGCTCGAGCAAACACTCATCGGCTCGAGTGAACCTGTTACTGTCTAGCAAAATTTGAAACAGAAGCTCGTCCACTCGAGCGAACGCTTTGGTGGCTCGAGCGAATGAAGTTCTGGGAGGGTTCGCTCGAGCGAATCTCCATCTGCTCGAGCGAACCTGGGTACAGTTCAGCGCATTTACCTGTGTCCTGTTTGGTAACCAATTGTGGAGTACTGTTCCTATAAGGCTTTATAGAAGCAAATAGGACACTCGAACCATATTATAGCACGATACGTAGATGAGAAATGTTGATAAGCCTCATTATGCACTTTGTGTCTCAAACATCAGAGATCTTCAGAGGCAGCAAACTATGTTTCATAGACCGACATTGTGACATAAAGTGTGTAATAAGACATTCCTCAAGAGAACAATCAACCACTATGTATCACCTCACTCCATATTAGCGAATTTATTATAAATTTTCCTTATAATTCGTTTTGAAACAGAATTGATTGGTTTTCTACGTTTGAAATCATTGGTAAGACTACTCATTTGAATTGTTTAATTTTGTCCGTTTGTATTTGTTCGGAGTAGTTCATCTTATCGAGTTTGAAATGTATCATTATGATTTGATTTATTTCGATTTAAGTTTTGGAATGGCACCACTAAGCTTAGGTCACCTAGTTGGGCTGATCACCCGGCTTGGGATCTTTCAAATTATTTGCCTACTGCAGTTTGGATTCTGTTTGTTTGCTCCGGCCATGGCAACGGTTCTGTTTTTCGGTCTCACAAGTAGTGGCAACGGTTTCTGTCTGTTTGTTCCGGCCATCTCATATGGCAACGGTTATCTGTTCCGGTCATTTTACATGGCAACGATTTCTATCTGTGTGCTCTTATTACTTCGGTAATAGGAGAATTTAGCTAAATGTGGTTTGCCAATATTTTGATTATTTATCAGCGAGTTTGCAATATTTAAATTATGAAATTTTTTTATTTGTACAGAAATAACTTATTCGATTTACTCTTTACGTATGTTTCATTTCAATTGCATCTTATAATTTTAAACATGGTATTCATAAAACTTGTATATCTTGTCTGTATTATTCACCTGCTAGACCGTCGTGTCTGATATTCTTCGTTTGCTGTTAGATGTCGGACCCGCAGCCTTTGAGGCGGAGTGCGCACAGGAGGCAATAGGACCTCAGCTGGAGCGCGAGTTTATGATCACTTTGCATAATCTATCAAATATTCAAGATGAACTAAATGAATTAAAGATAGGTTGCATGTGATGAAAATTTAAATCTAAAAGATCAATTGAAAAGGCAAGAAGAAGACATTATCAATTTAGAATTCAAGTTGACAACTTTCAAGGAAAACTTGTCTAATGCATGCTCAAAGTAATTCAAAAAACTTAGAACTTGGATCTAATGTTGTTAATGAACTTAAATTTGAATTAAAAATTGCCTATGAAGAGTTAAACAACCTTAAGGGAATTGAAAATGAACTCGTAAAAGTTCAAAATGAAAATTCAACCTTTAAAACCCAAGTCACTCAACTTGAAAGCTACAAACAAAAGTATGAGTGCAAATTTACCCAAGGTGAAGAGAAATTTGAAACATTATTTAGATTTGGTAAATCATAAAAATTATTTAGATTGGCTTTAGGTGGTGGAAAGGTCTGGGTCTTTGTGAGCAGTACTCTTGTCGCGACCCCGGACCGGGTCGTCGGGCCTAATCCGGGATCCGGACTAGTGTGCATGTATGATTGTACATGAATTAATTTAAAACCCAAAACGTATACGAGTCTACCAAAGAGTACCACTCATACACGCGATTTTCCACAGGTGTCCGCGGTGAGGATATCACATCAACATGAATATTTCTTTTATGTGCGGAAACGTGTAGAAAATCTATTTCATACATTCATGTCTAAGATAACAAGATTAACACATGTTTAATTCTAGTATCAAAATGAGCAATGATCATTAAAGCTATAACCCCGAAAGAAAGTTAAGGTTTACAACAATATAATTTAATTACATTGTCCCCAAAAATAGAGGCCAACAAAGGCCAATATGAATAAAATAACAAGTTCCCAAAAGAATGGTCAGACACTATCCCCAAAATGTTACGCAGCTCAAGCACCCGAATGTCTAGACGACATCATCGGCGTGCCACTCAACTAGACGGTACGGTTCACCGATCGCCTCCTTAAGCTCCTCCTCGGGGAGACCAACAACGGGACCTGAGTACCAAAGCAAAGGGTCAAACACGACGGTTTGGCAAACGGGCGAAAAGATAAATCAATAAAGAAATCACCATGGAAAACATTTAAACCTGTCAAAGCAATAGTTTTATAAGACGATAGAATCATTTATTCAAATACATATGCAATATAAAACATGTAAGGTATCCAAGGAAACGGGAAACAAACAAGATGGCAACCACACATAGCTAAGTCCTCTATCACCGAAGTGACATGAGCATATCGGGATGTTGTCTCAGTCACCGAAGTGAGGAGATGCAACATAAGTAACATATACATAATATAATATGGGATGGGACCACGGTAGCGAACCGGGTATTGGGACAAGACCACGGTAATAACCGGGTAGCGGGATCCAAACTGCAGCTGGCGGGACGGGAAAGGGTCTCCAAGTCGGTGGATCAACCGGCAAGGAAAGCCAAGCTTAGTGGTGCCGACTCATAGGTCAAATCATGTAAAACAAGACATGTACAAATCATATGTAATGCACTTAAATAAACGGGCGGGACGGGGTGCTCAAAAGCACTAATTTCATTTTCAAACGGGAAGTGCATATCGGGGCTAGCAAAAGCTCTAGTTGCAAATTCAATGTTTTCGGGAATGAAAGATCACATTTTTTGAAATTCGGGACAAGTATCGGGATTCGATATAAACCAAGTGAATAAAGACCACGTATGTCGATTGTAATGATTACTTGGTACTCCTTGAGTTTAGAGACATCCCGGGCTCTTTATACACCTTAGGATTTTCAAAAGACTTCGAATAAAAGCTTGTGGTTTGGTTTCTTTCTCCAATAGGCTTCGTATACCGCCTCATAAACCTCCTAAATACCAAGGGATTCCCTTAAAAACCTTTTCCGAGCCCCAAAAGTGGTCCATACTCGGAAGGGGTGCGCTCGAACGAACCGAGGTGCGCTCGAGCGGACTTGGGCTGCACAGGTAAACGGGCGGACAGAGCGTCTGTGCGCTCGAGCGGCCAATAATGCGCTCAAGCGGCCAATCATACGCTCGAGCGGCCAGTTGCGCGCTCGAGCGGGCAGGCAATCTGCTGCCCGAACTGCAGTCAGAATGACCGCGTGCTCGAGCGGCCTGATGTCTGCTCGAGCGGGCAGTCATTTTAGCTGCCCGAAAATGGCCATCCTGGCCTTCTTCTCTTCTCCCCCCCCCCCCCCCCTAAACATTTTTCCTGCGACAAAAGCCTCCTTACCTCCCAATAACAACCATAAATTTTCTTTCAAATACCACAACCTTATTCTCTACTTCCCATTACATCCAAATCTAACTCCTCCATTCATTCATATTTGATCACCAAAGAAAGAGAAACCAACTCCCATAAGATTCATCTACACTTTAATAACATAAAGATACTTTTATCAAGGTGCATAATAGAAAAATCAACTCATAATTATGCATTTCAAAAGTAATAGAAATCAAGGCAAGGAAGACTATGAAAACACATGTAAAAATCATTAGGAATAATTAGTGCAAAAACAAGAGATTTCCATGAAACATGTAAATGTTCAAAACTTATCCATTCATCCACTTGCCTCAAGTCCAAAGCTAAGCAAAAGATCCTCTAACACACTCTCAAGCACAAAATCCACAATCTCTACAAAAAAACCCAAACAAACCCTAAAATGGGTTAAACAAAGAAATAGGAAGAGAGAGCTTCCAATAATGGAAATGGAGCTCCTCTAAGGTCATAAGGACAGAAATCTAAGAGATTAGTGAGAGTGCTTACTTGGAAGATCCTTTAATGGCAAGTCTTAGCTCAAAACGAGTCTTGGAATGGGAGGTTTCCTTCAACAATGATATCAATAGAGAGCCTTGAAGGAGAGGACGAAGATGGTGATCTCCATTATGATGTGGGTGCAAGTTTGGTGAGGGATTGAGATGAAGAGAGCAAGAGAAAGAAGAATAATGAGGAAGAAGAAACCCTAGACAAGAAAGTTGCTGGAAAAGGGAAGGGAGAAAAGTTGGGTTCTATATATAGCATTTGCAAGTGGGCTCCACCACTTCGGAATTTTGAAAGGCTGAAATAGTAGTTTTCGGGATCTCGGATGAAATCGACGAAGAAGGAAGAAATGATCGTCGAAATTTCTACTTTCCAAAAAGTATATGTTTCGTGGGTTTCGGGAATATCAAGTTTTGGGTACAGATTTAGTGTGAAAAGACTGTTTTGCCCTCAAGCAATGGAAATCGGGTTTCGGGATTCGGGACGGGAACGGGATCAACATGAAAGTTGAAGGGGTTAACAAAATAAGTAAATCGGGATAAAACACCAAATCAAAAGAATATCGAGTAAACCCCCAAGTACACGCAAGTCATAAAAATGAACCCCCAAAGGGCCCCACTAATTCCAAAGGCACTCAAAATTCTCCAAAGCTATGACAAAACTATTCTAAGCCAACTAGACCAAAATCCACTAAACCAAATCAAGACTAACACGCAACTTAATCAACACTAATCGAGGTCACTCGGGTCGGGGTCTTACATCCTCCACCCCTTAGGATATTTGGTCCTCCAAATAAAATAGAAAACTCACCTCAGGTAGGAGATGTGGGTACTTCTTCTGCAGTTGGTTTCGCAATTCCCATGTTGCCTCTTCCGGTCCATGATTTTCCCAAAGTACCTTTACCCACTGAATAGTCCGCGTTCTCAATTCTTGTTCTTTGGTGTCGATGATTTGAATAGGCTTCTCAACATAAGTAGCATCTTCTCTGATATCTAACGGTTCATGCTGGAGTACATGTGAAGGATCGGGGACGTACTTCTTCAACATAGATACATGGAATACATTGTGTACGCCGGAAAGCTCGGGTGGTAAGGCTAATCTATAAGCCACGTCACCAATCTTGCTCACAATGTCATAAGGTCCAATGTATCTCCTTGACAACTTGCCTTTCTGCCCAAATCTCAAAGTTCCCCTAGTAGGTGATACCTTCAAGAAAACGTTGTCTCCTTCTTTGAACTGTAAGTCCCTTCTGTGAGAATCTGCATAACTCTTCTGTCTACTCCGGGCTACTTCTAGACGTGCCTGAATTTGGTTAACCTTGTCACTGGTCTCACTTACCATAGTTGGTCCATGGAAACTACGGGCACCAACCTCTTCCCAACACACAGGTGTCCTACACCTTCTACCGTACAATGCCTCAAAAGGTGCCATCCCAATGCTCGAGTGGTAACTGTTGTTGTACGCGAACTCACACAAAGGTAGAGTCTCGTCCCATTGGGTCTTGAAGTCTAACACACAAGCACGGAGCATATCCTCAAGAGTCTGAATTGTCCTCTCTGACTGGCCATCTGTTTGAGGGTGATAAGTTGTACTGAACTGTAATCTCGTACTCATAGACTCATGTAGTGTTTTCCAAAATCTTGAGATGAATCTGCTGTCTCTATCAGATGTGATGAAAACTGGCTGACCATGTCTGCTGACGATCTCACTAACAAACAACTCTGCCAATGGTAGCATGTGCATCTTCTGCCCAGTCTTCATCGGAATGAAATGAGCTGACTTGGTGAGACGGTCCACAATGACCCAGATAGCGTCATTTCCTCTGCTAGTCCTCGGTAATCCCAAAATGAAGTCCATGGTTATATGCTCCCATTTCCATTCCGGAATCTCGAACGGTTGCAACAACCCTGGAGGCTTCTAGTGCTCTGCTTTAATCAGCTGACATATCATACACCGAGAAACGAATGCTGCTATCTCTCTCTTCATGTTATTCCACCAAAATCTGCCCTTCAAATTCTGATACATCTTCGTGCTGCCAGGATGCACAGAATACCTTGTACTGTGAGCTTCGGTCATGATATCATTCCTCAAATCTTCGATGTTTGGCACACACAGACGGTCACGGAAGTACAAAACTCCATCCACAATCCGAAAGTCGGGACGATCTGCTATCTGCTCTGAAATCTTGGCCAACTCTGGATCTTGCAACTGACTGTCTTTAATCTTCTGAATGAAGGAAGGCTTTGACACTGACATGTTAGCTAACAAAACACCCTTCTCTAGTGGCTGTAGATCTATTCTCAACTCCTCAAATTGCTCAAAGATACATGTGCCACTGAGATTTACCATGCCCACCGATTTCCTGCTCAAAGCATCAGCAACTACATTTGCCTTCCCTGGATGATATTTGATTGGAAAATCATAATCTTTGATATACTCCATCCATCTTCTCTGCCTCATGTTTAATTCCTTCTGTGAGAACAAGTACTGTAAGCTGCGGTGATCGGAGTGAACCTCAAATTTCTCTCCATAGAGATAATGTCTCCACATCTTCAATGCGAAAACAACTGCTGCTAACTCAAGATCATGTGTTGCATAGTTCTTCTCATGATCTTTCAACTGACGGGATCCATAAGCTATCACTTTCCCTTCCTGCATCAACACGCACCCAAATCCAATGTTCGAAGCATCGGTAAAGATAGTGAAACCGCCGCTTCCGAATGGCAAAGTAAGGACTGGTGCTGTGGTTAATCTCTTCTTAAGCTCTTGGAAACTGACTTCACACTTGTCTGACCACACATATGGCACGTTCTTCCTTGTCAACTTCGTCAAAGGTGATGCAATCGACGAAAACCCCTGTACAAACCTCCGATAATAGCCTGCCAATCCTAGAAAACTCCTGATTTCTGACACATTCTTCGGTCTTTCCCACTGTACCACTGCCTCAATCTTGGATGGATCTACTGACAAGCCTTCTCTGGAGATAATGTGCCCCAAAAATGCTACTTGTTCAAGCCAAAACTCACACTTATTGAGTTTTGCATACAACTGGTTCTCTCTCAGAAGCTGTAAGGCTATTCTCAAGTGCTCTTCATGCTCTTCTTTGGTCTTGGAGTACACCAAAATGTCATCAATGAACACCACTATAGACTGATCTAGGTACTCTGCGAATATCTTGTTCATTAATGCCATGAACACTGCTGGTGCATTTATCAAACCAAATGGCATCACCAAAAACTCATAGTGCCCATATCTAGTTTGGAAAGTTGTCTTCAATACATCTGACTCTCTGACTCTAAGTTGGTGGTAACCAGATCTCAAATCAATCTTCGAAAAGTGAGAAGCACCTTGTAACTGATCAAACATTTCATCTATCCTTGGCAAGGGATACTTGTTCTTGATGGTCACTTGGTTCAATCTTCGGTAGTCAATACACATTCTCATGGAACCATCCTTCTTCTTGACGAACAATACTGGAGCTCCCCATGGCGAAACACTAGGTCTTACAAAACCTTTGTCCAACAATTCTTGCAATTGTGTTTTTAATTCTCCCAATTCCGCCGGAGCCATTCTATAAGGTGCAATGGATATCGGGGCAGTCCCTGGTAATAGCTCGATAGTGAAATCAATCTCTCTAATGGGTGGTAAACCTGGAATCTCCTCCGGAAAAACATCCGGGAATTCCCAAACAATTGGGATATCCTCCACACCTTGGGACCGTTTATCCTCCGTGATAAACGCCAAATAGGTCTCACATCCACCCTTTAGAAGTCTATCAGCCTTCATCGCTGAAATAAATCATGTACTAGGATTACTCCTGTCTCCTCGAAATAGTACTCCTGCTGGTGTCTCTTCTAATTTGAAGGTGAGGGTCTTATGGAAACAATCCATTGTAGCATGGTACCCTGCTAACCAGTCCATCCCTAGGATGACATCAAAATCAAACATCTCCAATAAAATGAGGTTCGCTGGTAACTCTAATCCTCCTATCATGACTGGACAATTAGGATAAAAAGTCCTACATATAACTTCTTTACCTATGGGGGTAGCCATAGTCAATAAGAAATCCATATCTCTAGCATGCATATCAATCATCTTTGCAAATTTGGGAGAGGTAAAAGAGTGGGTAGAGCCAGGGTCAAACAAAACCCTAGCTTGGAATCCACAAACAAGAAGTGTACCTTCCACTACATCTCCAGCTGCCTCTGCATCAGCTCTATTGACCGCATAAATCTGTCCTCTCTGTTGTGGCCTATTCTGAGCTTGTTGTGGCCTGCCTGCATTCCTATTCTGTTGTGGAGGACGCTGATTCTGATTCTGCCCTTGCTAACGGGCTTGCTGCTACTGCTGTGGTCTGTACTGCTGCTGTGGTGCTTGTTGCTGAAGAGGTCTAGCTTAGTTTTGCACAACTATTGCATTCTGAGGTTATGTTGGACGCTGTGCCCCTTGCTGCTGCTGATTCTGCCTATTCTGCCTTAGACAGTCCCTCATCTGATGGGCCATGGAACCACATCTGAAGCATGCTCCTGTGATGGTACGACACTGGGCACTCTCGTGGTTCTTCCCACAATGTGTACACACCAAGGGATTCTGCACATTCTGTTCTTGCCTCTGCCTTTTGTGCTGGTGATTCCTTTGCTGGTTGTTCTGCTGTTGCTGTTGTCCTTTACCCTGCAGTCTGAGGATCTTGTGGTGAAAGTTCTCAAATTTGTAAGCCCTCTTGACTGCCTCTTCGAAGGTTGTAGGTGGTACAACCCCGGTAGCATCCCGCTCAATGATGGGATTCAGCCCTTCAAGGAACTTAGCTATCTTCTTTTCCACTGTGTCCACTAGCTCAGGAGCATATCTAGACAATCTCTCAAATTTAGTGAGGTATTCGAGGACTGACATATTGCCCTGGACAAGCTGCTGAAATTCCACTGCCTTCTGCCTCCTTATATGAGTGGGCACATACTTGTCCCCAAACTGCCTCTTGAAACTAGCCCATGCCACTGCATCTGCCATGTGCCTGTATTCTTCCCTCACTGTCTTCCACCAGATATCTACTGAATCGGTGAAGAGAGATGTTGCAAGCTGGACCCGTTCTCTTCCTGTGCACTGGAAGATCTCAAAGATGTTCTCCGTGTGCTCCAGCCAATTGTCTGCAGCTAAGGGATCCTCTGTCCCAAAGAATTCTTTCGGGCCTCTCTTCCTGAACTTCTCAAACAAGGCATTTGGGTCATGCTCCCTCTGATTGATAACTATGGTTGGTTGGGCTTGCACGGGTTCGGGCCTCCTCTGTAATACTTCTAAGAGTTGCCTCTACATGTTTGCCAACTCCCTGACATGGTCTTCATCCTTCTTCAGCATCTGTTCCTATAACCTTGTTTGATTCTCATTAGCCTGTCTTTGTTGATCCAACATAGCCCGCATCATTTCTTGAAATTGATTTTGCATGGTATTGTCGGGAATGTCTTCTTGGACTGGCCCTGTATGCTCATTGTTACTTGCTGTGAGGTTGCCGTTTACTGGCCTTTTTCGAGGTGGCATTATGCTGCAAAACAATTTGTTAGCACAAGATAATACAATAAGGGTCACACAATGCTCACACGATACTAACTAACGAAAACTCTAATGAATCCTCGCCACGTCCTTAGGATTTCTAGTTTCTTTTAACTGCTTGAAATACGTCTCGCTCTGATACCAGTCTGTCACGACCCCGGACCGGGTCGTCGGGCCTAATCCGGGATCGGGACTAGTGTGCGTGTATGATTGTACATGAATTAATTTAAAACCCAAAACGTATACGAGTCTACCAAAGAGTACCACTCGTACACGCGATTTCCCACAGGTGTCCGCGGTGAGGATATCACATTAACATGAATATTTCTTTTATGTGCGGAAGCGTGTAGCAAATCTATTTCATACATTCATGTCCAAGATAACAAGATTAACACATGTTTAATTCTAGTATCAAAATGAGCAATGATCATTAAAGCTATAACCCCAAAAGAAAGTTAAGGTTTACAACAATAAATTTAATTACATTGTCCCCAAAAATAGAGTCCAACAAAGGCCAATATGAATAAAATAACAAGTTCCCAAAAGAATGGATAGACACTATCCCCAAAATGTTACGCAGCTCAAGCACCCGAATGTCTAGACGACATCATCGGCGTGCCACTCAACTAGACGGTGCGGTTCACCGACCGCCGCCTCAAGCTCCTCCTCGGGGAGACCAACAACGGGACCTGAGTACCAAAGCAAAGGGTCAAATACGACGGTTTGGCAAACGGGCGAAAAGATAAATCAATAAAGAAATTACCTTGGAAAACATTTAAACCTGTCAAAGCAATAGTTTTATAAAACGATAGAATCATTTATTCAAATACATATGCAATATAAAACATGTAAGGTATCCAAGGAAATGGGAAACAAACAAGATGGCAACCACACATAGCTAAGTCCTCTATCACCAAAGTGACATGAGCATATCGGGATGTTGTCTCAGTCACCGAAGTGAGGAGATGCAACATAAGTAACATATACATAATATAATACGGGATGGGACCACGGTAGCGAACCGGGTATTGGGACAAGACCACGGTAATAACAGGGTAGCGGGATCCAAACTGCAGCTGGCGGGACGGGAAAGGGTCTCTAAGTCGGTGGATCAACCGGCAAGGAAAGCCAAGCTTAGTGGTGCCGACTCATAGGTCAAATCATGTAAAACAAGACATGTGCAAATCATATGTAATGCACTTAAATAAACAGGCGGGACGGGGTGCTCAAAAGCACTAATTTCATTTTCAAACGGGAAGTGCATATCGGGGCTAGCAAAAGCTCTATTTGCAAATTCAATGTTTTCGGGAATGATAAATCACATTTCTTGAAATTCGAGACAAGTATCGGGATTCGATATAAACCAAGTGAATAAAGACCCCGTATGTCGATTGTAATGATCACTTGGTACTCCTTGAGTTTGGAGACATCCCGGACTCTTTATACACCTTAGGATTTTCAAAAGACTTTGAATAAAAGCATGTGGTTTGGTTTCTTTCTCCAATAGGCTTCGTATACCGCCTCATAAACCTCCTAAATACCAAGGGATTCCTTTAAAAACTTTTCCTGAGCCCCAAAAGTGGTCCATACTCGGAAGGGGGTGCGCTCGAGCGAACCGAGGTGCGCTCGAGCGGACTTGGGCTGCGCAGGTAAACGGGCGGACAGAGCGTCTGCGCGCTCGAGCAGCCAATTGCGCGCTCGAGTGGGCAGGCAATCTGCTGCCCGAACTGCAGTCAGAATGAACGCGCGCTCGAGCAGCCTGATGTCCGCTCGAGCGGGCAGTCATTTTTGCTGCCCGAGCTGCAGTCAGAATGACTGCGCGCTCGAGCGGCCTGATGTTCGCTAGAGCGGGCAGTCATTTTTGCTGCCCGAAAATGGCCATCCTGGCCTTCTTCTCTTCTTCCCCCCCCTAAACATTTTTCCTGCAACAAATGCCTCCTTGCCTCCCAATAACAACCATAAATTTTCTTTCAAATACCACAACCTTATTCTCTACTTCCCATTACATCCAAATCAAACTCCTCCATTCATTCATATTTGATCACCAAAGAAAGAGAAACCAACTCCCATAAGATTCATCTACACTTTAATAACATAAAGATACATTTATCAAGGTGCATAATAGAAAAATCAACTCATATTTATGCATTTCAAAAGTAATAGAAATCAAGGCAAGGAAGACTATGAAAACACATGTAAAAATCATTAGGAATAATTAGTGCAAAAACAAGAGATTTCCATGAAACATGTAAATGTTCAAAACTTATCTATTCATCCACTTGCCTCAAGTCCAAAGCTAAGCAAAAGATCCTCTAACACACTCTCAAGCACAAAATCCACAATCTCTACAAAAAAACCCAAACAAACCCTAAAATGGGTTAAACAAGGAAATAGGAAGAGAGAGCTTCCAATAATGGAAATGGAGCTCCTCTAAGGTCATAAGGACAGAAATCTAAGAGATTAGTGAGAGTGCTTACTTGGAAGATCCTTTAATGGCAAGTCTTAGCTCAAAACGAGTCTTGGAATGGGAGGTTTCCTTCAACAATGATATCAATAGAGAGCCTTGAAGGAGAGGACGAAGATGGTGATCTCCATTATGATGTGGGTGCAAGTTTGGTGAGGGATTGAGATGAAGAGAGCAAGAGAAAGAAGAATAATGAGGAAGAAGAAACCCTAGACAAGAAAGTTGCTGGAAAAGGGAAGGGAGAAAAGTTGGGTTCTATATATAGCATTTGCAAGTGGGCTCCACCACTTCGGAATTTTGAAAGGCTGAAATAGTAGTTTTCGGGATCTCGGATGAAATCGACGAAGAAGGAAGAAATGATCGTCCAAATTTCCACTTTCCAAAAAGTATATGTTTCGCGGGTTTCGGGAATATCAAGTTTTGGGTACAGATTTAGTGTAAAAAGACTGTTTTGCCCTCAAGCAATGGAAATCGGGTTTCGGGATTCGGGACGGGAACGGGGTCAACATGAAAGTTGAAGGGGTTAACAAAATAAGTAAATCGGGAGAAAACACCGAACCAAAAGAATATCGAGTAAACCCCCAAGTACACGCAAGTCATAAAAAGGAACCCCCAAAGGGTCCCACTAATTCCAAAGGCACTCAAAATTCTCCAAAGCTATGACAAAACTATTCTAAACCAACTAGACCAACATCCACTAAACCAAATCAAGACTAAGATGCAACTTAATCAACACTAATCGAGGTCACTCGGGTCGGGGTCTTACAACTCTAGCTTTGCCAGAGACAGGTTGGTGGAGAATTTCTTTTGGGCCGCTGCGGTGGCATCCTAGCCACAATTTGGACGTTGCCAGGAAGCTGTTTCGAAAGCTATTCAATTCATAACAATAATTGATGACATCTATGACGTGTATGGTACATTGGATGAGCTAGAACTTTTTTACTAATGCGGTTGATAGGTCAGTGACCTCTTTCTTAACTACTATTGAACATGAAATAATTCACGGGCTCAGAGGAGAATTAAAGAGGTGAAGAGTGAAAGGTCTATAGTGGAGATTTAGAGTTTTAGACGGCACTGTCACTCACTTTCTTGATATTTGTTAGTATTTTTTGTTGGCTAATTCATGGATTAGACAAAACTCTGGCTCCATTGAGTTATATTTTCTATTTTATTTTAGAATAGACTGTGGTTGTGTCGCCGGAAGAGCTGAAGCGAATAATAGAAGAAAAAAGAGAAGACCAGGCTAAACTCCTAGGCCTGATAGATTAGAGCCTCTGTCCGATTGATCGGACAGAAGGCACGCCCCAGTTATTTGGGTGGTCCGATCGATCAGACATGCGCGGGCACAGCGGGAAATTTTGCTGGTCTGCTTAGATTTAGTTTCCTCTTAAGACTTGGTTTCCCACTTTGAGTATCTCTGTTCTTACTACAAGGCACGAATTTGGGGCTATAAATAGGGTATTGCTCTCAACCCTAAAGACCACCACTCTCATTAATCTGAGTCATAGATATCTTAGGCAGGGATTATTGTCTAGAGCCATTGAGAAGGGCTACTCTAGAAGGTCACTGTTGCTTCTGCTTTCTTATAGAAAATAGTTCATCTTGACTGACATGGTACGAGGAGATCAAGTAAGGAGAACGGTGCACGGTGCATGTCATGTTAGTGAATTCTGTGCAAGAAAAACTACAGTCTTTAGGTCGAGGTATAGACTGAGGGAAAGGAGCTGTGAGTATTTCTTTTAACTGTTTGTGAGTTCTTGATTTCTGGTTTGTGGTTTTTCTCACTGGATAGGATTTTCACGCTAAATATTGTGTCTACCTTCTTGTGGTGTGTGATTGGCAGATTTATTTGCTAGTTCTAGATTTATTGGTAGATTTTCTTCAATCTTCTTGATGCTTGGAGCTTGATCAATCTTCAAGCTTTCTTTTCATCTCTCTCTCTTTGACCAAGCATCTTCTCTAGCTCCCAAGCTTTCACTTCTTTCACTCTCCCCCATTGACCATGCACTCTCTCCTTTTGGTAAGATATGCATTCTCTCCCCTTGTAGAAGATCATACAATATCTCCCCTTAGGATGTATGGACATACTCTTCCCCCTTTAGACAACTTGATTGTTCTCTCCCCCTTTGACATTAAATTGCAAAGGTACATACACACATGAAATAAGGAAAATACCTTTTAGTAGCACCTGTTAACAAAAGAAAACGAAAATGAAATACATAACAGGCCATCATGTATGGAAGAAGTCTCTAAGGGTTCAAAGCCAATACAAAGGCCCGCTAATACTTCCTATGAAGGTTTACACTCCCCCTCAATCCATTCTCTTATTTTCTCTAACTTTTGACAAATATTTAACTATTTGGAGCAAGAAGAAGATCGTTTTACCAATTGAGGAAAAACTTCAAGGAAAGAATTAGACACATATAACTTGATAGCTCAATATGATCAAATTGTCAATATAAAGAGCAAGGCCATGGAGAAAAGCGATCATGGATACCAATTGGAATATATATATAAAACAAATATACCAATTAAGATTGAAGGATATGACTATTAAAACAATCACTCTAACATGGAGTTAAAAAGAATATAACTATTAGGAAAAATCCAAATTAGAGCTATCTATGATGTTATGGGGTTTACTAAACATAGCATCAATCAATATAACTATGAAAATCATATGCTATGAAATATTTGAAATCATTTCAACCAATCTTTAAATATGACTATCAAGTACAAGATGAGTGAAATGAAATTCAAACATGAAGCCAACCTAAACTATTAACCAACCAATGTTATGATCACATAAACATGGTGGTCATAAGATTTACCTATATGAGCAAGAGAGGTGGAAAACATGAAAAATTATGATGCTAATGGAATGTAACATGGAACAAAAATATATAACTATAAAGTTCAATCCAATGTACATGGTCTATCACATTCTTAAGATATGACATCAATTGGATATTACAACAATCGAAAATTATACCAATTGAAACCAATTGAATTTGAAAACATGATTAAGAGCAAGGATGTGACAAACACAAAATTTCATCAAGCATCATAAATGGATATTCATCACTTTTAATGATATAACTAATGAGCATTGTAATGAACAAGATAAATTGCATAAAAGAGTATAACTATATGATCAAAATGCAAATCTATCAAGATAATATTGTAATCAAAGGATTTTGAAAACCATGAGATATAACTAAAAGATCATGAAGACAAAATCAAATGATCACAAAGAAACATTGCATTTAAAGAGATGTGACTATATAGAAACAAAATGAAAATGTAACAAGACCAACGATAAGATATAACTAAAAAGAATAGGTTGGTCTAGAGAGGTTCAAGGCCTTAAAGATAGTCTAAATATCTACGTTTGAAGATCCTCCTAAGGTCTTGAAAAGGTTGTCCTTGAGAGATCACATTGAAGTCCCACCAACTCTTGAAGATTTAACTCAAAAAAGTTTTTTAGAGTGGTGAAAAGATTTGTTGGGAAAATAAAGAGCTAGGAAGGAAAAAATTAATTTCGATCATAGTGGAAATCATTTTAAAGATATGCAATAAAACATAACACTAGGGTTCTAATCCAGATAAGGATCGACTCTAGGTTGTTAAGCCCTAAAATGGAGTAACCTCTCTCTGATACCACTTGTAAGTCCATGGACCCGAACCCTAGAGGGGGGGTGAATAGGGTGAGCTTCTATTAAGTGACCAATTATGCCAAATTCTAACTTTTTTAAAATCAATTAGTCACAAGTGATGATATAGAATTTAAGTGCGGAAGATAACAAAAACAATCATCACAAAGCATTCACCATAACACAAGGATTTATAGTGGTTCGGCCTCAATGCCTACATCCACTACCGGCTTGTGATCCAACACCCCACCGGATTTTCACTATTTATGCTTTTCAATAGGTTAAGCAATAACCTTTACAATATGCTTTCCAAGGCTAAACAATAACCTCTTACACTATGCTTTTCTTAGGCTAAGCAATAACCCCTACAACTATAAGGTTGGTTATCTCTCTAAGTAGTGTCTAGAATACACTTGATGGAGATATACTTTAAGCTCAATACAATTGCCTCTTAAATAGGCGGATATGAAAGTGAAAATCTAATTCACACACACACACACTATGAATGCAAAGATGAATGCACAATGTATATGTATGATGTCCTCAATTAATTTGAAAATTAAAGCTCATAAATGTATGCCAAAGGCTTTTAGAAGTTTTAGCTCATAAAAATATTTATGATTGAGGAAAGAATGCTAATCACATGTTATTAACAACTTGTAAAAGATTTACCTATCTAGTTCAAGCAAGTTGTGAAAGTTTAAGAACAAAACATGTGATGCATAAGGATTTCAATCAAATTAACAATGAAGCTTAATATATGTATGCTTAAAGCATTTGAAAGTGTAAAACACAAAAATATATTTGATTGAAATCAAGGGACAAATTACATGTACTTAAAATACAACTTGAAAATGATATACCTATCAAAGCTAAGCAAGTTGTGAAACTTTAAAACAAAAGTACATATGATTTGTGAAGTTGTTGAATTCAAAACATAAGATAGATTTGAAAGTGATTTTCTTATGATGAAAAATAACAACCAAAGATCCAACCAAGTATAGGAATCATGTTTATATATAATTTCAAAGATGTTTACAAAAACATGATTTACTTAGATATACCAATTTAAGTACTACTTGGTTTGAATCAAAGTGTTGCATCCAAAACAATAAATCAATTCAAAACATATACATGTTAAGGACACAACAAATCATAGTTTATCATGCTAGAAAAGATTTACTAATATTTAAAACAAAGCATGAAAACATATGATTAAGAAAAGTAAAGCTTACTTAGAGATTTAACTTCATTAATCCAAGCTTTTAGCTTTCCAAATGTCCCTTAGTCATCCTTAGCTCATTCCCCTTTGATTGGCCTTAAAACATCTCAAGGAGGGCCTCTTTGTTCCTCAAAATTTCTTTAGGAATGAGCTTCTATTTATACCCAAAAAGTGGGTTCTGGCGTGTCCCCGGTCGACCTGGTACCTTGCCCGGTCGACCCGGCCTTAAAGGTCAAAAATCTGACCGTTTGAAAAGAAGCCTAACGGCTCTTTGCCCGGTCGACCCGCAGTGTGCGCGGTCGCCCGGGTCCATGGGCTCGGTCAACCGAGCACACTGCGGGTCGACCTGGGCCCAGGGACCAAATTCCCCATATTATCATATTTCAAAGTATTTCTTTGAGGGGACTTTTGGGCCATTAAATCAAGCTTGGAAACATGATTTTAATTCAATTTAAGTGCTTTTAAAATCATGAAAGATAAAAGCTTAAAATAATTTGAAAGATTTAAAACATAGGCCAGCTTGATTCATAAAACTTCTTTTCAAATTAAAATGCATCCAATCAAAACATGCATGAAACATATAATTTACAAGATTTAAAACAATGCATGAGTAAATCAAGATTGCAAGATTTTCTAAATCAATGCAAGTGTGAAAATTCGAATGATGCTAAAATGATAATGCATCCATCAAATTGCAATACACAAAATTCCTAACAGTCCTTTCCATGTGATTATTGGCCCCGCTTGGACTACAGCTATATTTTTTCGTTAACCATCATATTATAATTACATGGAAACTCCTAGTATACTTTGGCACTCCTTACCATTTTTGTTTAAATCTTTTTGTACTCTTCTCTAATAACTTTTATTCTCAATGTAGCTATTATCTTACATTACTGTCTCTTGTGTTTCAGATGGGATCTTAAGGCAATGGAGCAACTTCTTGAATATATGAAGACCTGTGTCTTAACTTTATACAACAGTATCAACGAAATAGGTTATGACATTTTGAAAGAGGAAGGGCGCAATGTCATACCATGTCTGTCCCCGACCCATATTAGCCCGATTAGTGTTTTATTAAGTGTGTGCTTAGACTTAGGGGGGTTTAGTAATCGTTGGGTTAGAATATGTTTGGACTTAATCTTGACCATAGCTTTGGAAATTTTGAGTGCGTTTGACTTTAGCGAGACACGCTCAGGGATGCCCTGAGTGCACGTGTAAGTATGGGAGGATGATTCTAGATTTTAATAATTGTGATTTTGATTTCTTTTGAATGATTTTATTATTATCTATAACTTTCGTATTCAGCCCATTTGCGTCCAAAGCCCATAAATCCGTGTTTTGGCCCAAAAGGGTAAATTTGACTTTTCACACTCAAATCGGGACATGAATTTTGAAATCTCAAAACTATGTGAAATTTATACTTTTTGGAAACTAGATTTTTCAAGGATCATTTCATCCTTCTTCGTCAATTTCATCCGGGGCCCGCAAGAACATGTTTTAGCCATTTCAAGTATTAGACCAAATGGGGCCCACTTTCCACTCAACTTAAGTCATCTCCCTCACTCATCCACAGTACATTTGCAGAACGTTTAAACCTGGGAGAGCTCCTTCTCCTCCTTTTTTGTTTCTCCACCTTACATGCCATATCTAGAGGACTTGTATTGGAATTTTGAGCATACCATTCTCTTCCTCTCCTTCCAAGCTCTCCATTGGATCCATTTGTTGAAAGTTTCAGCTGGACAACCCCCTTCATCTTCTTCCTTATTTCTTGTTTTGGATACCTATAGGTAAGCGCTCCATCCCATGTCTTTAATGGAGTCTTTTGAACCCCTAAGGATGTAGTTTTCCAAGCATGCAACCCCATTTTCGAATTTGGTCCTTTGTTTTCAAAATTTCTTTAGTTTTTGAAGTGATTTCTTGGGACTCTGTAGATCTCTTCATTCAGCTATAGAGAGGGATCCTTGAGGAGGTTTTTGATTTGACATTTAGCTAAGGCAAGTGATCAATTTGAAGATAATACATGCATGTTCAGTTTTATGGAATTCTAACTCAAATCTTGTAATTGTTAATGGGTTTTTATGCTTCCTTTCACTCTCCTTCTTCGTGATTTATTTTACTGCAGACCGTGTGTTTTGTGGGTATTTTGATGCCCCTTTCTGGTAGCTAACCGATGCCTGTTGATAGAATCCAAAGCCATTTGAAAAACTCCTCTCTTATTGAAAGGTGTTGGTGCGAGTGCATAAATTTCTACCAGCCACATCAGCCAAGTTATTTTTTTATTTACTATTCCATCGGCCATGTAAATTCCTGCTTATGCCTTTTGATAACTCTTTCTTTATAGTTTCATGCCCTTTTGATGCCTTTTCTTTTATTTATTGTTATTTCCAATGGCCCAAGTACATAGAAATTTCCACACGTGTTAGAATTTACTTGCTGCAGGAAAACCCCACTAGCCAAATTTCTGTGCACCAGTGGCCATTAGGCAGGCTGGGCACAAACCGCACAGCCAGCGGCTGATTCTGTGCTTGGCCAGCTGGCCTGGCCATGGGACCCGCGGTAGATTGTGGGGTCCTCTTTCGGGACCCATTTGGACCTCTTTCAACCTGATTTTTGACCCTAATTAACCCCCACTAATTTCAGAATCCTAGTAAATAAAAACTCAGATTTTTGGAATGACTAACGGATACCAATTATTGTGTCCAAAGTAAGGTATTTGGCGGAGACTGTGAGCCATAGGTGTCTAGTTTTGGGACCAATGAAAACCAGAATATATTAAGGGGCTTTAAACTTGATAGTATGCATTTGAAATTTGAAATGTCCTTTAACTTCGGAGGCACCAATCACTACAACAGATTATATTTTTTGCGACGCTTAAAAGCGTAGCAATAGATAACATAACCGTTGCAAATAGTTTTCCGCGACGGTTTTGCAAGCGTCGATGTGACGTTGCAGTTGATGCCGACGCAGAAGATTAAAAACGACGCTCAAAAGCGTAGCGAAAGGTATACCCATCAACTACGGATTTAAGCGTTGTTAATGGTATTAATAGCGTCGCTGGATATATATATATTTTTTTCCATTTAAAACTTTTACCGATGCTTTAAAGAGTTGCAAAAGGTTTACTAACAGCAACGTTTTTTATTTTTGTCGCAGATAGTCTGTTTTGGCTACGGTTTAGAAGCGTTGCTAAATGGCTATTCGTTGCAACGCTTGAAAGGGTTGTAAAAGAACCATTTTTAAGTATAATATAACACGTATTTGCAACGCTTATAAGGGTTGTAAAAGAACCATTTACAAGTATAATACAACCCATTTGCAGCGCTTGAAAGGGTTGTAAAAGAACCATTTTTAAGTATAATATAACATGTATTTGCAACGCTTATAAGGGTTGTAAAAGAACCATTTACAAGTATAATACAACCCGTTTGCAACGCTTGAAAGGGTTGTAAAAGAACCATTTTTAAGTATAATATAACACGTATTTGCAACGTTTATAAGGGTTGTAAAAAAACCATTTGCAAGTATAATACAACACATTTGCAACGCTTGAAAGGGTTGTAAAAGAATCATTTTTAAGTATAATATAACACGTATTTGCAACGCTTGTAAGGGTTGTAAAAGAACCATTTGCAAGTATAATAAACACATTTGCAACGCTTGAAAGGGTTGTAAAAGAACCATTTTTAAGCATAATATAACATGTATTTGCAACGCTTGTAAGGGTTGTAAAGGAACCATTTGCAAGTATAATACAACACATTTGCAACGCTGATAGCACTACAAGAAAACTTACATTTAGCGGCAGATAAAAACCACCGCTATATGTATGAAAACCGCCGCAAAAGGTATTAGCGGCGGAAAACGAAAAGAAAACGAAATTATGCAAAAAAAGAGTGGGTCTATAATCCCCAGCATTGGAACAAGAGAACTTATGCACGAACATCAAACAGAATAGAAGAAAATTTTCTTATTAATAAAAAAACAAAGGAAGAATCATTGCAACATTTATTCATCCAGTTGAATGAAAATAGACGAGTCTTTTACATTGATAATACAACACGTGCTGCTGCTTTTTCCTTGTCATGACTACCACTCTCTATAGCTGGTACATCCATCACTTTTATCCCATGCCCATTGTCATTGCAATCATTGTCTTCATTACCTAAAAGCTGACTTCCCATGTAACTTCCCATAGAGTAAGGAGGTTTATCCATGGAACAAACCTGGAAATTCATCTGCTGTGGAAAGAGATCACGTGCTGCCTCCTTTTCAATGTCATGACTAACACTCTCTATTGCTTATATCCATTGTATTTGTCTCAAGCTCATCTTCATTGCAATCTTCATCTTCTTCAAAATCCTCTTCTTGGTCTAAAATCTGACTTCCCATATAGCAAGGAAGATCATCCATGGAACCAAACTGGACATTCTTCTGTTGTGGCAAGGTTGGGCAGCCAGCAGTGTACTTCATATACTTTGTTGAAAAGAAATTTATGGTGAGGTTTAAGCTGATAGGAAAAAATCATAATCAAATCATATTTTAGTATGAAGAAAACATGAAACAAAAGCAGATAAATGAGACAAGAGAAAGATGTTTTACTTCTCCCACGCTGGAAGGGTGAGCATTGTGTAGACAAGTTTAATTTTATTGGCAATCCCCGATAGCGATTTGAAGCTTGCAGCCGCTTTTCTTACTGCTAGAGACTCTCTAGGATGCTGCCATGCCCATTCAAACTGCAAGGGATAATTCCATATTGAAATTAAAGCAAAATTACAGTAGAAGACAATGCCTCACTGAAATTACAGTGTAGCAAGATCACACTAGAGGAACTGTTTGATCCTAGCTACATGTAGGCCCATGGTTTTGTGATTCAGACAATTCATCCGACAGCCCTATCATGGATAGTGTGGGTGTGGGCACTGGGGGCGCTTGTGGATCCTAGCATTTGGACATTTGGCCCTTTTGTTTCTCCCTTAATCATCTATAACAGGCTGGCAATTATGGACACAGATTTTCCAATCTGGCTTTCTTTTGGGACATGCTATCTACATAGGGGTCCAAATCAACCTGCTGGATCGCTTAAACAATGGACACAGTAGTCCACCGTTCTAGATCAAATAACCTGGGAGCAAGAATGAAAGAACTTCTGATATCAAGGGTTATGTGTGGACCTTATATGGTAAATTATGCATTCATAGAGAAACTCCTGAACTGAAAAGAAAACAAAAGAAAAAATCCATCTCAATCGAGTAACAGATGTTGAGATTTAACTTGGCACTTCTGGGTTCCAATGAAACTGCATTTTAGCACTCAGAATCACAATATGGCACTTAGAAATCTTTTAAATCAGTGCTTCATTCTTTTCAAATGGTGATGAAAAAATTAGTACATAATTTGTTCAAAAAAAAAAAAAAGCAATTGGCCAAGTCAACAGGATTTTGGCCCTAATCAAGTACGATATAAGTTGTTTGTTTCCTCTACCTTTAACCTTCAAATAAAGGACAGCTAAGTCTTCTTAATTAGACTGATAGAATTAAGACTGGATCATCATTATCATTGGAGCCTTTATCCTTATCATCTGGTTTGGCTATAATCCAAACAGGATATTGTTCCTAAAATACGAATGGCAAACATTTTATAACCTGTAGAGCTGAAACATTTGAGGGGAAGCCGAATATGCATAAAATCATTTCCCATGGGCGTTTCCTCTTCGTTCTCCATGCACCCCATTTTATTTCACCATTATGCTGCCTGATTCGGCACCGAGGATTGACTGTAAACCTAAATAAGCAATAGAACCAAGTAAATAATCTTGATTAGTTCTGAAATTGCACTATTACATTTTCAAAGTACTCTGTTTATTGGATGCTTTTGGACCTACCATTAAAAAAATCTTGAATGGAAAGGGAGACAACAATGGGGCAGTGCTATGTAAGCAAAGGCCACGATGAATCCCTAATTCAAGTGATACAAAAACATGTTTAGTATACAACCAAGATCCTATAAGAGCTTTAGAAAAGCAGGATTTCATATTATTTGAAAGGGTGAAAAGAAATGCCCAAGAAATTGAAGCAAATCAGTAATAAATTATACTCATGTAATCTTTATCACCTAGAACAGTCCACAAAAATGATCAGAGGATAGGCTAATTGAATTACACAGACTAGGATTTTTTATGCTTACGAATGAAGTTCCAAGAGTTAATCATATGAGAGGGTGAGAGAGAAGTTGAGCATCAAACCAAATATCAAACAAATTAGAAGTAGAAATTAGTCCCTTGGTTTAGAGTCCACCCAAATACATATCAATCATGTGATAGAGATTCTACTTTCCTTAAAGGGACATATGTTAGTGGAAAAAAAAAAGTTGTTTCAAATAACTTTATATGTTCTGTCTCTTATTAAAATATACCAACTTGTTTTCATCCCAAGACACTAAAAGGGGACTAAAATAAACTGAACTAATACATCAACCAATATATGATGTTTTCACAATAACTCAAACAGTGACTGAAATTGCATACTAGAATTTAAAACTATTGGAGCTTGAAAAGAGACCTGAACCATCTACAAATAGGTGTTGATATAACCTACTATACAATGAGGACAAAACAATGTCTAGATTTTATGCATGGCATAAAATGACAAAACCATCTTGGCATGTTAAACTCTATGAATTTGCCAATGCAGAGAACTTCTCTCTGTCTTCTTCTTTGCCTACAAGATTGTGAGAAGTTTGTCTAGGCTAAAGAATATTTCTACTAATATAATTGAAAAAAAAAATGAGTACAGAATATGCAAAAGCATATCAAAAGTTAAAAGTAGACAAACAGAGGCAGTGATGAAAAAGTTCAATATAAATCTTTGCTCTAACATTTTGATAAAACAGAAAACTTCAAACGCACATTGATATAAACCATCTATTTTTTTTATTTTCTTTTTTTACAACCTTAATGGGTGAAAGTTTATATTATTTAGTCTAAGTTGTAGTTTTGACATTGCATACTCAGTTTACCATTCGTTAATTAGTAGAAACCTTTAGCACATCCTTGATCATCACAACTATCTGTTTTCCATTTTCATTAAAAAAAACACAAAATATACAAATTATGAAAAATAAAAATAAAAATAAAAAAGAAGAAACAGAGGTTCAGTTAGAGACAAAGGCCCCTGCATTCTGTGAATGATAACAGAAATTCCTGGCATAGCCCAGAATTATCAATTATAGAAGATTTAATTCACTGATGAAGCAGTTCCTGTGGTACATTCGCTTCAAATAACTAAATACCATGGACATTCCACAACAAGAAAGAATAAACTTGGATTAGGAAAAGCTCTCATCGCAGGGCTCAATCCCTTTACATTACCATTTAGGAGGAGAAACATCTCACATCCCAGTCCTAAAACTAGGAATCTTGATGAGCATACTATAGACAACTTCACAAATTACTTATGAAAATTAGGATAATTCTTCCAAGTTTATTTTTTTTTTTCACAAACTTCAACAAATTTTGTGCAGAACAAAAAGGAAAAAAGAGAGAAGAAAAACAGTATCTGGAGCCTAAACAGTAGCAAATAATGCACTATATAAGAAAACTTACTTGCTCAGAGGAAAATGCTCAAAAGGCCTAGTGGTGGGAATTGTTCCACACAAATCGTTGTTTGAAACATCACTGAAAACACAGACAAATGTTTCATGAACGTACCTGTAAATGTATACCAAGGTGCTAAAGCAAAACCAAGACCAAATTTGTAACCAGAAGTCCTGAACTTACACAACTTTGAGGCTGACAATGTTAATCGTGCTCTTCTTTCTACTTTCCAGCCCAAATACAGAGAAAGCAACAAAAAGCCCTTTGAGCTTAGAGACTTGAAGAGACTTGGAAATGGTGGAAGGAATCCGTCAATCTGCTACCATCTGAAGACACACTTTTTCCGATAAGTCTATGCCAAACCTCATAAATAGCCAATGAAAAAGCTACATAAAAATAAAAATTCAATGCCGATCTCAATGATAATCGAAACCAGATCTTACAAAACCATAGAATCTGTCACGAAACTCTGTAAAGTTTGCAGCTGATATAGAGATATCACGTAGTAGAGCAACCTAAAGAAACTTTGCACACTCAAAAACATTTAACTAACAAAAGATTTAATTTCATAGCTTCTAAATGTAGAAAAGTACAGTTAATTATCACAGTATCCAAAAAAATTCCACATTGCCTTCCAAGTTATCCTTCCTAATCTTACAAAACATCATTCAAAATTCAAGGGATAAGTCTATTGCGTTTGCGATCATCTTCCATCCTTTTCAACCCCAAGAGTCTATCTTTGCAAAGTACTCATGATGTAGAAAGATCCTGCAATTCCAAAAAAAAAGTTGGTTAAGCCTTCATTTATTCTACAACTAACTGAGATATTAGTTACGACCTTAACTTAAAGATCAAGAATTGGTAGATAAAAAAACTAGTTCGATCATGTACTGGTGTTGACATCAGTTACATTAATAAGCAGAAACTAAGATCTACTATTTTAATTACATTAGTAAGCAGGAACTAACATATATTATTTTAGAATGCATGCAGATATGTCATGCCTATGATTAATGCATAAAAAGATTTCAGTATGGCTTTAAGGCAAAATGCAAACAAGTTATTCATAATTTCTTATATTTATACAATATAAAAGATTGTACTGAATGCATCTACACACACATTGATATAAAATGATCTAGCATATCAACTATCCACTAGTATTCAGCTTAAGGTCAAATGGAAAATCATCAAACATCCATCGCCAAGGGCATCTCAATATCTTATATGATAGAGATGTACAAATTTAAAACAATCATAATATGTAAGTACTAGGATTAGATGATAAATTTAAAATAGGTTCGAATTAGACTTGTAAGTTCTACAAAACAGAGGATTCAGAACTGTCTTCACCCTAGAGGAAACCCAATATCTACTTCATTACATATAATACCTTCCCACAAACCTATAATCTTTTGAATTCCCGCTGTCAATCAGTTCAAAAAATCAAAAGGGATTCTCAAATTCATGATAGCAAATAGACCCAAAAAATCGGGTGGAGTTCTCAAATTCCTACTCCTAAAAAGACAGAAAAATTGGATGGAGTTCTCAAAATCCTTTCTACATATCATTGTTCTTCCTCCCATCGCCAAACCCATTTTGACATGCAAGGGACAATAAAGCATCTGACAAAACAATTTTCAAGTGATAAAATTCTTCAAACCAAGTGTATAATAAGCCTTGAAAAATACAAATTGATAAACACTTCAATGTTGGGAAATATCATATTCAATGTGTAGTACCATTACAAGAAAACATCTAGATGGGTTTCTCATCAATATCAAAAGAACGCCAACAAGTAGACATGAGAAGACTACTTATATCTATATTGAGTAAAAGTGATTTTGCAAAATATAAAGATTTATCTCTAAAACTTAAAAGAAAGCAAGAGAGATGAGGGCTAGAATTGAATGCAGTGGAGGTACCTTCGGTCTTAATGAGTAGGGAATAATTTCAAAGAAGTAAAGCCCATATATGATAACTGCCCCTCTTTAAGAAATGAGTTTTACCAATATGAACTGACAATAAATAAAATAAAATCTTGAGAAAGATAAATACCCTCAAGAAAGAGCCATTACTCTGCTCAAAATCACAGCCTTCTTAATGTGAAAATTGGAATTCCAATGTTCTTTCAGACCCTCAGAAAATCTCTGATAAACAGAAATGGGGTTGTAGGAATTGATCTCCAAAGTCTCAAAAGGAGGAATTATAGAAAAAATATTTCCACACATACCCTTAGAAATCTCAACATACATTCATGCCTTTGAGGAGCCCTCTATATAAAAGAGGAGAGATTCAAACCCCAGCAACACTTCTGAAAGTAATACTAAAGTTTTGTTTCGACATTTCTAACAGTGGAGTTTTACTGAGTGAATTTTGAAGTAAGAGTTGCAAGATAGAGGGTTCCTGTAATTATGAGTGGAGTTCTTGCATGCTTTAAAGCAATATCACTACCAAAGATATTATTGTAACTTATAATATACTCTTTCCATACACTACCAAATAAAAACAGAATGTTATTATCTAACATATCAAGAAATATTTTAAAATCTTTAACAATCTATGGTTTTCAAACACCCCCTTAAGCATGTAGTGACGGACAAATACCCTTAAAGAATTATAGAATCATCTTAATGGGCCACCCAACAACTAAATGGATAGTTACCTAGACTCTCCATTTTTCTTGAACTTCATCCATAAGCATAAAGATTGAATAACTAGGATTTCGTGAAGAAACTAATAATGCCATCCCCATCAAAAACTTCTCCAAAATAATTATTAACCATGGTGAAAATGAGTATGAGTTCATAAGCACATTTTACTTATAAATATACAATATCCATCATGCAACTTAATGTATTCTCCTAACCTGTACTCTATAATAAAGATAAAGATAAACACATACCACAGAAAAGTTGGCCCCAATGTGCGCCATGAGAAAGTTCAATTTAGCTTCAGAAGCTGCTTTCCAATTTTGTAACTCATGAACCTCGTCTCTCAGCTCTTGTGCTTGTCTCCCATGCTCCTCAGCTTGTGTCTCAGCTGCCTCAGCTCTCCTCCTAAGTTCCTCAACCTCTGGATAACAGTAAGAGGAGGAGGATGACATTGGGTCCACGCCGTGACCAAGACCAACGATGTAACCTGGTTTTGTACCTAAGACTTTATTAGCAATGTCTTCCTCAGTCATGGCGGTAGAACCTTCTTCTAGGGACTCAGCTTGCATCTTCAACATCTTATCCTGTAATTATAAATAAAGGCAAATATCAAACTCATCAAGATATTTTGGACGACAAATCCTAATTACAGACAAGAAAAAAGATAACAAGATAGCTTGATCCTCACATAATTTTCTTTAGCAACGGAGCCACTCCAGCCTTTGCCCTGATTATAATACATCATGCGATAAAATTCAATCCTGCCGGGCTCTTGTTGAGTTTGTGCATTATGCTGTAACAGGTTCAATCCCAAAAATGTTTATTGTTGGCCATGCCAATTCTAAATTCCCATTTAGCTTTATATACTTATATACTTAAATAGCATTGTCAAACATACACTACTAATTCCTAATACAAATGAGAACAAGCTACATAGCAAAGTACCTAGAACATGACAAAAGAAGCATATCTGTAAATCATTTCTCACAAAGGCATCAAAGCATCTTGCCACATTTATTGCACTTCTGGGACAAGTTCTCCTGTTTATATACTTCACACAAAGAAGTAGTAGTACCTTAAAGTCTAAACTAGTGCTTCCTAGTTCCCCCTACCCAAAACTAGATGAATACCAAATTGAATATGCTTGACAATTGACATAGCATCACGTAACAAAGTACACAAATATGAGATAACACATAAAAAATCCAATAATGAATATCCAAGATCTTACTCAAATCTAAATATCAAACACGGGAATTTATAAACATTTATAATACCTTATCAGCTCGATGATTCAAAAACGATCTTGAACCACCACGGTGATGAACTTTTTTCTTGGCACGAATGGCCTTGTTTACCGTGCTAAGTTTCTGCAATATAATTTTGTTAGCTATAAGCTAGTACAATAGGATACAAATACGAAGTTTGAATAATAACATTTTTTTACCTTGAACTTGTCTGTTTCAAACCAATCACAAAGTCGTTCCCAGTCCTCTTGTGCGACGTTGACATATGGCTTCCGTCTGCGTTGATCATTTGAAAGAGACTTGTAGTAAACGTGCAACCTGCACCTGAACTCTTTGAGGCGCTGCCCTATGTATTTATTGATAGCCCTTTCGATATGCGGGAGATGGATATCAATGTCAAAGCTCTTCTGCAAATAAGTTTTGCAACGAAATGCTAAGAAGAATTCGACTCCATAAATATTAAATCAACTAAAGAAAATTATTTTTATTACCAAAATATGTCCGTGCATCGTTTGAACTTTAGATTTGTATTCCTTCTTCACATTTCTCCAATTATAAAGTGACAGAGATGCATATTCGCGGCAAATTATGCCAACTTCAGAAGCAAATTGCTGACTCCAATCTCCTACGGGTTTTGACTTACCTGGTGGTATCTCAATCCTAGGTTTCTGACCTCGCCTTGCTATATGGTTAATGAGAGTGTTGTTCTTTGCCTTGCCTCTTTTGGTAACTGATGATGTCGAACCTGGTTAACAATTAACAATAGCACAAATTAACAGCTGGTTAGACACTTTTGCTTGATCCCTTTTTACCAATCCATTAATAATGTCATCAAACTATTGGACTTACCAGGAGTAGATGCATTAGCTGATTGTGCAGAAGAGTTGGGAACAGATGAAGGCACTGTACTAGAACTTGCGGATCGTCCATCTGGTGCCATGTCTATACACAAATTATTCAATTCACAACATGAATAAACAAAGACTGAGTGGGAATATACCAAAGTTGCAAGTGTACACAACTGATGAAATTTATAGAGAGATTGGACTAAAATCAAAAGTTGCATGAAAGAATACTATCTTACCACGAAGAAGCACAACACCTGGTTGTGTGTTTGGCATAGGCAGAGGCTGCGTTTGAGAACTTCTAGTAGTTCGTCTACCTGGTCCCATGACTGCATAAGAAATATAAATATTTGACAACATAAACTTAACAAACTCTCATTGAGCATAAATCACTTTTTGAAGTGTAGTGCAGAGAAAAATTGAATCATGTAAATATAAACAAGTAAAATGAAAGTCAATAATAAGTATCATGATTAGGAAGGAATTAAATTACACAATATTTCTGATGCTATCACTCATTGATAATTAAAATTACCTTTTACATGACCATTCAATCTATGTCAGTATCATCGTCACTTGATCCAACATTCTCTTCTTCATAACTACAATAATCTATCATTGCATCCTCTTCTTCATCAATTTCATCATCATTAATGAACGGATCCTCTGTCTGTACTCTACCCATATTGGTCAGTACCACATGTGCATCAACTTCACTTGGGTTCAAATCTTCCCTGCTCAGGTGTAGAGTTGCAAGTTCTTCATTCTGAATATTATCACCATTAAGTTCTTCAAGTGTGTGATCATGTTCGACGATGCCATTCACAACGACATGCTCCTCTTGTTGAAATGCCTCAACACCATGCTCTGCTACAATTTCTTCCTCCTTCTGTGAAATATCATATACATTTCTTGGCTTTATCTTCTGCACAACTTGCCAACTACCACGCAATTTAGTATCGCTCACATAAAAGACTTGACCTGCTTGGGCAGCGAGCACAAATCGATCATCTTTGTACCAGGTTCGGGAGATATTAACAGTAGTCACATGGCCATCTGTTTGAATACTCGTCCTTCTATTACCAATATCATACCAAGCACATTGAAAAAGATAAACTTGATTGGAATTTAAGTAGTTTAACACTATGACATCGGTTAAAACGCCAAAGAAATCAATCTCTTTTGATTGGTGACACCCTTGCACAACGACACCACTATTTTGAGTACGGAGATTTACTTCCTTGTCCTTTGTGTGAAACCTAATCCCATTAACGATGCAACCATTATATCGAATGACACGATGATCAGGCCCGCAAGCTAATGAATATAAATCATTGGTAGCTTCAGGAGATTTCTGGGATCGCAATTCTTGCATCTACGAGAAAAGTGTACAAAATCAATAGAAAACACAATATAATTAAGACTTGCAAGTACCTTTACTTTTGGGTCCCTAAGAAAACTTACACGTTGTTCAAACCATTCAGAAAAATACATTTCTTGCCTCTCTTCCAAATTACTTGGACTTTGCCTTTTAAGCTCAATCAGGTGTTGTCTACATAAAGAAAATATATATTTATTGAATCTTAGTATAAATCAGTTAGAAATATATATATATATATATATTAAATTTTAGTACATATGGTTGCACTCACTCTAGATATGGCAATACTTCTTCTGAATTATTCAGCACATAATAACGAGCCTTGTTGTGATCTTTTAGATTCAAGCTGACAACTTTAGAAGCTCCTAATGGTCGCACATTCTGTGAGAAAACATGCAACCTAGAAGGTTGTTCCTCCTGACCACCATCAAAATTTCACTCTTCACGATTGAAGCGTGTTTCAATTCCTTGGAGATACATGGAACAAAATGTCAGGCATTCATTATCAATGTATGCTTCAGCAATTGAACCTTCTGGACGTGCCTTGTTACGAACATATTGTTTCAAAGTGTGCAAAAACCTGTTTAAAGGTTTATAATTATTGTTGGCAAAACAAAGTACAACTTTAAATTTTTAAATGCATATACATGTTACCTTTCAATGGGATACATCCACCGATATTGCACAGGTCCACCAAGAATTGCCTCTTGTGGTAAATGAACAGCCAAATGAACCATTACATCAAAAAATGAAGGCGGAAATATCTGTTCAAGTTTACAAAGTATCACAGCAATGTCCTTCTCCATATTCTCTAGCACTTCCAACCTTAATGTCCTCGAACACAACTCTTGGAAGAAGAAACCCAGCTCAATCAATGCAATGGATACATCACTGGACAAGAAACCACGCACAGCAACTGGGAGAAGCCGTTGTAAAAGTACATGGCAGTCATGGCTTTTCATTCCTGATATTCTACCATCATTGACATTCACACACCGAGAAATATTAGATGCAAAGCCATCTGGAAACTTTACAGATTTCAACCATTCGCAAAATGCCTTTTTCTCGGTAGATGACAATGTATAGCTTGCAGACGGTATGATAAACTTATCACCCCTAGGAATTAGATGCAACTCTTTTCTTATACCCATTTCTTCCAAATCTAATCGAGCTTGCATTGAATCTTTTGTTTTACCATCAATACCCATCACAGTTCCTAAAATGCTCTCACAAATGTTCTTTTCAATGTGCATCACATCAAGGTTGTGACGTAGCTTCAGGGTTCGCCAATACGGTAATTCGAAAAATATACTCCTCTTTGACCAATTCAACTCACTTTGCGTGCGCTTCCTTTTCTTGTTATTCGGATTCTTCCCAAATTTCCGTACTTCAACCAGTTCAAGTTGTGATAACACATCATCCCCAGACAAATCCTTTGGTTTTGGCCTGTTCTCAGCCTTCCCATCAAATAAGTTCTTACCACGACTCCGCCAAGAATGTCGCGATTGCAAAAAACGACGATTGGCCATATAACATAACTTGTGGCAGTTCTTTAGATACATAGAAACTGTGTCTTTGTTACAATTTGGGCATGCCATTTTGCCTTTGGTGCTCCATCCAGACAAGTTAGCAAATGCAGGAAAGTCATTAATAGTCCACAATAATGCAGTGTGCAGCTGAAATGTTTGCTTGGTCACAACATCATATGTCTCCACGCCATTCTCCCACAAATCTTTTAATTCATCTATCAACGGTCGTAAATACACATCAATGTCATTTCCCGGTGATTTAGGACCAGGAATAAGTAGTGACATGAAGATGAAAGGATCCTTCATACATTTCCATGGTGGCAAATTATAAGGCATGAGCATTACTGGCCACATGCTGTATATGGTACTCATGTCACCAAAAGGGTTGAACCCATCGCTTGCAAGGCCTAGGCGGATATTGCGAGGTTCATTTGAAAACCACTCATTCTCTTTGTCAAAGTCTTCCCAGACTTTAGAATCAGCTGGGTGCCTAAATACATTTTCCTCCCGAACTCGCTTTTCTTTGTGCCACCTCATATCTACAGCAGTCATCCTTGACATAAACAACCTTTGAAGTCTTGGTTTAAGTGGAAAGTATCGTAAAACTTTTTGTGGTATTTTCTTAAACTTGCCTTCAACAACTTTGTACCTCGGCTCTCCACATTCTGGACAACTTCGAAGATTTTCGTTGTCCTTCGCCCAGAAAAGTGCACAATCATACTTGCATGCATGTATTGCAATATAACCAAGCCCCAACTCTCGCATTAATGTCTTCGCCTCATGATAGGACTTTGGTAGCGTCTCACCCTCAGGCAATGCTGCTTTAATCAGTTGAAGAATCATATCAAATGATTTGTTACTCCAACGATTAATTACCTTCACATGAAACAACTTCACGAGATAATCTAATTTTGAGAATTTTTTGCAGCCTGGATACAAAGGTTGCCCCGATTCATTCATGAGTTTCTCAAACAAAGTAGCATTTCCTTCTCTCCTATTAAGACCACTAAATGTTTCTACTTCTGTGGTTGTAAAATTATCTGCATCTCCATATTGCATGTTTGGCACTGGATTATCCATACGAGTAGATGCCCCTAAATCTTGAAGTAGATCATGCACCCCATAAAAAACAACCCCTTCATCAGCACCAACATCATCGTCATCATCATCATCAGACAACTCTTCATATTCTTCACCATGATGTACCCATCGAGTGTAATGCTTGTCCATCCCATTGTCAAGTAAATGATCTTTTACTTCATTGATTTGCTTATAATACCTATTATTGCAAATCCTACATGGACAACGAATCCTGCCCGCGACGTCAATATGATTACTAGCAAAAGCAATGAAATCCTCAATACCTCTAGTATATCGAGTGCCGAAACGATCCGGCAGATCCATCCAACTCTTATCCATCTATATGTGCAATTCTATACAATTTAAATCAAAAAAATATGTCAATTGCAAAGGCAAATATTGCAATTTCACGACATTTGGAATGATAGGAAAAAGTTTTACCATTGTACTCTAAAATAAGCTATGTCCAACATTCCTATCTATCAAACTTTGAAGATATGGACCATTAAAAGTTAATTACACCGAAAGGATCTAGACTCTCATAATAGCCAAAAGGTCCAACCTCAGGACCAATGAGCCGCACAAAGTGCTACAATATATAAGTACAATACCGATAACAAGATAGATACATTCAAAAAGAAATACATGCATACAAAAAAGAGCACTGGATGCCTCTACCATGATAAAGAATTGAATATACCTCAACGAGGGCAAGAGTATTCAGATTAGGAAATAAAGTTGGCTTAACACCTTTTGCTGCAAAAACTTATTCTGGTTTCCTATTAGAAAAGGGAAAAAAGAATGCATTAGTTCATCAAAAAATAAATAAAAAGATGTTTAGTAGGATAACCAACATCAAGTGTTCATAAAGAAAGGAGAAGTATGTGATGAATCAATGGAAGAATATACTAAGAATTTTTATATGAAAATCTAACATTTCAGTTCAAACTCATATTCGAATCAACACACCTGGCTAAAATTGGCTTCAGAGTAAGTCTGTCATCTAGGTCACTGCAGAGATCACAACAATCTCATCTAACACTGCAGAGCTCGCGTATATTCCTTTTGGTGAGGGGCCTGTACAGGGAAATGTATAATGCTTGGTTTGAACCAGTATAATGCTTCACGTATATTCCTTTATGAATGTTTGAAAAAGAGCTGAATGTTTGTAGTTGTAAATTAATTGTTATTTGTAAATAATTTATGATTAATTTACAATTTACCAAGCAGCTTGAGTTGAAATATTCGGAACAATCATGAAAAGAAGAACATGAAGCATGCTGTAACTTTAGAGGAATAAGAAAAATATAAATAAGAAAGGTTTTTTTTTTTACCCTGAATCTTCACTAAAGTTATGCAAAAATAGCAAACAATGGCCTCAATATGCCCATGGTTGAATCGGGAAGTGGTGCTTAAAGGCCCATGAACTTGATCCACAGAGGCATTATGTTGTGAAATTGACCTGCGCTTCGGTTTGGGTGATAGCTTTAGGCAATGGGCACTTTTAAGTTTAGCCAAGTCAAACTGGCCCATGAGCAGCCTAGCTGTTGTAAAAGGTAAGCCCACATACAATTTATATGAGAGCCTAGCATGTTGGATCGATTGGCCTGCACTTCGGTTTGGGTGCCAAACCCTCTAGATCTTCCTGATCTTGTATGGATTTTGAAAGTATCAAGATTCTTTTGTTAATTTTCATATTGCTAAATTGTAGAATAGCCACTTCAAAAAAAAAAAAAAAAAAAAAAAAAGGAAGTACATGATAACCAGATCTGGTTTATTTAACAATAAAATTCACTATAGCCTTCTTTAAAACCAAATCAAATCAAATCATGTGCTCCATGATAGCCGCTCCAAAAAAGCAATGCTTCTCATCCTTTCATTATCACCATCATCATTATATTGATTTATCTATTTCAGAGATTTAGATAAGATGACTTGATAAAATTGAGATGAAGAAACATCTCTCACTTAATTGTTGCACACATTGTAAGAATGCATGGTGAAGATGGACAACTATTAGTTGTTTATTTTCCCTTTCTTCGGCTAGTGGAGAAAGTGAGGATCACAAATCTAAGTGATTTTTTTAGAGGGTTACAATGTTAGGAAATGCCAACTTTCCATTAGCTTTGCTCTACTTCAAATAATATTTGGAAAAAATTCAAAGTATTATGAGAAATTGCAGTACAATATGAAATAAATTGATAGCAAAACAAAAAAAAAAAAAAAAAAAAAAAAAAACCTACATACAAAATCACAGTACAAATTACATATATTCAATCATTAAAAACCAGCTTATATTTAATTTATATAATTTTCGATTTTAATATTAAAGATTAATTTATTTCCATGAAAATTTTCAAGAATAACTCACAAAAACCTCAAATTCGGATATACCCTGACATTTCCTAGAAACTAATTTTTCAAGAAGGTGGAGAAAACTCCACCAAGTGAGTTAACCGGGGAGGAGGAAGAGAACCGAGGAGTTTCAATAACCGGGGAGGATGAAGAGAAGAGAGGAAAAGAGACAGAGAACCGAGGGAGAGAGGGAGTGGCGTGCAGGTGGGCGCAGGGCGGAATAGGGGAAACAGGGGAGAGGGAGAGGAAAAGGGGAGGAAGAAGAGAAGAGAGGGGGGGAGAGAGAGAGAGAGAGAGAGAGAGAGAGAGAGAGAACCGAGGGAGAGAGGGAGTGGTGTGCAGGTGCGCAGGCGAGGGGAGACAGGGGAGGAAGAAGAACAGAGGAAGGGAGTGAGGAAAGCAGACAGAGAGGAAACAGGGAGATGGGGAACGAGGGAGAGAGAGAACAGAGAAGAAAGAGAGGAGAGGGGGAATGGCATGCGCTGTGTGTGGAGTGCAGGAAAAGGGAGGGGTGTACCTGATGCAGGGGAGGCGTCCGGCGGCGCGAGGAGGAAGATGAAGGCTCTGCTCGCGTCCGGGGCTGCTTTTCGCGCGCTTGGCAGTGCTGGCGATGAGAGGGTCGTGCGCCTGGGAGAGAGAGGGAGAGATAGAAAGGGATGAGAGGAGATGGGTTCTGGAGATGAGAGGACGACGATCGATCGATAGAGAGGAGCGCCTGGGCCGGGAGAGACAGGGAGAGATAGAAAGGGATGGAGAGGAGCGCCTGGGAGAGAGTGGGAGAGATAGGAAGGGATGAGAGGAGATGGAAAGGAGCGCCTGGGAGAGAGAGGGAGAGATAGGAAGGGATGAGAGGAGATGGGTTGCTGGAGAGGCGATGGGTTTCTGGAGAGAAGAAAACTGACGATCGATGGATGGAGAGGAGAGGAGAGGAGAGGAGGGAAAAAATAAATGAGTGGGGGATAAGGGGGAAAAGGTTAGGGCAGCGCAGGAGTGATGAAAAAACGAGGGAAATGAGTGAGGGATAAGAGGGAAAAGTGTATCGCAGCGCGGGAGGGATGAAAAAACGTGGGAAGGATTAAGTAACGCGCCAAGTCGATCCGTCAGTGTATTTTGCGTCAATATTTCGACTCATTTAGTATCAACATTTAGTGACGATCTAAAAGCACCTTGTCACTGAAAAATCCAATTTTATGATAATATATTAATATACTTTCTTGTCTCTAGTAAAACGTGATGATTATTTATATATAACAATAAAAATTTCTTATCACTGATCAGCTACTTTTAGTGACAATATGTACCTCCCTCACTGAATAGTTGTCACTGAATTTGCATTTTCTTGTACTGTCTTCACAAGAGATTCAAGTGGGAGAGATGCTATAGGTCATAATATTAGGGCGCCAAATGAAACAGAAAAGTGGAACGGGCGCGCGCGGGGGATAAAACTTATTAGGAGGCAACGGCCTTTATTTAAACTGCAAATTAAAGGCTAACAGAGCAGATGAGTTTAAAACGATATTAAAAACTCTAAAATATTATATTGGTTTAAATATTTGTGATATAAAATGGTTACCTTAATATATCGGTTTAAGTCCACCCGATATCTGAAATTAGCAATTGATATTACAAAACTTAAACTGATATAAGATATTTTGGAGCAGCATATTATATCGATTTTACTAATAACCGATATTAAGGGATTTAAAAACTGATATAAAATCATTGTTTTTTAGTAGTAATATTACAAGTTTCTAAAGCAGTTTGAGGTTATTTTCATGAAAAATTTCATCATAAAGTGATTAAATCTCGGTTTTTCGATTTTACCATTAAGATTTAAGAATGTGGGAGCTTCAACAAAGAACACGCAAGATGGAAGAGAAGGGGAGATGAGACATCTCAAAAAGTCCAGGGCATTACCAAAGAAAACCCCAAAAAAGAAGAAATCCTATGAAGATGGCTCCGCTGGGACTTGTAGTCGTTGGAATGGAGTGGTTGGTTGGAACTTACAGTTGTCGGATGACGAAGAGTTGTTACGACGCTTTAAAGCGTTGCTGAACGAGGTTACCATTATCGGCGCTTAAAAGCGTAGCTACAGAACTTCAAAAAACTTATAAATGAAGTTTTTAAAAAAATAAAACGAGCTGTTGCTACGCTTTACAGCGTAGCTAAACAAGGTTACCATTATCGACGCTTAAAAACGTTGCTACAGAACATAAAAAAACTTATAAATTATTTTCTTTTAAAAATAAAACTTGAAAATCTTAAACGACGCTTAAAAGCGTAGCAATTACTATCGCATAGTACAGATTCCCAAAATTGATTTGCTACCCTTGAAAGCGTTGCTGATGCTATATGTTTGCAACCGTTTTAAAGCGTCGGTGAAGATATAGTCGCAAAAAGTCCCTTCTCTTGTAGTGAATGTATTCGCTTTTAAATTCCGACATTTGGGTTTCAAATAAACAAGGGTCAAATGAAAGGTCTTAAGTACATATACTTGATCAGCTTGTTTCGAAATCTCAGTTTTTACACGATGTATATCGCTTTGCACATGTTTCAATTTGCAAGTATCAGCTTTGTTTTGAAGTGCTTCAAGAACTAATAAGGGGATCACTTCTTATGCATCGATTTGCTATAGCTCATGCTATTTCTGTTTAGTCTTTCTTTGCCTTATTTTGGTAAGTGATTTCCCCTATTTTCCGATCTGATATGTATATATTTTGCTTTGTTTTGTGCATTCATGACTACAGGAGATCAGCACTGAGCTTGGACTGCCCCTTCAGTCCGATCCACTATCTGGGGGTCCTTAAACACTTGGACTACCTGCAGATTAGTCGTATATTTATATATACATCTCTGTTCTGTTTCCGGTTCCGCGGCCGGATCCCCACCCACCTCGTGTGGCATGGGATTCTGTTCTGTTCTATTCTGTTCTGTTCTACTTACTCTTGTCATCATGTATGATAGAGAAAGGATGGGCTCAATGTGGATTTACTTATCATGATATTATATGTATTCATGTTAGTTTTTGTTTCATTTATCCCTCAGGGACTTTCGTTCTTGATAAGTATATTGTTCATGCATTATTTTAAATTTTGTAACTTGTTTTAAATCCAGCAAATTGTTTTAAGTATTATTCTTTCAAACCTTAAATTTTAATTTATGCTCATGCCTAAATTGATCACTTGCTAGACCGTCGTGTCTGATCTTTGTTGTTTTGGTGCCCAGGTGCAGGCGATGTTGCCTTTGAGGAGGAGGTGGTTGAGCCGCCACCTGCTTGAGAGTGGCAGCCCGACGACGTTATCTAGACGTCAGGCGGGATCTTGAGACGCGTTTCATTTTGCTAAGGGTTTCACATTTTATTTATTTTAGGATTTATTGGCCTTTGTTGGCCTCTTATGGGATTGTAAACTTAACTTTAACGTACTTTTGCTAATCTTGAAACTTTAAGATGTGGGATATGCTATTTTTACATTTCTCCGTCTGAGATTATGTCTTGATAATTTTACACATGGATCTTGAAATTAACTTGATATGACTATGACAAGCTTTGCTACACGCTTCCACAACCATGATCGTGTGAGTCTCCGTTTTGGGGATCCTCACCGCGGGAACCTGTGGGAAACCGTGCAAAACGCGAGTCGCAGGCCTGGGTCTCGGTCCGGGGTCACGACATACCATACCTTAGGAATGCGGTATTTATTACTTCTTTCTTTACGTCATCAACATCCAATATTGGTAGTATATGATGGTTGAGTTGGTGAAAACACAGTTCACTCATGACGGTTTTCTCGGGTAGGACTGTAAACGAGCCAATATGATCAAGTTTGACCAGGCTTGACCTCAAAATGGGTATTTCAAAGATTAAGCCCCGCCCGACCTTGAAAGGAATACAAGCTAGGCCCAAACCAAGAAAACTAAACAAAAAGGAATGACCCAAGCAGTTCAACATGCAATCTAAGATGGGGAAGCAAATGGGCTTGGACAGCTTCCCTTGAATTATCATAGCATCATCTTTAATATTTAAAAGAGAGATCCCAAGAGTTGGCTTAGCTTTTCCATGAACCAAAAGCAATGGCAGACCAAAGAAATTCCCCTTAGGGGCTCTTTGTGAAAAAAGAAAAAAAAAAATAAAAACAAAATCTTGGGGGCAAATGACAAAAAATAATTTTACTTTACAGAATTTGTAGGGGGTTCTCAAAATTTATTTTTGGCATTTTTTATGTCCACTTCAGCCCCTAGACCCTCGTAATTATGGCCTTCCAAATGGCCAAAATAGCTGATGTATAGCATAATAACACCAATGGCTAGGCAATCAAGCTTCTTGCTGCCAGCAAAAAAGAGATTCCATAGGTTCTTGGCTGAGAGCAACTGAGGAGAACCAAACTATAGTATACCATTTAATTTTTTGTGTGTGTCTCCTTTAGTGGACAGAGATGTATAAAGCATACTTAATGGAGGCGAAATGGTATAGCAGTGGATATACACCAACGCTTGAGGAGTTTGTGCAAACCTCATGGATTTCGGTTGAAAGTCTGGGGATTCAAATGTATGTTTATGCTATACTTGGGAAAAATCTAGCACCCGAGAGCAGTGATTTCCCTGAAAAGATCTCAGATATCTTACCATTGGCAAGGATGATGATTCAATTTCCAGATGATTTGGGAACTTCAGCAGTATGTAGCCTAAAATTAGTACCGCTTCAACTTCAACGGTATGGTTCGAAATGCCCTCACCGCAAACTTGTAGTTTTGTGGAGAATTTAGCTCATTTTTTTTCTCTTTTCCTCTCAGAAAAGCATCCATGCCAACTATAGACTTTCCAGTAGCAAGGAAAAGAATTCCACAATTGTCACTTTTCACATACAAAAAACTAACTGCACAAACACCCTAAAATGATTGTGAAAACAAGAGACTTACAAAGAAAATCCATTATTTTATTTCAAAGCCTTGGAATTTGAATTTGTGAAAAAATCTTGATCATTATCAATGCACATGGGCCAGGGCCAAGACTATATTGTGCATGTGTTTTTCTCATAGACAAGCTATAATGTCTAGTCACATGTAATTTTCACATTTAATACAAATGATCTAAATTTGATAATTAAAGCTATTGGGCCCAAGCCCATTCTCAAGCTTCACTTGTTTTCAGTAGAGTCGAGCTTGGGTTTCTTTTCTTTTTTGTTGTGATTGTTGTGGGCATTTCTTGTTTACCAAGAAAGTTAAGAAAAATTAGTAATTTATGTCAATGATCTCTTTTGTTGGTATAGGATGAACTAAAGAGAGGTGATGTTCAAAAATCCATTCAGTGTTACATGCATGAAGCAAGTGTTACAGAGGATGTTGCTCGCGACCACATAATGGGCCTATTTAGAGAGACATGGAAGCAAATCAATAAATCCCTAGTGGAAAGTTCTCTTCCCTAGGCTTTTATCCATTGTGTTATGAATCTTGGGCGTGTGGCCTATTGCACTTACAAACATGTTGATGGATTTAGTGATGGATTTGGTGATCCCGGCAGTCAAGCGGAAAGGAGATACAAGTCTTTATTTGTTGAACCCCTTCAAGTTGATGAAGCCAAGGGTATTTCATTTTATGTTAATGGTGGATCTGCCTGATTAAATGTGGCAAATGTAAAACTAGATATTAAATTTGCCTAGACATTTTATGAATTAGATATGCCTACATGGTATATACTACTAAATTAGTTCTAGTAGCCTACTATGAGCAATAAAATCTTGTACTACATTTTATGTGCATGCTTTACTTTTATTGGGGTGCTTGAAAAGACTAAATTTGTGACAACTACATGGAAATGGCAACATTCAAAAAAGGGGATTTTACCAAAAAAACACATTAGATGCGTTCTAGACCAAAAAGGTCATTTTAGACAACGTATTAGTAGTGACCCACAATATCCATTCCTCATATAATTAATGACCCACTATTGCTTTTGGAGTTTCAGCCAAAATCCTAACCCTTTATCATGACACCCATCATTTATTACCTATGACACAGAAGACCCATTTGCGAGATCATGGCTCTCTGTCACTCAATAGTCAATAGTGTTACTGGCCAAGTGTGGACCACAAGATGCATATTGATCGCTTAAAAGCGAGGTTTGCAAATATAAATTATACTTAGCTACTATCTCTACTTGTGAGAATAGTGATCTTAGCCAAGTGTCGTATCCACTGGGACAAAAAGGCTAAGTTGCGTGGTATTCCGAATTCCAAAATTAATCCTACGGGGGAGAACGAAATATTGATTTGGGGTTTATGATTCCTAAATTAGCGAATTAAAAATAAAGCTTGATCAAATTAAAAAAAAAAAGTCTTAGGGTACGAATCCACTCTAGACTCGTACAATGGCAAGTATAGATCTAGGGTTTTAAAGATCCGTTTTGGTTACAAACCTCCACGGAGTGTCCAAATAGAGCATGTAGGTTTGGATATGGGCATAACCTATCTCTACGGCATAGATTATCTTAGATCTAACTTCACACACATTCAAGCATCAGTAATGACTGGTATTCAAAACTACGAGGATTAAATACCCAAAAGCACAATACTAGGGCTTCATCACAATCTAAGATGGAGAGTTAGCGCTACAAGAAAAATGACTTTCCCTAGCGATTTTCTATCCACTGCAAATTAATTTGTTAGGTATACTTCACATTTCCAGCGATTATTAATTCGCCTCTTAATTTTCAAAAACATTTGACGCCGGCAATTTTTTTGCATAGAGTGTAGTGATTATTACGGCGAAAAAGTCGTCGAAAATTTACTTCGAAAATTTACTTGAACAATTGCGGCGAAATAAATCGCCGTAAAATAGATTTAATGAGGCGGGTATCTTTTTCCTTATTTCCCCACCTTCGCGCCCATTCCCTCCCCTTATTTCCCCCTTTCGCACCCATTCACCACCCCACCCTTCGATTTTGCGCCCAGTCCTCTGTCCCTTCATGCCCATCTCCCCAACCCCCCCCCCCCCCTTCGATTTTGTGCCCAGGCCTCTGTGAAATCAAACTCCCAAAGAACCTTCCACCGCTGCAATCGCGCGACAGCCCACCTTCTCACCGGCCACCTGCTCCACCGTGAACTGCCACCGCCTCCACCTATTTATCTTCCTGCGCTAGCATCGTATGAGCAAGAGTAATGGTTTGGAGGTACACTTCTGATTTTCTCCAAAATCCGCAAATACCTAAGTGTTCCTCCACCGAAGTTTGTGCTCTTGGAGCTTGCTACATCCGATTTCAGCCATTTGCCAAGTTCCTCTGTTAGGAGCCCTAGATCATGGAAGACACAGCTTGAAGGAAAGCTTCTGGAAGACTGGAATTGAAGGGCTGGGTTCATGCTTAATGCCCTCCCTCCCAGCTCTTCTCACAGAATCATTTTAGCAAGTGGTCTCGTTCCCCTTCTTCTCCCAATGCCACAACACTGTCCATCAAACCCACATTCACTTGTCATTCCTCACTGCAAACACCACCGCCTACTCTACCAGCTGATGAAAACTGTTCTTTTCCTCCACCAGATGATGATGATAGAATATCTTCTCAACCTCAATCCCTCATTGAAAATGGGAAGGAGCTCCAACTGAGGTAAACTTCAATTGGGTTTTGCTAAACTATTTTGTTCTTGTGGTATATTATTGTTAGTGCTACTGTAAGATCTTCTTCTTGTGTGAGAAATTGCTACAAATGAGTGCATATTTCTGTATTCTGTAATGGGTTGAAGTGGGTTCTTCCCTTTTTTAGCCTTTCAGTGTTCCATTTCAAGCTTGGCATAGAATTGAATTGGTATTTTATGTTTTCAATATTATTGATACTCTGCTGTTGTATTCTGATTGTTGAAGTTCGTTAAAAATTGATCGTGAGTGTCCATAACTTAGTAATTAGGACATGAGTTGGATTGGGTTCTTCCTCTTTGATTCATTCTCTGTTTTAAGAGACTTCGATTGGGTTTTGCTAAATTTTTGTGTTTTTTTTTTTTCTATTTATGTTATTTATTGGTTGAAAATTTGCTAAAAAATGAATGCAAGTGTTTGTAACTCTGTAATCAGGATACAGGTTAAACTGGGTTCTTTCTTTTTATCTGTTTTCTGTTCCATTTTTAGTTTGGTATAGGTAGAATTGAATGGGGTTATTATTATTATTATTATTATTATTATTATTATTATTATTATTATTATATTATTATTATTTATGCTTTTGATAGTTGTGATAGTATTGATTTTACTTCTCTCATCATGTATAGAGTACAGTTTTGGAATATGGACGTTGTTTAGGCTAAAGGAGAAACTTTTACACGTGGGCTCATATCTCAATTCCAAATATAAATCTCGGTTTGTTTCTGTCCTTTCCATAGGGATAACAAATAAAATTAAAAGATAATGAAAAAGGAAAACTTGTGCATCTTCAATTTTCCTGTTTTTGGGTGTTTTAGATGTAAATAAAGCAACAAAATAGAATATAAAGTTGCTAAAAAAATTTATTTCAGTAAATTTTCTGTTTCGAATAGAGTCCATAGAAAATAGTATCAATCGTTGCCAAAACCTTCTTGTATTGGGCGATGCAACTTAGTTTAGGCCGAGTTTTATAAGCTTGATTGTATTCTGGTTGAAGATTTGATAAAAACGAGTGCTCGTTTTTGTAACTTTATAAGCACAAATAATGATATGGTTGAACTAGGGTTTTCCTGCTTATCTGTTTCCTGCACCATTATAAGCTTGGAAGCTATAAGAGGTGGCTTGAATTGGGTTAGGCTATTTTTTGCTTTTGGCATTATTGACTCTACTGCTGTTTTATGTTAACCGACAATTTGCTAAAAATGAGTGCAAGTGTCTATAACTCTATAATCATCGTATGTATTGAGTTTGGATATGTCTCTTTCTCACCTGTTCTCTGTTTTCACATTATCTCTTTTGTATTTCTATTATGGATAATTATGTTATTGATTTAAGTGATAGTGCTGCTGTTGTTGTTATACCCGTCTTTCCAATTTTCTTATCGCAGATGAATGTGATTTTTAAGAACATGGGGACCGATTTCTTTTTGGCTTGTTGGATGTTCTCAACATATTGACCACAGAATTCAAGAAAGCTTTCAAATGTAGTGGTGTTCTAATGGGTTTCTTTGTTTCCAATAATCAAATGGATTTCCATTGTTATTTTGAGGGAATGGAAACTTTAAGAACCCTGGAATTATCATCTGCAGTTTTTTGAGAATCTATGGAGTCTGGGCTGTTGGGTATGGGAACTACCAAAGTATGCTTGTTTTTCCCCTTTAAATTCACTTGGGTTGCTTATTTCGCTTGTCAATTGCAACTTTTGAGGATAAATAAATCCATTATCTTAGGTACAGTCAGTACTCAAAGCGATTCTCTTCTATTTTCTTTATAGGATTTTTGCTTGCAAAATAAGGAAAACCTGGAATGGGAAATTTCTTCTTTTCCCCTGTCGCGACCTCGGACCGGGTACCCAAGCAAGCGAGCCTAATCCGGGATCGGGACTCTGAATTATGGATATTGATTTTATGATTGTATGAACACCCATACCATACTAAGAATTTATTTAATTGATACGTATACGAGCCAATGAAAGAATGCCACTCGTATACGCGATTTCCCACAGGTGTCCGCGGTGAGGATATCACAACAATATGAATGTTTCTTTTGAATGCGGAAGCATGTAGCAAATCAAATTCATACATTCATATCCAAGATGACAAGATTGAAACATATTTAAAACCAGTATCAAAATGAGCAATGATCATTAGCTAATTCCCAAAAGTAAGTTAAAGTATACATCAAGATCATTTAATTACATATCCCAAAAATATAGGCCAACAAGGCCAATAAAAACAGAGTATCTATTCCCCAAAAGAATGGTTAAACCTAACCCAAAATGTTACGCAACTCGGGCACCCGAATGTTTAAACGACATCATCGGGGTGCCACTCAACTAAGCGCTGCAGTTCTCCGACCGCCTCCTCAAGCTCCTCCTCGGGAAAACCAACAATGGGACGTGAGTACTAAAGCAAGGGTCAAACACGACGGTTTGGCAGATGGGTGAAAAGATAAAACAATAATTGAAATTACCTTAGAAAAATATTTAAACCTGTTAAAAAAATAATTCTCATAAAATAGAACAATCATATACTGAAAAATAATATGCAATATAAAACATGTAAGGTATCCAAGGAAATCGGGAAACAAGCAAGATAGCAACCACACGAAGCTAAGTCCTCTATCACCGAAGTGACATGAGCATATCGGGATGTTGACCTCAGTCACCGAAGTGAGGAGATGCAACATAAGTAATATATACACATACATAATAAATACGGGACATGACCACGGTAACAAACCGGGCTTCGGGAACCACAGTAGCAATCTACAACATTGGGACAAGGCCACGGTAATAACAGGGTAGTGGAATCCAAACTGTAGCTGGCGGGACGGGAGGGGGATCTCCAAGTCGGTGGATCAGACCGGCAAGGTAATCCAAGCTTAGTGGTGCCGACTCATAGGTCAAATGATAAATCAAAACATGTATAAAACATATCAAGTGCATATATGTAAACGGGCGGGATGGGATGCTCAAAGGCACAAGTATCACTTTATTCGGGCATATAAAAATGGGCTCGCAAAATGCTAAAATACAGTTCAATACTTTCGGGAATGATAAATCATAATTCATAATTTTAGAGACAAGTATCGGAATTCAAAACTAATCAAGGTGAATAAGGGTTCCGTATGTCCATTTCAATAAAAATTGGTACTCCTTGAGTTTAGAGACATTCCGGGCTCTTTATACACCTTAGGGATTATCAAAACTTCAAATGAAAGCTTGTAATTCGGTTTCTCTTTTCAATTGTGTTCAAACAATGCTCATAGGTCTTCCCATAACAATAGTGTTCCCAACAATCATCTCCAAATCATTTAAACATTTCATTTATACTCCCAGAATAACCCTAGGTGAACAATGCTCATCGCTCGAGCGGACAAGACGTTCGCTCAAGCGACAAGCTCTCTGGAATGGCTTTCTGGGGATGTTCGCTCTAGCGGATAATGGGTTCGCTCGAGCGAACATGTTGGCTCAAGCGAACAAATAGTTCCCTCGAACTAACAAGGTTCTGTGAGAACTCTGATATGATCCTGGGAAGGTTCGCTCGAGCGAATATAGGTTTGCTCAAGCGAACTGTCTACTGGAATGGCTCGAAGTCATTTCTGGACAGGTCGCCCGAGCGACCTGCCAAGTTCGCTCGAGCGAACTGTCCAGAAACTGATTCCGGGACAATTCCACTTTCTTCCATTTCCACTTCTTACAAGCTTCTTTAGCCACACTTTCTCATCAAAATGAGAGGATCAAATCCTCCTTCTCACAACATTTAATGCATCATTAAATCTCCATCAATACCTCCATAAAACGTCTTCTTCTCAACCACATTCAACCACAAAAGGTAGGAGAAAATTCCATAATCACAAGGATTCATTTAAACCAAATGCAAGTAATAAATGAGAGTTATGAACTAACTTTTCCAAAACATTAAATGAACTAGCAAGATTCATTAATGTGCAATTATTTCAAATCAATGCAAGTCAATAATAGCATAAAACATATAGTGAAATCATCAATGCATTTCATGAATCCCATTCAAAGCTCAAAATATCAAATCATCCACTTGCCTCAAGGTCTCTAACCAAATAAATCATGCACTAAACCCTCTCTCCAAGCCAAGCTCCAAAGCTACACAAAAACCCTTAAAACAAACTATAAAATGGGTCAAACAAGAAATAGAAAGAGAGAGCTTCCAGTAATGAAGATGAAGCTTCTCTTGGATTACAAGAACACAAATCTAGAAGATTAAAAGGGTTGCTTACATGTAGGTTCTCCAAATGGAAAGAGCTAGCTCAATGAGAATCTTGAAAATGGAGGTTTTCTCCAAAAATTGTATCAATGAGAAGTCTTCAATGAGAGGAAGAGAATGGTGGAATCAATTATTCAATTTGTGCAAGGTTTGGTGGAGATTTAGTGATGAAAAGTAAGAAGAAGAAGAGAAGGGAGTAAACCCTAGACAAGAGTTGCTTTTGGGCTGGAAAAGGGAAAGGAGAAGAGAAAGTCTCCTTATAAAGCAAATGTGAGTGGGCTCCACCGCTAGAAAACTTGTGGGGCTGAAATCATGGTTTTCGGGGCTTCAAATGAATTCGATGAAGAAGGAAGAAATGATCGTCGAAAGTTTTAGTTTCCAAAAAGTATATGTTTCACGGGTTTCGAGAATGTCAAACATTGGGTACAGATTTAGTGTAAAAAAAGACTGTTTTGCCCTTGAAGCTAGAAAAGTCGGGTTTCGGGATTCGGGACGGGAACGGGATCAACTTGAAAGTTGTACAGATCAACAAGATTAGTAAAACAGGGCAAAAACACCAATTAATGGAATTTCAGAAAATCCCCCAAGTAAACGCAAAGCCATAAAAGGAACCCCCAAAAGGGCCCTACTAATCACAAAGGCACTCAAAATTTCCCAAAGCTATAACAAAGTTTTTCTAAACTCAAACTAAACCAAAACATACTAATCACGCTTAAGACTAATACGTAACTTAATTAACACTAATCGAGGTCACTCGGGTCGGGGTCTTACATCCCCCTTCAAATTCACTTGGGTTGATTATTTTCCTTGTTAATTGCAACGTTTGAGGATAAGTTGATTTTCTTAGGTACAGTACTCAAAGTGATTCTCAGATGCTCCTATTTTCTTTATGGGATTTTTTGCTTGCAAAAGAAGGGAAATGTTGGGTTTTCCTTTTCCACCTTTTGTAGGCATTTTTGGTTAAGAGAAAGTAATGCCTTAAAATTAGGATGGATGCTTGAAAAACTGGCTGAGTTTTCAAAAGAGAAGATATATCAGTAGAGTGAATTTTATTTCTTTACTGACTTCTATATGAAGTCATTGACCAAATATCATATACCTATAAAAATTTAGGTTATGGCTGACAAAAAATTTCAAGCATAACTTAAACTCCTCCATGTGCGTGTGTTTGTATATGTAGATGCTGACGGTTATACATAGAGAACGTGTATGTGTGTGCGCATTGGTATTTGTTGATTACTTTTTTTTTCAGTTTTTTTTATTTATTGTCGTATCTGAATAAATTACTTTGAGTTTGATCAATCTTTGTTTTGGTTTTGTACAGTGGAGTTTGTTTTGAGTTCGATGAATGTTTGTTTTAAGGGATACAAATGTGGGAGTTCTTCTTTTTGAAGTAGTACTAATTAATTTGTATTTGCTTTTTGTGAATAAGCAACAGAAATATCATTAAAATGATGGGATTTCCAGGCAAAGGAAATTATTGGATCAAGATTTTGACAATCATCGTAAGAAATATATATGTATACCCGCACCATACCTTGGTCTCTAATATCATTGCCTTTTCTTGAGTGTATTTTGTTGTTTATGTGCAAAACCATCTTGTTCGTTCACTTTTCCATTTTTTTACTCATCGTGCCATCCAAATTGTTCACATCTCCGTAACATAATTGCATTTATACATATGTTTTTTTAGATTCATCGGAGCTTATTATTGTGATATATGTGGACCTAATCAGAAAGAATATTTTCAATAGATTCCTATTTCGCACATCCTTGAAACTGTTTACAAGACCAACAAATCCAATATATGGGGTATTCATGAATTCACCTATTACATTAATTGAAACCAACAAATCCAAGAAAAGAAAAAAAGGGATTTGGTCTTTCTAGCCCCCATTAATTTTCATTTGTGTCTTCTTTTCTTTTAATCTAGGTTCATGGATCTAAGGAAACCCATTCTAGGTTGGGTAGTAAGAACCTGATGGCAATGAATTATTTTTCTTTTATTTCTATTTCACAATTAGCAAACACATTCTATCAATATGGAGTATTGCAAACACATGGTGCTGCCAGCAGTGTACATGGGAGAGGCCATGTTTCATGAGTCCTAAATCCATTGAGATTGTCACGTCCCCAAAATTGCAAGCAAGGGATAACGTGAAAAATAAGAATAAATATTCAATTTCCTGTGTTTAATACAACACAAGCTTCCAAAAGTGGACCCACATAGCAAACTGTGGTGAGTCAAAATAAATTTCATTAAACGCAATGGAAGCTTTACTCAATTGGTATTCAAGATTCATAGTTAAGATCCAACACAATTATCAGATGAAGAAGTAATAGTTAGAGTTGTAGAATAAATCAAACAATTACTAAAGAAAAGTTTTTCATTAAAGAAAGTTCATCTAAAGAAGTTCTAAGATTACGTTCTTTCTCAGGTAGGCTCAGACAGCTCCGTAGCCATCTCCGGCTTTCCACTCAGGTTCGTCAATTGGTTCAAACGCTTGAAACGTTTGACCATCCTCCGTCTCCACAGTAGGGTAGGGGTTAGTACCTATGCACCAATAAACAAAGTAAACAGCAAGTACGAAAGCATAATTCATAAATAAAACACAAGATCAACGTGAGTAATGACAGGTAAGGATCATAAGAGATTAACACTACATAATGACGAAAAGAATGTATAACCTAAATCCAATCTACACAAATAGAGCAATACAATAATCACACAAAAGCACAGCTACTGTTTTGGGTGGTCATCCCTAACTATAAAGCGGGAAAACCCATTCGAAGGCCGGCGGCCGTCATAAACCGGTTCGTAATCGAAATCGTAGGCCGGATAAACCGGTTCGAAATGCCGATATTACAGTGTTTGTACACATCGGTGATCAGCCGTCCAAATACAATTGCAGTCGTTCGAATATGACCCAATCAATATACATATATATATATATATATACATATCATAGTATAATAGACCTAATGATTTGTAAAGCTCTGACACAGAATCCTAAGTCAAAGTGAAGGGTTGGCAGCATAATAATCCATAATCGAATACCAGTCGAATCATTCAATTAAACATCCACAATATCTCAATCGATTGCCGTGCCACCTCACGGTCCATATCCAATCAATCATAGGGTGTGGAGCTAATAAATCAACAACAATCACAGTCATATATGCAAACCCAAAGGTCAAGAAATAATCACAAGCCAATCCTAAGGTCAAACATAAGGTCTCAAACCTGACAACCACAGGAATCTCTAATAGATAAAAGATCAACACATCCCCTCTCAATCAAAGGTGCATTGTCACGCCCCGAACCCGGATCCCGACAGCGGTCCGACCTCGGGGGCGGGAATTGGGAGGTAAGTGATAAATATATTTTCTCCCAAGATCCGCGTGTGTGAGGATCACAAATCACAACACTGTCTGAATATTTTGCGGAAGCTTTCGTGGCAATGCGACCCAGAGTCCGTGGACATCATCGGATTACGCGTCGCATACAACCGTTAGCATGAAGCTATCATTTTAGGAACCATATCAGACTGGAATAAATCAACATAATAAAGTACAGAGCTGACAGTAACATGATATTACATTCTCATATATGTTCAAGTTAGAAATATCAATATGTATTAATTACAATCCAGGATATTACATTCTCATATATGTTCAAGTTACAAGTATCAATGTGTATTAATTACAATCCCAAGAAAGGGTTAATAAAAGCCGTACAAAAACAAACTAGTATCCACTACCCAAATGTGACGTAACTCCGATGTCAAGCACAATGTCTACATGACATAGCCGACAAAACAACCTGCAAACTCAAAACTCCACAGCCAACAAAACTCTCAGCTATGGGCGGGGAAACTGAACCTGAGTACCAAAATAGTGGGTCAAATACGATGGTTTGGCAGGTGTGTGATAAGACATATCAATAATGAAATTACCTTAGAAAACATTTAAACTTGTCAAAGCAATAGTTTCATAAAACGAGAGAATCATTTATTCAAATACATATGCAATATAAAACATGTAAGGTATCCAAGGAGAACGGGAAACGAGCAAGATGGCAACCACACAAAGCTAAGTCCTCTACCACCGAAGTGACATAAGCATATCGGGATGTTGTCTCAGTCACCGAAGTGAGGAGATGCAACATAAGTAACATGTACATGTACATAATATAATACGGGACATGACCACGGTCGCGAACCGGGCATCGGGAACCACGGTAGCAATCTGCGGCGTCGGGACAAGACTACGGTAATAACCGGGTAGCGGGATCCAAACTGCAGCTGGCGGGACGGGAAGTGGTCTCCAAGTCGGTGGATCAGACCAGCAAGGAAAGCCAAGCTTAGTGGTGCCGACTCATAGGTCAATTGACAAGTCAAATCATGTATAAAACATATCGAGTGCATGTATGTAACGAGCGGGACGGGATGCTCAAAGGCACAAGTATTATTTTATTCGGGCATGTATAAACGGGCTAGCAAAATGCTAAAACATACTTTCAATACTCTCGGGAATGAGAAATCATAATTTGATAAATTCAGGACAAGTGTCGAGATTTAAGATAAACCATAATTCGAGAAATTCGGAACAAGTATCGAGATTTAAGACAAATCAGGTGGTTAAGGACCCCGTATGTCCATTGTAATATTGACTTGGTACTCCTTGAGTTTGGAGACATTCCGGGATCTTTATACACCTTAGTGATTTTCAAACTTTTAAATGAATTTCAAAGCAAACGGAACCTCAAGGGTGATCCTAAGTATAATGTTAATCCTAGCGTATCGTACAACCTATTCAGTCACCGAAGGGGATAGGATTTGCGATACCCTAACGTACAAACCTCGTGCATAGTTAGAAAGAGGGTATCCCTTGTCCCGTACCGTTCGAGATTGATTTAGGTTAAGTTCCGATACAACCGGGTTAACCTCAAAGAATGTCGGGTCAAACAATCTCATGATAAGTCAAGTGAGTCCAATAAAAAGGGGTAACCAAGTTCCACCTAAGTCCATTTAAGAAAAGAGTGAAAAATCACTTTTCAGGGGAAATTCGCAGAGTGCCCGGTCGACCCGGCCCTTGGCCTGTCAACCGTGTACACTGCAGTCTCAGGTCGACCTGAGGAGGTTAGGTCGACCCTCTCATGGAGGCCTGGTCGACCGCGCCCTTGGCCGGTCGACCTGCAGTTGTAAATAAAATGCGTGAACAGTGTTTTGGTCAGGTTCCAGAGAACCTGACCTCTGTGTGGCCAGTCGACCAAGCCCCTTGGCCGGTCGACCGCGTGAACTGCGTAACAGTATTTCCCGCAGTGCAGCAGGTCATCGAACAGAGGACCTGATCTAGTGTTCCCGGTCGACCGAGCCCCCTGGCAGGTCGACCGCGTGAACTACGTAACAGAACCCAGTTCTGTTTTCTGCAGTTCAGTGGTTCATTCTTTTTTCCGTTCTTTTGTGTTCATTCCTTTAAACCTGATTAGCAATCTAAATCATAGATAAAATGAGCTAATAAGGTTCACAAATGTGCATTTATTTCAACCCTAAACAAGTCATTAATATCACAAAATATTGGTGAAATCATAAATGCATTTCATAAAACTCATTCAAAGCTAAACATATCAAATCATCCACTTGCCTTGGGTCTCTAATCAATGGAAAACAAGCTCCTAACTACACTTGCAAGCCAAGATCACAATCTCTACAAAAACCCCCAAAACAAACCCTAAAATGGGTCAAACCAAGCAAATAAGATGAGAAAGCTTTCAGTAATGAAAAAGTAGCTTCTCTAAGGCTAGAAGAACACATATCTAAGAGATTAGGAAAAGAGCTTACTTGGAAGATCCTTTAATGGCAATAACTAGCTCAATGGAGATCTTGGAGATGGTGGTTTCTTACACAAATGCTATTAATGGCAAGCTCTCAATGAGAGGAAGAGAGTAATGGTCCTCATTTCTCAAGAGAGTAAAGTTTGGTGGAGATTGATGAAGGAGAAGCAAGAAGAAGAAGAAAGGAAATGGAGAAAGAACCCTAGGTTCTGTTGTGCTGGAAAATGAAGAAGAGGAAGGAGATGGGTTCTCTTATATAACCAATGGGAGTGGGCTCCACCACTAGAAAACTTGGTGGGGTCAAAATCATGGTTTTTGGGACCTCGGATGAAATCGACGAAGAAGGAATAAATGATCGTTGAAATTTCTAGTTTCCAGAAAGTATATGTTTCGCGGGTTTCGGGAATATCAAGTTTTGGGTATAGATTTAGTGTAAAAAGACTGTTTTGCCCAAGAAGCTAGAAAAGTCGAGTTTCGGGATTCGGGACGGGAACGAGATCAATATGAAAGTTGAAGGGATTAACAAAATAAGTAAATCGGGATAAAACACCAAATCAAAAGAATCTCAAGTAATCTCCCAAGTACACGCAAGTCATAAAAAGGAACCCTCAAAGGCCCCACTAGTCACATAGGCACTCAAAATTCCCAAAGCTATAACAAAGCTATACTAATCCCAACTAAACCAAAATCCACTAAACACACTTAGAGCTAAAACACAGCTCAAAAACACTAATCGTGGCCTCTCGGGTCGAGGTCTCACATGCATAGACCCAATTAAGGGTTTTCCAATAGAGATGGGTTGAGTTCGAATCCATTAGGATTTCCCCGAGGTCATACCCAGTCACTAAACCTCATATTAGTAAGATACCGTTTGCCCGGACGGTATTTACTCGGTCCAAAAACCCAATTAATAAAGTACAAAAATATAATTTTAACATATTAAAAACCATAGATATGTTTTAATATTAATTTGCAAATAATAATAATAATCTTAGTTTATAATTTTAGAAAACCCAAGATTCCATCTATAACAATTTTTTTTTTCACATTCAAAGTAAGTAAAAGGTCTAATCTGAATTAATTAAAATAATCAGTAATTTATTAGAATTTATAGAAATTCAATGGGTAAAGTGGTATTATAGAAACCTACCTACACTAGGTTCTGTCCCAATTAGAACTCCTCTTACACCATCACTATTCTCTAGTTTTCACTCATCCACATGTCACCTCCATCCTTTCTCTTACTAATCCCCGCACAAAATCCCATACGTTACCAATCTCTCTTTCTCACCCATCCACACAAATTCTCACACTGTTCCATGCACCCACAGACTACCGAAGCTCTTATCCTATCTTCACCACAGCGCATGCCCTGTCACTTTTGTTGCAGAACGCCTAAGGTTTCTCGCCTAGGTGATAAGTCCGCCAACCTCATGGGCTCCGCTGATCAAACCTTAAGATCATCCCACCAACATGGTCGCCTAGGTCTATACGGCCGGATGCCCGGGCCAGATCTGTGATCCGATTGTCCCACGGGCCCCACAACCATCAGATGCCAAACCGGTCCATCCTTCCTCATTCACGTCACCATCTGATCGTGGATAATGGGCTAAGGGTGTCAACTACCTATGAAACCAACTCCTCTAAAGTCGCCCATGAGTCCACTACCGGATCTATGGTCCTGATCAAACATCAATGGGGTTCACATGGGTCCCACTTCCAAAACACGGTATAGTTCCCAAACTGCCTGTGTTCCCCTATTAGAAGGTCCAGTTTTGAGATCTAAAGAGAGGTGGGCGGTGGTCAACATAAAACCGAAATATGGTTATAGTAATGAGAAAATCAATCGAATCCCAATAAAATAATCATCACATGAAAGGGCATAAAAACGGGTTTCTATATGGATCCACATACGAATCAACAAAAAACACAAGCATTAAATTTATAAATTATGTTTAGGTACTTGCTTGAGATCCGCGGCTGAGGGAGACGGTCTAGAATTCCTACTGCAAAAGCCCAAAGTGCTAACCCAGAGAAAAGTTGGAAGGGAGAGAGTTGTGCGTGAAAATAAAAGAGTGTAGTGGTGGTGTATAAATAGGGAATGTGAATAAGAGTTGTAGTCTAACTTAAATTCTAAAAAGAATAAAGTTTGGGTTTTAAATAGATAGTGTGAGACCCCGACCCG
>QPKB01000010.1:23122540-23152336 GCA_003546025.1 Camphora micrantha
CCGTTTTTCTATCTTTTTTCACTCTTTTTTCTTCTGTATTTTTCCTGACATCTCCCTTCATTTATTGGCCTGATTCTCTTGAAGAAAACCCGACGAGAAGCCACGCAAATCGGAGCACAAAATTTCCTATTTTTCTGGAAAGCCGAAGACTTTGTTGTGCGGTTTTGCCGATCTTTTGTCAAGCATTGAAACTAGGCCAAACGATGTCGAAATGACCTGAAATTTGACGTGGAGCTTCTTGAGCAGTAGATAGGACCAACCATAGGCTTTGGTTTGAGTTTTGAAGCCGTTCGGGGTCCCGCAAATGCTTGCCTTAATTTCGCCATGAGAGAAATGCCGAGCTTTGACTTGTGGTCAACCGATGTCCGATTGACCTGAAATTTGACAGGGAGCCTCCTGAGTGGTAAGTAAGACCAACCATGGGCTTTGGTTTGAGTTTTGAAGCCTTTTGGGGTCCCGCAAATGCTCGCCTTGATTTCACCTCGAGGACAATGCCGAGCTTTGAAACTAGGCCAAACGATGTCCGTTTGACCTAAAACTTGACAGGGGACCTATTGGAGTCATTTTGAGATGATCCATTAGCTCCAATTTGGATGCCATGATTCCGGGGTGCTCCGCTGCCGGTAGGCCTGTTTTGGCTTCCTGAGAGTTGATGAAGGGTCAAACGTCGTCCGTTCGACTTGAAATTTGGCAGAGGGCCTTTTGGAGGTATTTTGAGACCATCCGTAGGCTCTGATCGAAGTTTTGAAGTCTTCGACACTGTCGCTGCCGGGAGCTCCTGCCTGGCTGTCGGAGGAGTGAAGTTCGGCCAAATGATGTTGAAATGGCCCGAAACTTCATGTGTACCCCTCTTTTGGTTGCTTTGAAGGATCTTGCAGTTTTTGTTTGATTCTGACAAGATCTGGTGCTTGAAGTGGCGCCTTCCTATTTATGGCAAGATGTGGCTCCATGTAGCTTTTGGTGTTGAAGGGACATAGTGACATTTTTGGTGTCAACACTCTCCACCAACCTGTTTCTGGCAAAGCTAGAGTTGTAAGACCCCGACCCGAGTGACCTCGATTAGTGTTGATTAAGTTGCGTGTTAGTCTTGATTTGGTTTAGTGGATGTTGGTCTAGTTGGTTTAGAATAGTTTTGTCATAGATTTGGGGAATTTTGAGTGCCTTTGCAATTAGTGGGGCCCTTTGGGGGTTCCTTTTTATGACTTGCGTGTACTTGGGGGTTTACTCGATATTCTTTTGATTTGGTGTTTTATCCCGATTTACTTATTTTGTTAACCCCTTCAACTTTCATGTTGATCCCGTTCCCGTCCCGAATCCCGAAACCCGATTTCCATTGCTTGAGGGCAAAACAGTCTTTTTACACTAAATCTATACCCAAAACTTGATATTCCCGAAACCCGCGAAACATATACTTTTTGGAAAGTAGAGATTTCGACGATCATTTCTTCCTACTTCGTCGATTTCATCCGAGATCCCGAAAACTACTATTCCAGCCTTTCAAAATTCCGAAGTGGTGGAGCCCACTTGCAAATGCTATATATAGAACCCAACTTTTCTCCCTTCCGTTTTCCAGCAACTTTCTTGTCTAGGGTTTCTTCTTCCTCATTATTCTTCTTTCTCTTGCTCTCTTCATCTCAATCCCTCACCAAACTTGCACCCACATCATAATGGAGATCACCATCTTCATCCTCTCCTTCAAGGCTCTCTATTGATATCATTGTTGAAGGAAACCTCCCATTCCAAGACTCGTTTTGAGCTAAGACTTGCCATTAAAGGATCTTCCAAGTAAGCACTCTCACTAATCTCTTAGATTTCTGTCCTTATGACCTTAGAGGAGCTCCATTTCCATTATTGGAGGCTCTCTCTTCCTATTTCCTTGTTTAACCCATTTTAGGGTTTGTTTGGGTTTTTTTTTGTAGAGATTGTGGATTTTGTGCTTGAGAGTGTGTTAGAGGATCTTTTGCTTAGCTTTGGACTTGAGGCAAGTGGATGAATGGATAAGTTTTGAACATTTACATGTTTCATGGAAATCTCTTGTTTTTGCACTAATTATTCCTAATGATTTTTACATGTGTTTTCATCGTCTTCCTTGCCTTGATTTCTATTACTTTTGAAATGCATAAATATGAGTTGATTTTTCTATTATGCACCTTGATAAAATGTATCTTTATGTTATTAAAGTGTAGATGAATCTTATGGGAGTTGGTTTCTCTTTCTTTGGTGATCAAATATGAATTAATGGAGGAGTTTGATTTGGATGTAATGGGAAGTAGAGAATAAGGTTGTGGTATTTGAAAGAAAATTTATGGTTGTTATTGGGAGGCAAGGAGGCCTTTGTTGCAGGAAAAATGTTTAGGAGGGGGGGGGGGAGAAGAAGGCCAGGATGGCCATTTTCGGGCAGCAAAAATGACTGCAGCTCGGGCAGCAAAAATGACTGCCCGCTCGAGCGGACATCAGGCCGCTCGAGCGAGCGGTCATTCTGATTGCAGTTCGGGCAGCAGATTGCCTGCCCGCTCGAGCGCGCAATTGGCCGCTCGAGCGCGCAGACGCTCTGTCCGCCCGTTTACCTGCGCAACCCAAGTCCGCTCGAGCGAACCGAGCGCGCTCTGTCTGCCAGTTTACCTGCGCAGCCCAAGTCCGCTCGAGCGCACCTCGGTTCGCTCGAGCGCACCCCCTTCCGAGTATGGACCACTTTTGGGGCTCGGGAAAAGTTTTTAAGGGAATCCCTTGGTATTTAGGAGGTTTATGAGGCGGTATACGAAGCCTATTGGAGAAAGAAACCAAACCACAAGCTTTTATTCGAAGTCTTTTGAAAATCCTAAGGTGTATAAAGAGCCCGGGATGTCTCCAAACTCAAGGAGTACCAAGTGATCATTACAATCGACATATGGGGTCTTTATTCACTTGGTTTATATCGAATCCCGATACTTGTCTCGAATTTCAAGAAATGTGATTTATCATTCCCGAAAACATTGAATTTGCAACTAGAGCTTTTGCTAGCCCCGATATGCACTTCCCGTTTGAAAATGAAATTAGTGCTTTTGAGCACCCCGTCTCGCCTGTTTATTTAAGTGCATTACATATGATTTGCACATGTCTTGTTTTACATGATTTGACCTATGAGTCGGCACTACTAAGCTTGGCTTTCCTTGCCGGTTGATCCACAGACTTGGAGACCCTTTCCCGTCCCGCCAGCTGCAGTTTGGATCCCGCTACCCGGTTATTACCGTGGTCTTGTCCCGATACCCGGTTCGCTACTATGGTCCCATCCCGTATTATATTATGTATATGTTACTTATGTTGCATCTCCTCACTTCGGTGACTGAGACAACATCCCGATATGCTCATGTCACTTCGGTGATAGAGGACTTAGCTATGTGTGGTTGCCATCTTGTTTGTTTCCCGTTTCCTTGGATACCTTACATGTTTTATATTACATATGTATTTGAATAAATGATTCTATCGTTTTATAAAACTATTGCTTTGACAGGTTTAAATGTTTTCCAAGGTAATTTCTTTATTGATTTATCTTTTCGCCCGTTTGCTAAACCGTCATGTTTGACCCTTTGCTTTTGTACTCAGGTCCCGTTGTTGGTCTCCCCGAGGAGGAGCTTGAGGCGGCGGTCGGTGAGCCGCACCATCTAGTTGACTGGCACACCGATGATGTCGTCTAGACATTCGGGTGCTTGAGCTGCGTAACATTTTGGGGACAGTGTCTAACCATTCTTTTGGGAACTTGTTATTTTATTCATATTGGCCTTTGTTGGCCTCTATTTTTGGGGACAATGTAATTAAATTATATTGTTGTAAACCTTAACTTTCTTTTGGGGTTATAGCTTTAATGATCATTGCTCATTTTGATACTAGAATTAAACATGTGTTAATCTTGTTATCTTGGACATGAATGTATTAAATAGATTTGCTACACGCTTCCGCACATAAAAGAAATATTCATGTTGATGTGATATCCTCACCGCGGACACCTGTGGGAAATCGCGTGTACGAGTGGTACTCTTTGGTAGACTCGTATACGTTTTGGGTTTTAAATTAATTCATGTACAATCATACATGCACACTAGTCCCGATCCCGGATTAGGCCCGACGACCCGGTCCGGGGTCGCGACAGACTGGTATCAGAGCGAGACGTGTTTCAAGCAATTAAAAGAAACTAGAAATCCTAAGGACGTGGCGAGGATTCGTTAGAGTTTTCGTTAGTTAGTATTGTGTGAGCATTGTGTGACCCTTATTGTATTATCTTGTGCTAACAAATTGTTTTGCAGCATAATGCCACCTCGAAAAAGGCCAGTAAACGGCAACCCCACGGCAAGTAACAGTGAGCATACAGGGCCAGTCCAAGAAGACATTCCCGACAATACCATGCAAAATCAATTTCAAGAAATGATGCGGGCCATGTTGGATCAACAAAGACAGGCTAATGAGAATCAAACAAGGTTACAGGAACAGATGCTGAAGAAGGATGAAGACCATGTCAGGGAGTTGGCAAACATGCAGAGGCAACTCTTAGAAGTATTACAGAGGAGGCCCGAACCCGTGCAAGCCCAACCAACCATAGTTATCAATCAGAGGGAGCATGACCCAAATGCCTTGTTTGAGAAGTTCAGGAAGAGAGGCCCGAAAGAATTCTTCGGGACAGAGGATCCCTTAGCTGCAGACAATTGGCTGGAGCACACGTAGAATATCTTTGAGATCTTCCAGTGCACAGGAAGAGAACGGGTCCGGCTTGCAACATCTCTCTTCACCGGTTCAGCAGATATCTGGTGGAAGACAGTGAGGGAAGAGTACAGGCACATGGCAGATGCAGTGGCATGGGCTAGTTTCAAGAGGCAGTTTGGGGACAAGTATGTGCCCACTCATATCAGGAGGCAGAAGGCAGTGGAATTTCAGCAGCTTGTCCAGGGCAATATGTCAGTCCTCGAATACCTCACTAAATTTGAGAGATTGTCTAGATATGCTCCTGAGCTAGTGGACACAATGGAAAAGAAGATAGCTAAGTTCCTTGAAGGACTGAATCCCATCATTGAGCGGGATGGTACCGGGGTTGTACCACCTACAACCTTCGAAGAGGCAGTCAAGAGGGCTTACAAATTTGAGAACTTTCACCACAAGATCCTCAGACTTCAGGGTAAAGGACAACAGCAACAGCAGAACAACCAGCAAAGGAATCACCAGCACAAAAGTTGTCATAAAAGCAATAAACTTCCCCTTGTTAGTGTCAGGCTTGTCAAACTCAGTATTTTCATCATTCTCTTCATAAGTTTTGAAAATATTTTTACGGGTTCGTGATCTCTAGATTGGTCTACTCAAACAATCAACCCAAAATTGGTCTACTCAAACAATCAACCCAAAAGTGTACAGAAATTAACAATATACGACAGAAATAAAATCAACAAGCACACTCCACAAGGACACCAAATTTAAGGTGGAAAACCCTAATAGGGTGAAAAACCACCGATCCGAACTGGATAAAATAAAACACTATGAATCTCGCAATTACAAGAAACTTAGATCTCTTCCCAAGATATCCCCTACCCAAGGATTGAGGTTACCTTGTGTCTCTTCACGCTTCAACGACTTCACACCATTGATTGCAATAGATTCAAACAAGCGCTTGACTCCTCAAGTCTTCTCGAAAGAAGATAATCTTCTACAAGGATGCAGAGGAACTGGCACCAGAGAACTTGGCAGCACAACTTCATAAAAATCTCTAGAGAAGAATTCTCTCAATAATAATCTCTAACTCAGAACTTTGAGAGGTGAGGTGTTACCTTTGGAATAGCTCTTGAGTCCTTTAAATAGCCCTTGGGACGTGCTTAAGGTTGCCTAAGACGATTAGGACTAAAACAAGTAGTTTGAGCACAATTAGAAAATTAACTTCTAATTTTCGTCCAACTCTTTGCGCCTAGTCCGCTCGAGCGGATGCTTCATCCGCTCAAGCGGATGAGCCTCTATTTCAGCGATTGGCTATTCGACTCTGTCCGCTCGAGTGGATGTGAAGGTCGCTCAAGCGGACCCCTTACTAGTTGATCCAGAATTACAGCTCTCTTTCACAACATTCTTCTTCTAATTCTTTCAGACTTTATTTTTCTAAGCCCTTCCAATCTTCTATCTTCAGAGTCATTTTCTAAATAAAAAATTACAACTCAAAAGACCAAAATTTTTGTCCAACCCATGAATTTAACCAACACTAAAATTCTAACAATCTCCCCCTTTGGCAATTCATGGACAAAACTCCCTAAGAGAATACAATTTGATCTACCCACAATGAAACACAAAATACGATTTAAAAAATAAAAGAGGAAATAGTACAAAAATAAAAAAATTTGCAATCAACAAATGTAGAGCAAACAGCACAAAAATTAAAAATTTGCAATCAACAAATGTAGATCTTCATTGTCTCTGACTCAATCTGAATTTCTTCTTCTCCCCCTTGATTTGTCACCTTTCTCCCCCTTTTTGTCCATAATTTGACAAAGCTAAAGATAAAAACATACAGCTTTCTGTTTAATAGCTCCCCCTCAGTAGCACTCCCCCTGAATGTATCTTCGTAGCAGCATTGGGGGGTGGGAGCTTGACCTCTTTGATCAGGGCTTGTTACAGGCACCCACCCACACTTGTGTAGTTTGATCTTTCAGGAAAGTGTGAGTAAACTCCTTAGGCAAATCAAATTTTCTAACCCAAATTTGAGCCATCTTGGGTGGAGACAATTCTTCCACCATTGCTTGATCTTAGGTAGACTTTGCAGCTTCTTGCAATGGGGACGGCTGTGTCCATGTAATCCACAATGATGACAAGTGGATGCGCATGCAGCGCGTGACACATTCTTTTTCTTGAAGCTACTCGACACATGATTTGAAAGTGCAATATGTGGAGTACCATGTGCAACACTTGAAAGAAAAACTGTTTTATCTTTAGCATTTGAAGTGATGCACAATGATAATAACCAAAACCGCTTCTGTCAAAAGGAGACTTCTGATTGCACAAGATGTTTGTAAGAGTCTTCGAACTAGTGTTCATCTTGTTTAAGGATGCCTATTTAACTACAAGCTCAGACAGATTGATCTTCAATCTTCCTTGTAGATCATGATTTTCAGCTTTTAATATTTGTATCTCTTGCTTCAGATATACTACTTCTTTTTCAGCATTCTTAAGTTTTTGACCATCAGTAGTCAAATTTTCAGCCAAACTTGTCAAGAGATCAACGTGTTTAATAGCTTGCTCTAATTCAACCTTTAGTTCAGAATTTTATTCTTGAGTAGCCTTGAACTTGATAGTGATCTTGTTGCCATACTTGGTCGTCTTGACACAATCAGCATAGGTAACATGGTACAATTCTTCCCAATTTTACTCTTGCTCTGACGACTCATCTTCATTATCTTCATCAGTATCATTGTCAGACACAGACGCAGCCATGAACGCCACAAACTTGCCATTCACTGTATTAGAAGGATCACCCTCATGATCTTTTGCATTTTCTGTTTCATCTTTAAAAGATTCTTCATCCCAAGTTGTGTTGAGAGCCTTTTGTTTTGTACCCTTTTTCTTGTTGGCACACTCATTAGCATAGTGACCATAGCCTTACACTCAAAACACTCTATCCCTTTTGCAAAATCCTTCTTCTCAGATTTGGAATTCTTTCTATTGGCTCCTTTTGTCTTCATGTATTTTTTGAAGCATTTCATAAACTCAGCCATATCATCTTCAGCCTCAGATTCAGAATTAGACTCAATTTTCTTTGCAGGCTTCTTTCGTGATTCTGAAATGGTTTTCAAAGCAATATATCCTTGTCTTTTGATTTTCCTTTATTCAAACGATTTGCTTCAAACGTTTGAAGATTTCCAACCAGTTCATTTACCTTGAGGGTATCCAGATTCTTATTTTCCTCAATAACATCAACTTTAGAATCGAACCTCAAAGGTAGAGACCTTAGAATTTTCTTGACAATCTTGTGTTCTGGTATTTCTTCCCCCATAATAAAAACAGAATTGACAATCTCAGCTTTGCATAAAATTGATCAAAGGTCTCATCTTCTTCCATGGCGATGGTTTCAAATTTTCCTTACTTGATTTCCCCGCACCTTGTCAGACAAGATGATCAATCTTTTACAAGAGAGTAGAAGCAACGAAACCTTTTAGAGTAGCCCTTCAGAACGATCTCTCAATGGCTCTAAAGAAATAAGAAAATCTCTCTTAGGGTATTCTAACCTCAGATTAAGATAGAGATTTTACTTCTTGTATATCACTTAGGGTTAAGAGAAACATCCAATAAATTGCCCCAGATCCGTGCATAAGACTTCTAATTAAACTCCAATAAAAATAACACTCATCCTCAAACTCTTTAAAAGAGTTCACACCAAACTGGGCATCTGCGTCATTCTCACTATAGTGAGACACCATTCTGCCTCAGGTAATGCTGGCCTGACAGAATCTGTCATGAATTGTTTTTTTTTTTTTGGCGTAACAGCAAGGATGTTAATCCCCACCTTGTAGTCACTGTTAGGATTTTTGTATGTTGCTAATTTGATAGAAGCACTCTCACTATCTGTCAACTGATCACACACCCATTCATCATAGTTTGGACCTTGAAATCTGGACCTTAGACTTAAAAATGCTTTTGATTTTCAAAGACTTCATCCTGCATGTTTTAGAACTTAAAATGTATTTTCGAAAGCCTAGTTCTTCGTGCATGGTTTTGAAAAATGAAGTTAGACATCGAGGTTCATGTTCTGCATACATCTCTCATTTTTAGAATCATTTTAGTATGCATAAAACATATTGGCCTAGAGTTCATGTTTTCATAAAACAATTTCTCAAAAAACTGAAGGAACTCATCTCAGGCCTGTGTACTCGGTCGACCGGGCACAGGGGCAGGTTGACCGAGCAACTAGCCGTTGGCCAATATGACTGTTGGACTCGGTCGACCGCATGGTCATGGGGTCGACCGAGCCAATTAGCCGTTGGACTGTTTTTTGTTTAAAAGTCCATTTCATTCCCTTCTTTCAAAGGGCTGATGGAGAAAAACCTTTGAACCATATTAAAGCCAAAAGAAGAGGAATAAGCTAAGAAAGCTAGAGGCCTATTGGAAATCAAAATGTTTGAGATTTAAAAGGTATATCTTTCAAGTTAATTTTGATTTTCATTCCGTTTAAAATCATGCATGTTTAATTCTTTGTAATCTCATATTTGCATGATTTCTAGCTTTATTTGAGATGTTTTGCAAACACAATATCACTTTAGAATTTTAGCTTGTTTTGGAAACATTCTTGTCTCAATCACATGTGTTTTTAATCTTTAAACTTCATACAACTTGTGTAGCATGTCTTACCAAGTTGTTTGAATTCTTCATGTGATTAGCTTACAACTTTAATCATCATTAGTTTTTCAAATGCATCAAGCATTCATTTGAGAGCTTCCTTTTAGAAAATGATTAAAGTAAACATTCATACACTTTGAGCACACACCTTTGCTAATTGTTTGTGTATGTTTGTATCTTGATTTAAACCTTCATATCAGCCTATTTAAGAGGCAAATGTATTGAGCTTAAATTGTATCTCTTTGAGTGTTTGTTTAGACACTTCTTTGAGAGAAATCTTTCTATTGTTAAACTTATTGCTTAGCCTAAGAAAAACACATTATAGAGGTTATTGTTTAGCCTTTGAAAAGCATCTTGTAAAGGTTATTGCTTAGCCTAGAAAAGCACATTGATAGGTTGTTGTTTGGCCTAGAAAAACATCGTTGTAAAGGTTATTGCTTAGCCTTTTGAAAAGCATAAATAGTGGAAATCCGGTGGGGTGTTAGATCACAAGCCGGTAGTGGATGTAGGCACTGAGGCCGAACCACTATAAATCTTTGTGTGATGATATATGCTTGGGGTGATTACTTTCGTTAGCTTCCGCATCTTGTTTGATAAATCATCACTCGTGACTAGTTATTTTTTAAAGAAATTAAAATTGCTCATAATTAGTCATTATTTGTAGATCACACTATTCAACCCCCCTCTAGGGTTAGGATCCCGGACTTTCAGTCACTTACTAGTGACTGCACGAAATCATAGTCCCAGATGTTGGGCTTGTAGTTCCTTAATCTTCTGGGAACTGTGGTTGAGTATGTTGGTGTAGTGGCGAAGCATGAAATGTGCTTTGAGAGACATTTTTGGGGTATGAAACCATGGGCTGTGAGTCTGTGTCGGGGATTTGGGAGGTAGGAGGATAGAAATGGAATAATCATTCGCAATGCCATGTTGCAATTTGATGATGAGAAACCGAAATGCCCATAGCCATTATATAGAAGAGGAGGCACCACAGAAGACCCCTCAAAACCCTCTTGCATCACACAAAGTGTGTATTTGATAGATCCACTCTCAACGTTATATCTTTGACGGTGGATGAGTGTTTGTATTTTGGTAAAGCATAGGTTTGCTAAACAAAAAAAAAAAAAAGAAGAAGAAGAGAGTTGTCGCATGCTATTAAAGTAAAAGACACGTCAAATCAGAGTGTTCAATCATTAGATAACGAGTGAAGAGTGAAGAAGTGTGCAAGAACCTTCTCCATACAATCATTAGCTTTTTATGCTTTTCCCAAGGAACATGATTTACACTAAAATTGAATGATACTAAACCCTAATTTACCTGATGAATGAAATGACTACAAATCCAATTTTAATCCTATCGGTAATTAAGGCTTTGAGTACAACCCCTCCCTTCCTCTTTCTCACCTCCCCACTTTTTATTTATTTTTTATTTTTTCTATTTTAATTTTAAGTTTCGATTCAAGTTGACCTTTAGACCAATTAATATGAGTTTATTGGATTCAAGCCTAATCCAAATCACTATGACTTGCCAACAAAGTCAAACACAATCTCAGTGCCCATGGTTTGAGTTGATTATTTTCTATTTATGGCTTTCGTCAGACATCTCAACCCCCTTTGATAAACTGGTGGTTGAAACATGAGGTAAACAAAATCAATTTAACTTCAAAAATGAAGAGAAAAGGATTATTTCAAAAACAACTTAATTTCAAACTTACGGACATTGTTTATAGCTTATACACAAGCATGCTCTAAGTTTATAGTTTTAGATTGTTATTCATTTCATTTCTAATCTGCATTATGAATCACGAAAAAGATTATGTAGGGTCCATTAAAAAGGTTTTGTGTTATACAAAAGATCCATGGTGCTTGTCAAATAGTGACGACATGAATTTATATACTTGATCAAAGACTTGGGGCCCACCGATGAGCTATAGAATCCCCACATGTCACGTCAACCCTTTTTTAATTACGTGGACTCTAATTTTAGCAATATATACTGATAAATTAATCATATGTGAAATTCATATTTGTAATTTCTACAAATAATCAATCCAACAACAAAAAGCAGTACAATGGAATTGAGTGTTTTAGTCTTTGTAAACAAGGTAGAATCTGGGTCAATGAAGACCGAGTTTAAATATATGGAAAACTCGGTGCACCAAATCACTTTATTTTGATAAATTGTATGCATTTTGAACTAATTAATAAGTAAATTTTATTATTAATTAATTAAGCTTGAGATTTTGTGTTTGTGATTTCAAAATGATGTTTAAAACTTAATCTGGGGTTGTAAATAGAAAAGATAAATGCGGTGCGATGTAGTGTAAATGTTAGAGTTTTTATTTTGTTGCAATTTGATAGGATGCATTCAATTTCATAACTTGTCCTCTCATTCATTCATGTTCTTCATCTTAGGATCTTCATGCATATTTCTCTTTCATAATTCTTGTTTTTATTAAATGATATGCATGGTTTTCTAATCTTAATTAATCTTAAAGTTCATGAAGTTTTTAGTTCAAGTTTTTAAAATCTCAATATGTTCCTTCATTCAGTTCAAAAATCATTTCAAGGTTTCAAATTGTTTTCTCTTTAAATCCATATTTTGGTTTGAAAGGTTCATGGCTTTAAAATTCTATTTTCATCCTTTTTAAGTCATTTTCCCAAGCTTGTTCATTGTGTCTCAAAGTCCCCTGGAAAGAAGCCCTCTCATTTTCATCTTCCTAAAAAATTTTGTTTTGATGGGCTGTCCCCAGGTTGACCGCCTGTGTGGCCGGTCGACCGGGCCAAGGGACTCGGTCGACCAGGCACACTGCGAGTCGATCGGGGTTTTGTGGCCGTTAGCCTCTCGAACGGGCATTTTTAGGACCGTTGAGCACCCGGTCGACCCGGCCCTGTACCAGGTCGACCGCCACTAGCCGTTGGGAACTTTTTCTCTATAAAAAGTGGCTTTTTGTTTTGTCAAAAGTGCTGAACTTTTGAGGAATCTTTAAGGACAAGAAAGGACAACTTTTAGGAGGATTAGTGAAGGGATTATGAAGCCAATCCATTGATTCAACCTTTGATCTTCAAATGGGTGTGCTCTCTTTATCCCAAGATTAATTCCATGCTTTGTTTTTAAATCTTTGTTTTCTTTTCAAGCATGATCATATAGTTGGCCTTCTTCTTGAGATGTTGTGTTTCATAATATGCCTTGAACTTTGAAATGGTTTAACTTTATGAAATATACATATGATTTACATTTCTCTTGAGTTATGAATCCATGTTTTCAAAACTAACTTGTTAATCTTAAGATTGTTCATCATTCAAGTTTGATCTTTTTGGAAAACCAAGTGTTTGTAAAACAACTCTTTCTCATACTTATGTTTATCATCTTTGCATCAATTATAGTTTCATCTTTCAAAAAGAGATAGACTGATTTTTAGTTCATGCATTATTCATAGACTTTGTCATTCATATGCATGCTTCTAGAAGTTAAGTTTCCACTTTCTATTCAACCTTTTTAGAGGTATTATCCATGCATCTATAGGCATTCTATTTAAGAGAAAAACATCTTGTAAAGGTTATTGCTTAACCTATGGAAAAGCATTGTGTATAGGTTATTGCTTAGCCTTGAAAAGCATAAGTGATCTATTTGTAAGGTTTGAGGTGATCCTAAAGCTTCATTTAAGATAGTGAAATCCGGTAGGGTTACCGGGAGTGGATGTAGGCATGTTGGCCGAACCACTATACATGTTTGTGTCATGATGGTTGATCTTTCATCTTTCTTTTCATGGATAATGTTTTTATGTTTGACTCTATCTAGATTGTAGTTGTTAGTTTTCTTTGGCATGCTTATCTTAAAGATTGCTTCACTACACATGAAAATTAATCCTTCTCAAAGCATAAGTGATTTAAAAGTTAAAAAGTTTTAATTGGTCTAGTTTTTCGTGGCTCACCCTATTCAAACCCCCCCCCCCCCCCCCCCGGCCCGGTCTCTAGGTTTCGCTCTTGGACTTTCAGGAAAGTGCATGCGTATGGCAATTCTATTTCAACAACTAGAGATCCCGGGCTTTACACTAAGCTTCTAGTCTGTTCGATATTCGGACTGTCAGTACTCCTGTTTATAGAGAAATTACAGGGATGATTTCCTCTAGAAGGGAAGAAGGCCTCTAAGGACACCTTTTTCCCGTTCTTCTAGATGGGAAGAAGGGATGTAGGCGTTTGGATCCCTTGTTTCAACCTATTTTATTGAAACCGGAGAATACTATTTCATCCAATGCTGGAGCGCCACCCATCAAAACTTGAGTTAAATTCATGAAAAATGTTTTCCTCCGAGTGGACTAGTGAACGCTCCTCCTCCCCCCCCACCCCCCCCCACCCCCCCGGCAACTTTTTGTTTCCTCAGTTCTTTTCCTTTTTTAAAGACTGGGTTCAGGATGACATTTTGAATTAAATTAATAGCGAAATGTTCTCCTACAAGCTACTCCTTTTGTAATCCAGGAATGTGGAGTCCACTTAGGCCCACCTTCAAGTCTTTTACTAATTTTTTTAGGAATCTTGTAAGTGTCACATTGAGTGAAAGAATTCCTACATTTTATAGAACACCACATCCATGCTGAACCCCAACCCTCTCCCAGGAGGTCACCCATCCTAGTACTGTTCCCGCTCGAGCATGCTTAACTTCGGAATTCTTACGGTTTCCGGGGCCGCACAGCTTTACAAGGCCTCATGCTAAATTAATACGGGGTTTGACTTCTAAGCCCAGGGTCAGGACTTGGATATTTCTAATGTGGGCTCATGGAGACTACTCACTATTTGAAGCCCGTGGTTGACACGCTACGCCCGTGGTTAAGGCCCATAGAGGAAAAACGACTGTCAAATGAAGTCGGTAAAACCAACGTCCTAGTGTCGGTAATCGGCAGTTTTGACGTAGTGCAAGTCTCACAAAATCACCTTGCAGCTTCCATTCCGTTTCAGATCTCCAATTCCCCCCCACTAGCTGACTCTCCTACTTGACCCAGGCCTCCAGCTTGACATCTCTTCCTCTAGCAGCAAGTATCTGGCCTCCTGGACAGCAAAATAGATCCTCTGACCCAGATCCCTCCTACCCCGGTCCAAATCGCTACACCCCTGACCCAGTCAAAGCAGATCCCTCAAGCCTCTCCACCTCTAGTCCTGACAAATGCAGTCTCTGACTCCTCCAACCCCTACCATGGTTCTACTCTTGCTTTTTCCTCTTCGGTCTAGGACTATGCCCAGCTGGGACTTCTGTACAAACACTTAGCTGGCATCATCCATTCAGCTAGAGGTAAGCATCTTGGGGAGCAAGAAAGATAACTCAAACTCAGCCACTCTACCCTGTTTTGCAATGCCAGCCCCTATCCATCCTCTTAAACTTCCTGATCCAGCTCCTCAACTAAATTACTTCACCTCAGACCAACGGACACAAATCCTCCGCCTTCTGCCCACTCTTCCAGGCAAGCCACAAACACCCCCCTGGTCAAAGGAACTCGTTGGATCTTTTCCCTGACTCCATTCCAATATCTCCCTCGGATTACACTCCATCCTCCCTCGTAGATTGCCAATTAGTCATGGAAATACCCTCCTCCATGATTGAACCTAGTAAAACCTCATTCTCAAATGCAGTTGTTGGGAGATTTTTTGGAAAAAGGCCTACTGTTGAATGGCTCACTCTTAAGGAAAATTCCAAATGGAACCTGTCAAAGCCATGCCTTCTCTCGCTTACAGACAAAGGCTCTTTCTTCTTTAGGTTTGCTCAAAGGAAGATAGGGAAATTACTCTCTCCAAATCTCCTATTCTTCTGTAAAACAAAAAACTTCATATTTTGCCTTGCTTGCAAAGCCAAGATCTTTCTGTTTAGCCTTCCTTTCACCGTGTCTCGATACGAATCCATGGTATCCCCTATCATTGCTGGAGCTCAAACATCCTTTTCTCTTTAGCAAGTTCAATTGACTCCCCTCTTAAACTTGATGACATAACTACTTCCCAAAAACTTCTAACTTTTCCTAGGATCCTGGTTAGTTTAGATTTGTCTAGACACAAACCTTCAGAGATCAAGGTGGAATTAGAAGGTGATTCGGAAGTCCTTTTCTTAGTCTCCAATGAAAACCTCCCCTGCTTCAAATGCTTATCTTCTGGACACTCGGAGAATTTATGCAACTCTAGTCCTAAATCTACCAAAGAAAAGACCACCATGCCAGCAAACCAGTTCGTTGAAGGTATATTAGGAAGTCCTCTAACCTGTCTCCAAACTCTTCAGCACCTCCTATCCCCCTACCACCATCACCACCAGAGTTGGAGTCTGTCCCAACCATTGTCCATCCTGCTAACCTTCTGCCCCAAGACCCTGCCTCTATGATATTTCCTTCTACTTTCCCGGACCTTTCCCGTACAGAAGCCACTCTCCCTCCTGCTAACCTAGCTGTCCAACCAGATAGAATAGTCCCAACTGCTGTGCTACCAGACCGTGCAATCCCAGCCTCTAAGATACCAGCTCCAGCCACCAACCAGACCCCAGTCTCCTCCTTGTCTGATCTCAATTATACTAAGTATTGTCCCTCAACCTCCACCTCCCCCCTGCCAAAACTTAAACCCTAACACCTGTCCAGTTGATTTACCTTAGGATATTATGTTTGAAATACTGGAAAAAAATCCCAACACCAATAGTAGACACCTCAAATCCTTTCTCCATTCTGGAAAATTAAACAAAAAACTATAAATGGAAACGGAATGACCTGTTTTAGAGGATTTTAAGACTTGAGAGAGGCAACTAGAGGCTAGTTTTGGAGGCATTGGAAGGAGCTTTAATGGAGATTTGTTAAGGATTCTTCGCCAATCTCTTGCCATGAGTAATTAACTCTCTATCTTAGATCGCGATGAAGCCCTAGTATTGTGCCTTTGGTGCTTTTGGGTATTTAATCCTTCTAGTTTTGAATACCAGTCATATAATGATGCTTGAATGTGTGTGGAGTTAGATCTAAGATAATCTATTCCGTAGAGATAGGTTATGCCCAAATCCAAACCTGCATGCTCTTTTTGGACACTCCGTGGAGGTTTGTAACCAAAACGAATCTTCGAAGCATGGTTATTAAAACCCTAGATCTATACTTGACAATGTACGAGTCTAGAGTGGATTTGTACCCTAAGACTTTTTCTTAATTGGATCAAGCTTTATTTTTAATTCGTTAATTTAGGAATTAATATTTCGTTCTCCCGTAGGATTAATTTTGGAATTTGGAATGTAAGACCCTGACCCGAGTGACCTCGATTAGTGTTGATTAGGTTGCGTGTTAGTGCTAAGTGTGTTTAGTGTGTTTTGGCTAGATTGGGTTTAGAATAGTTTTGATATAGCTTTGGGGAATTTTGAGTGCCTTTGTGATTAGTGGGGCCCTTTGGGGGTTCCTTTTTCTCTGACTTTGCGTGTACTTGGGGGATTAATTGAGATTCTTTAGATTTCTATTTTATTTCATTTTATTAATCTCGTCAATCTCTACAACTTTCATGCTGATCCCGTTTTCGTCCAGAATCCCGAAACCCGATTCCCATTGCTTTGAGGGCAAAACAGTATTTTTACACTAAATCTGGACCCAATATTTAATATTCCCGAAACCCGGGAAACATATACTTTTCAGAAACTAGAAATTTCGACGATCATTTCTTCCTTCTTCGTCGATTTCGTCCGAGGTCCTGAAAACTACTATTTTAGCCCTTCAAGTTTCCTAAGGGGTGTAGCCCACTTGCAAATGCTATATAAGCACTCATCTCCCTCCTTTCTCCTTTTTCCAGCAACTTTCTTGCCTAGGGTTTTCTTCTTCCTTGTCCTTCTTCTTGGTTTTCCATCATCACAACACCACCAAGCTTGCACCAACATCATAATGTAGATCACCATTCTCTTCCTCTCCTTCAAGGCTTTCCATTGATACACCATTGTTGAAAAACATCTCCCTCTCCAAGATCCCCTTTGAGCTAACTCTCTCTATTTGGAGAGTCTACAAGTAAGTTTTCTTCCTAATCTCTTAGATTTGAGTTCTTATGATCTTAGAGAAGCTCCATTTTCAATATTGGAAGCTTCCTCTTTCTATTTCTTTGTTTGACCCATTTTAGGGTTTGTTTTGGGGGTTTTGTAAAGATTGTGGATTTTGTGCTTGAGAGGATGTTTAGAAGATCTTTTGCTTAGCTGTGGACTTGAGGCAAGTGGATGAATGGTTATTTTGAGCTTTTAATGATTTTGATAAAATGCATTGATGATTTCATACTACTATTGATTTGCATTGATTGAATTAAATGTGCATTAATGACTCTTATTAGATCAATAAATGGTTTTGGAAATGTGGTTGGTGGTTTGCATTTATTGCTTAATGGTAGTTTAAATGGACTTTTATGATATGGGTTTCTCTTGTTCTTTGTGGTTGAATGTGATGGAGGAGAAGAAGTTGTTTGATTGCTAATGTTGGGAGTGTTGATGTGAAGTTTTAAGGATGTTAGAAGGAGAAATTGGAGCCTCCCATGTGGAGTGAAGTTATGGTTAAAGGAGTTGTAAGAAGTGGATAGGAAATGGGAGCAGAACCGTCCCGGAACCCATTTCTGGACAGTTCGCTCGAGCGAACCGGGTGGTCGCTCGAGCGAAGTGTCCAGAATAGGTTCCAAACCATTCCAGTAGATAGTTCGCTCGAGCGAACCCCTTATTCGCTCGAGCGAAACCTCCCAGAATTGTAGCAGGCTCATCACCTAACCTCGTTAGTTCGAGTGAACCATTTGTTTGCTTGAGCCAAGCGAACCCCTTATTCGCTCGAGCGAACTCTCCAAGAAAGTTTATCAAAGCGTCACAGGACCTTGCTAGTTCGAGCGAACCATTTTTTTCACTCGAGCCAACATGTTCGCTCTAGTGAACCCGTTATCCGCTCGAGCGAACCTCTCCGAAAACCATTCCAGAGAGCACGTCGCTCGAGCGAACTTCCTATCCGCTCGAACGATCAACACCGTTCACCTGAGACTAATCTGTCAGCAAAAATGAAGTGTTTATTTGATTGAGAGACATTTATTGGGAATCCTATTGTGATGGAAAAACTGGTAACCATTGTGTAGTACCCATTTGAAAAGAGAAATAAAATCACAAGTTTCCATTTAAGTTTTGAAAATCTTAAGTGTATAAAGAGCCCGGAATGTCTCCAAACTTAAGGAGTGCCAATTCTTTGTTGTATATGAAATACGGGACCTTTATTAACTTTGATTGAATTTCTAATCCCGATATTTGTCGTGAACCTCTTGAATTATGATTTACCATCCCCGAAAATATTGAATTTGCAATTGTAGGGTTTTGTTAATCCCAATATGCACTTCCCGTTCAAAAAGATATTTGTGCCTTTGAGCATCCCGTCCCGCCCGTTTATATAAGTGCATCATATGAATTTGTACATGTCTCGATTTATGATATTTGACCTATGAGTCGGCACCACTAAGCTTGGATAACCCTGCCGGTCTGATCCACCGACTCGGAAATCTCCCTCCCGTCCCGCCAGCTACAGTTTCGATCCCGCTATCCGGTTATTAACGTGGTATTGTCCAGATGCCGCAAATTGCTACTGTGGTTCCCGATGCCCGGTTCGCTACCGTGGTCATGTCCCGTATTTATTATATATATATGTTACTTATGTTACATCTCCTCACTTCGATGACTGAGATCAACATCCCGATATACTCATGTCACTTCGGTGATAGAGGACTTAACTTCGTGTGGTTGCCATCTTGTTGTTTCTCGTATTCCTTAGATACCTTACATGTTTTATATTGTATTTATGTTCCAAGTGAATGATCATCCTGTTTTATGAGATTTATTGTTTAAACAGGTTTATATTTTTTCCAAGGTACTTTCAATTGTTGTTTTATGTTTTCACCCATTTGCCAAACTGTTGTGTTTGATCGTTGTTTTGGTACTCAGGTCCCGTTGTCGGCTTTCCCGAGGAGGAGCATGAGGAGGCGGTCGGAGGACCGCAACACTTAGTTGAGTGGCACGCCGATGATGTCGTTTAGACATCCGGGTGCTTGAGCTATGTAATATTTTTGGATAGTTATTAACCAATTCCTTTGGGAACTTGACACTTTGTTATATTGGCCTTTGTTGGCCTCTAATTTTGGGGAAATGTAATTAAATGATTTGGTTATAAACCTTAACTTAATTTTGGAGAATTAGCCACTGATCATTGTTCATTTTGATACTAGTATTAAATATGTGTTAATCTTGTTATCTTGGACATGAATGTATGAATTAGATTTGCTACATGCTTCCGCACATTAAAAGAAATATTCATGTGGATGTGATATCCTCGCCGCGGACACCTATGGGAAATCGCGTATACAAGTGGCATCCTTGGTGGACTCGTATACGTTTGATTAAATTAATTCATAGTGTTGATATGGATTGGATCATTCATTCATTATCATTAGTGTCCCGATCCCGGATCAGGCTTGTGCTTACGTGGGACCCGGTCCGGGGTCACGACAGACTGGTATCAGAGCGAGACGTGTTTCAGGCAATTAAAAGAAACTAGAAATCCTAAGGACGTGGCGAGGATTCGTTAGATTTTTCGTTAGTATCATGTGAGCAGTGTGTGGACATTTATTTATTATCTTGTGCTAACAAATCATGTGAGCAGTGTGTGGACATTTATTTATTATCTTGTGCTAACGAATCATGTGAGCAGTGTGTGGACATTTATTTATTATCTTGTGCTAACAAATCATGTGAGCAGTGTGTGGACATTTATTTATTATCTTGTGCTAACAAATTATTTTGCAGCATTATACCACCTCGTAAGCGACCGGTAAACGGCAATCCCACAGCCAGTAGCAGTGAGTTCACAGGGCCAGTCCAAGAGGAAATCCCTGATAACACCATGCAGAATCAATTCCAACAGATGATGCAAGCTATACAGGCTAATGAGAACCAAGCCAGATTGCAAGAACAGATGTTGAAAAAGGATGAAGACCATGCTAGGGAGTTAGCAGACATGTAGAGGCAGTTATTGGAGGTCTTACAGAGGAGACCTGAGCCGGTGCAAGCTCAACCAGCTATTGTTATCAATCAGAGGGAGCATGACCCTAATGCACTGTTTGAGAATTTTAGGAAGAGAGTTCCAAAAAAATTTCTTAGATCAGAGGACCCACTAGCTGCAGATGATTGGCTAGAGCACACGGAGAACATCTTCGAGATCTTCTAGTGTACCGGAGGAGAGCGGGTCAAGCTAGCAACATCTCTCTTCACCGGTTCAGCAGACATTTGGTGGAAGACAGTTAGAGAGGAGTACAGAGACATGGCAGATGCAGTGGCATGGGCTAGTTTCAAGAGGCAATTTGGAGACAAGTATGTGCCCACACACATCAAGAGGCAGAAGGCAGTGGAGTTCCAGCAGCTTGTCCAAGGCAATATGTCAGTCCTCGAATGCCTCACTAAATTTGAGAGATTGTCAAGATATGCTCTTGAGCTAGTGGATACGGTTGAGAAGAACATAGCTAAGTTCCTTGAAGGACTGAATCCCATCATTGAGAGGGATGCTACCGGGGTTGTGCCACCTACAACCTTCAAAGATGCAGTCAAGAGGGCTTACAAGTTTGAGAATTTCCACCACAAGATCCTCAGACTCCAAGGCAAAGGACAACAGCAGCAACAAAACAACCAGCAGAGGAACCACCAGCACAAGAGGCAGAGGCAAGAGTAGAACGTACAGAATCCCTTAGTGTGTACACATTGTGGGAAGAACCATGAGAGTGCCCAGTGCCGTACCATCACAGGAGCATGTTTCAGATGTGGTTCCATGACCCATCAGATGAGGGACTGCCCAAGGCAAAACAGGCAGAATCAGCAGCAACAAGGGGCACAATGTCCAACACCACCTTAGAATGCAACGGTTGTGCAGAACCAAGCTAGACCCCTTCAGCAACAAACACCACAGCAACAGTACAGACCACAGCAGCAGCAACAAGCCCATCAGCAAGGGTAGAATCAGAACCAGCGTGCTCCACAACATAATAGGAATGCACATCAAGGCAGTCCATAATAGACTCAGAACAGGCCACAACAGAGAGGGCAAGTCTACGTTGTCAACAGAGCTAATGCAGAGGCAGCAGGAGATGTTGTGGAAGGTACACTTCCTGTTTGTGGATTCCAAGCTAGGGTTTTGTTTGACCCTAGCTCTACTCACTCCTTTATATCTCCAAAATATGCAAAGATGATTGATATGTATGCTCGACAGTTAGATTTTACATTGACTATGACTACCCCGATAGGTAAAGAAGTTATATGTAGGACTTTTTACCCTAGTTGTTCAGTCATGATAGGAGAGTTAGAGTTACAAGCAGATCTCATTTTATTGGAGATGTATGATTTCGATGTCATCTTAGGGATGGATTGGTTAGCAGGGTATCATGCTACGATGGATTGTTTCCATAAGACCTTAACCTTCAAATTATAAGAGACACCAGCAGGGGTGTGATTTCGAGGAGACAGGAGTAATCCTAGTGCAGGGTTTATTTCATCATTGAAGGCTGATAGACTTCTAAAAAGTGGATGTGAGGCCTATTTGGCATTTATCGCGAAGGATAAACGGTCCCAAGGGGTGGAGGATATCCCAATTGTTTGGGAATTCCCAGATGTTTTTCCGGAGGAGATTCCAGGTTTACCACCTATTAGAGAGATAGATTTCACTATCGAGCTATTACCGGGGACCACTCCGATCTTTATTGCACCTTATAGAATGGCTCCGGCGGAATTAGGAGAATTGAAGACACAATTGCAAGAATTGTTAGACAAAGGTTTTGTAAGACCTAGTGTTTCGCCATGGGGAGTTCCGGTATTGTTCGTCAAGAAGAAAGATGGTTCAATGAGAATGTGCATAGATTACCGGAGATTGAATCAAGTGACCATCAAGAACAAGTATCCCTTGCCAAGGATAGATGAACTATTTCATCAGTTGCAAGGTGCTTCTTACTTTTCGAAGATTGAGTTGAGATCTGGTTACCATCAGCTGAGAGTCAGAGGGTCAGATGTATTGAAGATAGCTTTCTGGACTAGATATGGACACTATTAGTTTTTAGTGATGCCATTTGGATTGACTAATGCACCAGCAGTGTTCATGGCATTGATGAACAAGATATTCGCAGAGTACCTAGATCAATTTATAGTGGTGTTCATTGATGATATTTTGGTGTACTGTAAGACCAAATGAGAGCATGAAGAGCACTTGAGAATAGCATTGCAGCTTCTGAGAGAAAACCAACTATATGCCAAACTCAATAAGTGTGAATTTTGGCTGGTACAGTGGCATTTTTGGGGCACATTATCTCCAAGGAAGGATTGTCAGTAGACCAATCCCAGATTGAGGCAGTAGTGCAATGGGAAAGACCAAAGAATCTGTCAGAAATCAGGAGTTTTCTAGGATTGGCGGGCTACTACCGGAGGTTTGTTCAAGGATTTTCGTCAATTGCATCACCTTTGACGAAGTTGACAAGGAAGAACGTGCCTTATGTGTGGTCAGATAAGTGTGAAGATAGCTTCCAAGAGTTGACGAAGAGATTAACCACAGCACCAGTCCTTACCTTGCCATCCGGAAGTGGCGGCTTTACTATCTTTACCGATGCTTCGAACATTGGACTTGGATGCGTGTTGATGCAGGAAGGGAAAGTGATAGCCTATGGATCCCGTCAGTTGAAAGATCATGAGAAGAACTATGCAACACATGATCTTGAGTTAGCGGTTGTTTTCACATTGAAGATGTGGAGACATTATCTCTATGGAGAGAAATTCGAAGTTCATTCAGACCACCGCAGCTTACAGTACTTGTTTTCTCAGAAGGAGTTGAATATGAGGTAGAGAAGATGGATGGAATATATTAAGGACTATGATTTTCCAATCAAGTATCACCCGGGCAAGGCAAATGTAGTTGCTGATGCTTTGAGCAGAAAGTCAGTAGGCATGGCAAATCTCAATGGCACTTGTATCTTTGAATAGTTTGAAGAGTTTAGTATAGACCTTCAGCCACCTAAGAAGGGTGTAGTATTAGCCAACATGTCAGTGTCAGAACCTTCTTTCATTCAGAAGATCAAAGACAATCAGTTGCAAGATCCAGAGTTGGCCAAGATTTTAGAGAATATAACAAATCGCCCTGATTTTCGCATTGTTGATGGAGTTTTGTACTACCGTGACCGTTTATGCGTGCCAAACATCGAAGGACTGAGGAATGACATTATGACAGAGACTCACATTACAAGGTACTCTATGCATCCAGGCAGCACGAAGATGTACCAAAACTTAAAGGGCAGATTTTGGAGGAACAACATGAAGAGAGAGATAGCAGCATTCATCTTCCATTGTATGATGTGTCAATTGATTAAGGCAGAGCACCAGAAACCTCCAACCGTTAGAGATTCCGGAATAGAAATGGGAGCACATTACCATGGATTTCATTTTGGGATTACCAAGGACCAGCAAAGGCAATGATGCTATCTGGGTCATCATGGACCATCTCACCAAGTCAGCTTACTTCATCCCGATGAAGACAGGAAAGAAGATGCACATGCTACCTTTGGCAGAGTTGTTTGTTAGTGAGATTGTCAGCAGACATGGTCAGCCAGTTTCCATCATGTCTGATAGAGACAGCAGATTCGTCTCAAGGTTTTGGAAGACTTTGCATGAGTCTATGGGTACAAGGCTACAGTTCAGCAAAGCTTACCATCCTCAAACAGATGGCCAATCAGAGAGAATGATTCAGACTTTTGAGGATATGCTCCGTGCTTGTGTGTTAGATTTCAAGACTCAATGGGACGAGACTCTACGTTTGTGTGAGTTCGCGTACAACAACAGCTACCACTCGAGCATTGGAATGGCGCCTTTTGAGGCATTGTATGGCAGGAGGTGTAGGACACCTGTTTGTTGGGAAGTAGTTGGTACCCGTAGTTTTAATGGGCCAGCCATGGTGAGTAAAACTAGTGACAAGGTCAAGCAGATTCAAGAACGTCTGGAGGTAGCCCGGAGTAGATAGAAGAGTTACGCAGATTCTCACAGAAGAGATTTATAGTTCAAAGAAGAAGATAAGGTTTTCTTGAAGGTGTCACCTACTAGGGGAATGTTGAGATTCGGTCAGAAAGGCAAGTTATCCCGGAAATACATTGGACCATACGACATTGTGAGCAAGATTGGTGACGTGGCTTATAGATTAGCCTTACCACCCGAGCTATCCGACATACACAATGTATTCCATGTGTCTATGTTGAAGAAGTATGTTCCCGATCCTTCACATGTACTCCGGCATGAACCGTTGGAAATCAGAGAAGATGCTACCTATGTCGAGAAGCCTATTCAGATAATTGATACAAAGGAACAGGAATTGAGGACGCGTACTATTCAGTGGGTAAAAGTGCTTTGGGAGAATCATGGACTGGAAGAGGCGACATGGGAATTGCGAGACCAAGTGCAGAAGAAGTATCCACATCTTCTCCCCGAGGTGAGTTTTGTATTTTATTTGGTGGACCAAATATCCCAAGGGGTGGAGGATGTAAGACCCCGGCCCGAGTGACCTCGATTAGTGTTGATTAGGTTGTGTGTTAGTGCTAAGTGTGTTTAGTGTGTTTTGGCTAGATTGGGTTTAGAATAGCTTTGATATAGCTTTAGGGAATTTTGAGTGCCTTTGTGATTAGTGGGGCCCTTTGGGGGTTCCTTTTTCTATGACTTTGCGTGTACTTGGGTGATTAATTGAGATTCTTTAGATTTTTATTTTATTTCGTTTTATTAATCTCGTCAATCTCTACAACTTTCTTGTTGATCCCGTTTCCGTCCAGAATCCTGAAACCCGATTTCCATTGCTTTGAGGGCAAAACAGTCTTTTTACACTAAATCTGGACCCAATATTTAATATTCCTGAAACCCGCGAAACATATATTTTTTGGAAACTAGAAATTTCGACGATCATTTCTTCCTTCTTCGTCGATTTCGTCCGAGGTCCCGAAAACTACTATTTCGGCCCTTCAAGTTTCCTAAGGGTGGAGCCCACTTGCAAATGCTATATAAGCACTCATCTCCCTCCTTTCTCCTTTTTCCAGCAACTTTCTTGCCTAGGGTTTTCTTCCTCCTTGTCCTTCTTCTTGCTTTTCCATCATCACAATACCACCAAGCTTGCACCAACATCATAATGGAGATCATCATTCTCTTCCTCTCCTTCAAGGCTTTCCATGGATACCATTGTTGAAGAAAATCTCCCTCTCCAAGATCCCCTTTGAGCTAACTCTCTCCATTTGGAGAGTCTACAAGTAAGTTTTCTTCCTAATCTCTTAGATTTGAGTTCTTATGATCTTAGAGGAGCTCCATTTTCAATATTGGAAGCTCCCTCTTTCTATTTCTTTGTTTGACCCATTTTAGGGTTTGTTTTGGTGGTTTTGTAAAGATTGTGGATTTTGTGCTTGAGAGGGTGTTTAGAAGATCTTTTGCTCAGTTTTGGACTTAAGGCAAGTGGATGAATGGTTATTTTGAGCTTTTAATGATTTTGATAAAATGCATTGATGATTTCATACTACTATTGATTTGCATTGATTGAATTAAATGTGCATTAATGACTCTTATTAGCTCATTAAATGGTTTTGGAAATGTGGTTGGTGGTTTGCATTTATTGCTTAATGGTAGTTTAAATGAACTTTTATGATATGGGTTTCTCTTGTTCTTTGTGGTTGAATGTGATGGAGGAGAAGAAGATGTTTGATTCATAATGTTTGGAGTGTTGATGTGAAGTTTTAAGGATGTTAGAAGGAAAAATTGGAGCCTCCCATGTGGAGTGAAATTGTGGCTAAGGGAGTTGTAAGAAGTGGATAGGAAATCGAAGCAGAACTGTCCCAGAACCCATTTCTGGACAGTTCGCTCGAGCGAACCTCGTGGTCGCTCGAGCGAAGTGTCCAGAATAGGTTCCAAACCATTCCAGTAGACAGTTTGCACGAGCGAACCCCTTATTAGCTCAAGCGAACCTTCCCAGAATTGTAGCAGGCTCATCACCGAACCTCGTTAGTTCGAGCGAACCATTTGTTAACTTGAGCCAACAAGCGAACCTCTTATTCGCTCGAGCGAACTCTCTCAGAATGTTTATCAGAGCGTCACAGGACCTTGTTAGTTCGAGTGAACCATTTATTCGCTCGAGCCAACATGTTCGCTCGAGCGAACCCGTTATCCGCTCGAGCGAACCTCTCAGAAAACCATTCCAAAGAGCTCGTCGCTCGGGCGAACTTCCTATCAACTCGAGCGATCAGCACTGTTCACCTGGGACTAATCTGTGAGCAAAAATGAAGTGTTTATTTGATTGAGAGGCGTTTATTGGGAATCCTATTGTGATGGAAAAACTGGTAACCATTGTGTAGTACCCATTTGAAAAGCGAAATCAAATTAAAAGTTTCCATTTAAGTTTTGAAAATCCTAAGTGTATAAAGAGCCCGGAATGTCTCTAAACTTAAGGACTGCCAATTCTTTATTGTATATGACATACGGGACCTTTATTCACTTTGATTGAATTTCTAATCCCGATATTTGTCCCGAACCTCTTGAATTATGATTTACCATCCCAAAAATACTAAATTTGAAATTTTAGCATTTTGTTAATCCCGATATGCACTTACCGTTTAAAAAGATATTTGTGCCTTTGAGCATCTCGTCCCGCCCGTTTATATAAGTGCATCCTATGAATTTGTACATGTCTCTATTTATGATATTTGACCTATGAATCGGCACCACTAAACTTGGATAACCCTGCCGGTCTGATCCACCGACTCGGAAATCTCCCTCCCATCCCGCCAGCTGCAGTTTGGATCCCGCTACCCGGTTATTACCGTGGTATTGTCCCTATGCCGCAGATTGCTACTGTGGTTCCCGATGCCCGGTTCGCTACCGTGGTCATGTCCCGTATTTATTATATATATGTATATGTTACTTATGTTGCATCTCCTCACTTCGGTGACAGAGATCAACATCCCGATATGCTCATGTCACTTCGGTGATAGAAGACTTAGCTCCGTGTGGTTGCTATCTTGTTGTTTCTCGTATTCCTTGGATACCTTACATGTTTTATATTGCATTTATGTTTCAAGTAAATGATTATCCTGCTTTATGAGATTTATTGTTTTAACAGGTTTATATGTTTTCCAAGGTAATTTCAATTGTTGTTTTATGTTTTCACCCATTTGCCAAATCGTCGTGTTTGACCCTTGTTTTGGTACAAAGGTCCCGTTGTCGGCTTTCCCGAGGAGGAGCATGAGGAGGCGGTCGGAGAACCGCAACGCTTAGTTGAGTGGCACGCCGATGATGTCATTTAGACATCCGGGTGCTTGAGCTACATAACATTTTGGGATAGTTATTAACCAATTCCTTTGGGAACTTGACACTTTGTTATGTTGGCCTTTGTTGGCCTCTAATTTTGGGGAAATGTAATTAAATGATTTAGTTATAAACCTTAACTTACTTTTGGAGAATTAGCCACTGATCATTATTCATTTTGATACTGGTATTAAATATGTGTTAATCTTGTTATCTTGGACATGAATGTATGAATTAGATTTGCTACACGCTTCCGCACATTAAAAGAAATATTCATGTTGATGTGATTTCCTCACTGCGGACACCTGTGGGAAATAGCGTATACGAGTGGCATCCTTGGTGGACTCGTATACGTTTTGATTAAATTATTTCATAGTGTTGACATGGATTGGATCATTCATTCATTATCATTTGTGTCTCGATCCCGGATCAGGCTTGTGCTTGCGTGGGACCCGGTCCGGGGTCGCGACATGGAATAAAACGAAACTTAGCCTTTTTGTCCTAGTGGATACGACACTTGGCTAAGATCACTATTCTCACGAGTAGAGATAGTAGCTAGGTATAATTTATATTTGCAAACCTTGCTTTTAAGCGATCAGTATGCATCATGTGGTCCACACTTGGCCAGTGACACTATTGACTATTGAGTGACAGACAGCCATGATCTCGCAAATGGGCCTTCTGTGTCATAGGTAATAAATGACGGGTGTCATGATAAAGGGTTATGATTTTGGCTGAAACTCCAAAAGCAATAGTGGGTCATTATATGAGGAATGGATATTGTGGGTCACTGCTAATACATTGTCTAAAGTGACCTTTTTGGTCTAGAACGCATCTAATGTATTTTTTTGGTAAAATCCCCTTTTCTGAATGTTGCCATTTCCATGTAGTTATCGATCACAAATTTAGTCTTTCCGAACACCCCAATAAAACTAAAGCATGCACATAAAATGTAGTACAAGATTTTATTGCTCATAGTAGGCTACTAGAACTAATTTAGTAGTATATACCGTGTAGGCATATCTAATTCATAAGATGTCTTGGCAAATTTAATATCTTGTTTTACATTTGCATCATTTAATCAGGCACATCCACCATTAACATAAAATGAAATACCCTTGGCTTCATCAACTTGAAGGGGTTCAGCAAATAAAGACTTGTATCTCCTTTCCTCTTGACTGCCGGGATCACCAAATCCATCACTAAATCCATCTCCATGTTTGTAAGTGCAATAGGCCACATGCCCAAGATTCATAACACAATTGATAAAAGCCTGGGGAAGAGAACTTTCCACTAGGGATTTATTGATTTGCTTCCATGTCTCTCTAAATAGGCCCATTATGTGGTCGCGAGCAACATCCGATGTAACACCTGCTTCATGCATGTAACACTGAATAGATTTTTGAACATAACCTCTCTTTAGTTCATCCTGTACCAACAAAAGAGATCATTGACATAAGGGACTATTTTTTTTTCTTGGTAAACAAGAAATGCCCCCAACAATCACAACAAAGAAAAAAGGAAACCCAAGCTCGACTCTACTGAAAATAAGTGAAGCTTGAGAATGGGCTTGGGCCCAATAGCTTTAATTATCAAATTTTAAATCATTTGTATTAAATGTGAAAATTACATGTGACTAGACATTATAATTTGTCTACGAGAAAAACACATGCACAATATAGTCTTGGCCCTAGCCCATGTGCATTGATAATGATCAAGATTTTTTCACAAATTCCAATTCCAAGGCTTTGAAATGAAATAATGGATTTTCATTGTAAGTCTCTTGTTTTCACAATCATTTTAGGGTGTTTGTGCGGTCAGTTCTTTGTATGTGAAAAGTGACAATTGTGGAATTCTTTTCCTTGCCACTGGAAAGTCCATAGTTGGCGTGGATGCTTTTCTGGGAGGAAAGGAGAAAAAAAATGAGCTAAATTCTCCACAAAAATACATATTTGAGTTGAGGGCATTTCGAACCATACAGTTAAAGTTGAAGTAGTACTAATTTTAGGCTACATACCGTTGAAGTTCACAAATCATCTAGAAATCGAATCATCATCCTTGCCAATGGCAAGATATCTGAGATATTTTCAGCGAAATCACTCCTCTCAGGTGCTAGATTTTGCCCAAGTAAAG